>CM064483.1:65777579-65786823 GCA_032716605.1 Paralithodes platypus | reverse complement strand
TTTTGTATCCCTGGTTGTGGTGGTGGATGACGTAGTGGCAGCATTTGACGAAGTATCAAAGCTGGCCCCTGCTAATACAACTGTACTTCATCCACGTTGGATCCCACCGAATGTCCAAGCGAACCCGGTCGGAAGATTTTGCTTTTAAAGTACCTAGCAGCTGATTCAAGCGGTCGTTTTAAGGAATAAGGTCATACAGGATCATCGTCTCAGGCATCGTCCCCCGGCTCGGTGTAAGAGAGCCGATTTTACAACATAGCGCCCAGCACAAATCGTTGTCTAGCAAACGCTGCAGGAAGGTGAGAACGTGGGATTCTTCGACAACACTGGGACAATTTTCTACGTAAGCGGTGACATATTTGTTTTCGGGACGATGGATTTCATTCTGAACCAAGGATGGAAAAGATAGAAAGGGTCACATGTGATTTACAAAGGTAATGGAGCAAAACTGTGCACGACATGGGGACGTTCTAGGAACCAATAACGGTAATAAACATTCGATACATAAGATATTTTTTGGGATACTAAAGGAGAGTTAGGAGAGTAGGTGGTAGAATAAAGGGATCCTACGTAGTGAAGAGCAAAATGGGTTTAGGAAGGGTATAAGAGGAACAGACAATATATTTATATTAGATGAGATTATTAGATTAAAAAGGCAAAGCAAGGGAAATGTGTGGTTTATAGTGTGTTTGGATGTTGGAGAAGGAGGCATATGATAAGATTAGTAGGGGAGTTGTCAAGAGCAGTGATGCGAGAAAACTCAGGATTGAGTAGGAAGATAAGGAACATATTAGTGAATATGTATGAAGAGGGCGGAGACATAGATATGTGTGTGGAAAATAATTGCAGTGAAAGGAATCAGAGAGAAGGAAAGGGTTAAATGCAGGGATTTTACCTGTCAACCATTAATTTTTGCAAATGTGCATGGAGGGATTGGTGAGGAGCAATTAAGAGTGAAGGGTCAAGGAGTGAAAATTAGGGCAGGTATAGGCTCGCAATTTCCTGACGTTTGCTGATGATGATTGTTGCTGACAGCAGGAGACAGAGGAAGATATGGGTGGAAATGTTCCAGGAGGACGGAATGGTGGGCAGAGACCTAGAAATGATGTTCAGTGTAGAGAACGCAGTACGTGATAGTAGTAAATGGGACCCGCAGGCATTAGAAATGAGGATCCTGTAGTCCGCAGAATATAAACAAGGGAGGAAGTGGAAGTATCTTAAAGGGTATGGGGATAGGGAGGGAAGGGCGACAAAGGACAATGATTGAGAAAAATACATGAAGGTGGAGCAGTGTAGTTGTGGAAACTGTGGGATGTGACAAAAACCAGAGTAAATAAATATAAAAATAGTAAGAGGAGGTGTGGAAGGCCTTTGAAGTGCCGAGAATAATGTTACGCGGATGGATGTGAGAGGGAGTACAGGGGGAGGAATAAATAGACTGGAGTGATAAACCGGGGGACAAAAATAAAATAAGGGAAGAATGGGGTTAGGAGCAAGAAGGTGGACAGCAAATGAACAGCAGTGTGAGAGGGAGATGGGATGGGAGTATCTTTGAGGAGAGAGGTGGCGAAGCAGGCAACGTTGAGGTACAGAGAGTATGTTGGAGGACGATTGGAGGATCATATGTGGCCATGGAGAGTTGTATGAATGGGGGTAAGGGGCTAGAGTATATGGGCAAAAGAGTGTAAGATAAAACTGAAAAAAATAGGAGTGACCCAAAGCAGGGTGGGAGATGAGGTGGAGAGATTGTAGGGAGTAAGATACAGGATTAGCTCAGGGAAGGAGACTAGAGAAAGAGATAGGAACGAGAGTGAAGGAATTAGGAAGACATGACTGGAATAGAAATATGGAGAAGAAAAAGTTACACTGATTAAGATATAGAAGCAAGGGGAGACCGAGAAAAGAGGAGTTCTATGACGGAAGTTGGGGGGATCCTGAACTACTGTTTAAAGGCTAGGGCAGGAGCATTAGAGAGCACATAGGAGAACATGTAGCGCGGAATGGGGGGGTGAAAGAGTTTCTACAGTGTGAGGTGGGAGGGAGGAGAGTGGAGGAATGACAATAGTCAAACATATAGTGACAGGAGTTGCCAAGGGGTATGTCCAGAGGAGAGAGAGTGGGTTGTAAACTGAGTTGAAATACAAACCGTGGGGTGGTGTAGAGGGAATGGTGAATAGTCAGAAAGAGGAGGAGGATGAGAGGTGTAAAAATTTGTGTTTAGTGGTAGGTTTCGCGAGACAGAAGTAGGGGGTTAGATGGGGAAATGGGGACAGAGAATGAAGGTATATAAAAGATTCCTGGAGCAGTTTTGGCATAAGATAAAACGGAATATGATATGAATAGTATTAGTGGGGACGAAGGGGACTCATAGCGTTGGAATGTAAGAAAAATGAGATTAAATATTAGACATAGGGAAAAGATAAAATTAAGATAAGGTAGAACAAGATATTGGGGGGTGGAGGAGGGGGTAAAATAAGGAGAAGGAGTAGTTCTGCTTAAGCTATATACTTCCATTCTTTGTCTTTAGCTATCCTTTCTTCCTACGACGACACTAATTTTTCTAAAACTAATTCTTAAATCTAGGCTCTATCTGTTTCTGTGGAGAAGTCACCGGTGCATAGGTGAGTCGCTGGGCTTTGAGAGGGGACAGCAACTCCAAAAAAGAATAAGAAGAAGACGAAGAGGTGGGAGCAGCCGCGTTTCGGGCGTCTTCGCAACGATGCCGGTGAGCGATTTTCCGGAGAAGAAATCGACTCCGCACATTACAACCAGGAAGGAGGACCGAAGACCGGCGAGGACGGCAATCTTCAAAGGAATTACATACGAATCCGTCCAGAACCCTGCGAATTTGGGAATAAAGGTATCCAACCACCACGACCCAAATTCAAAATCCAAACCGTCAGTATAACGACCGAGGACTGAGGACACAGAAGCCATTAATGTAAATGTAGACTAGATTCCCGATTACCAACCAAGAAAACCGAAAAATGTTCGATGAAAGAACGATCTCCGATTTCTCTAAAACCGCAACTTTAAAAAGGTTTTCTACTCCCTATGCAAACGCTCGTAGCAGCCGCATAATTAAAATTTTCAGATCTTAGAGGAACTCAGTTTAACCAGAAAATTATGATGTGCATTGGGCATAACAGAATCCTTTGGGCTCACTACACAAGATAGAGACTTTTTTTTAGGCAGATTTGTCTCACTCTCCCCCCGGTTATGTATATTGTTTGAGAAGGCCTAATAAATACAAATGGAGGTGGCTGTTTTTACATTTTATATCAAAGAAAGTACCTTAAACCCAGACGCCTCGTGTCCATAACTGCTCAATTGGTGAACGTCGACACATCTTGTGTGCTAATAAAGAATAATAAAGGGTCAAAAATAATACTTCGCGTTAATATACAGACCGTCCTAGCTCAATGCAGTGCAAACTGTGACCGAGAATATTACGAACCATTGGCAGATGTAACGTAACTCACAAGATACCGTAATTTTTGGCGACTTTAATTTTACCTGTGACCAAGTGGGGCGATACTCTTGACTTCACACTCCGGACATGACTTGTATACGTACTTGCAAGATAGTTCGCTTGTTATCAATTTGTTCGAATGCCGACCCGTGGTAAATACGTTCTTGACATTGTGACTTGCAACAAAAGAAGAATTGATCGAGAATTTGAATGTTGGTGAGGAATTCAGTCCACAGCGACCATCATACGATAAATTTTCACTTTAAAGTTTACTAGTAACGAACCTAATAGTAAGCATCGAAAATCGGTCCTTAATTTCAAGAAAGCAAACTTCCCCTAAACTTAGAGCTACTTTAAAGAAAACTGTGACTGGACTTTTTTAATTAACAATAACGACATAAAATACCTCTTGGAATTTTATTCGAAACCACTTACCTTAAAGCATTGCAAGACTGCATACCATCGAAAATACGGCGTCCAGGCCATAATAATAAAGCACAAATGGTGGAATAAAGATATTTCCAACTGCCTTGCTTGCTAAAAAATTTTGCTAGTGATAGATTAAAATCCTCACAAATGACGAATATACGTGTGAAATTTGTAAAAGTACGACGCAAAGCCAAAAAGTTAATTAAGCAAAAGTAAAAAGACCTTCAGAGTTACATATTGCGAATCAAAGTAAATACAAACCCGAAAGAAATTCTATCTTTATATCAGAAAGCAAGTAGTACTTTCATCAACTGTTGGACCGTTAGTCGACCCTGAACAAGGATAATACACCCAAAGACGAAGTCCAAATGTCAATGCCCCCAATACCTTCTTTGCATCAGTTTTTACAACCGAAGACCTCAGTGATATCCCCCTACACCCTACACCATCGCCGATTTCAGATTGATAATTCAGATGTTCTAAGCAATATCACCGTTACATAGAGAGAAGTTATTGACTTGTTTTAAGAAACTCAAGAATAAATAAAACGCCAGGACCTGATACAATCTCGCCTAGAGTTCTAAAGGAAGCTAAGAATGAGCTCTCCAAACCACTGACATTTCACTACTTCAAAGTAAATCCTTGCAGTCTGAGAACTATGGTCCTGATCAGTGGAAGCTAGCCACTGTAACACAGATAGTCAAAACAAAACAGCAAATCCCTCCCCCAGTAACTATCGTCCCATTAGCTCCACCTCTCCAGTTGGATGTACTAAAATGCGAGAAACGGTCATACACAGACAGACTCGTAAATCACTCTAGAGGAATATAACACTACTTAAAGATACTCAACACGGCTTTCGTAAAAAAACGTTCCTGTTTGAACAAAACCTCTTAGACTTCTTCCACTATAATCCTCAACCTCTACGATGAGAGTAAAGCTGTAGATATTATATTACCTTGATTTTCAAAAGGCCTCTGACAAGAGTTTCCCCACAAACGTTTACTGCTAAAACTAAAAGCGCAATGGAATTCAAGACTGGGTGTTGAAATGGAAATAAAATTGGCTCAAGCAACAGAAAGCAAAGGGTACAGTATCAGAAACGGTAAGGCCATCTAAAATGGACCAATGTAAAGTAGAGGGGTACCCCAGGAGGATCTGTACTAAAGGACCAATTCTCTTTCCTAATTTACATCACCGACCTAGATGAGGGTCTCACCTGCACAATCTCAAAATTTGCTGACGATACAAAAATTGCAAATAGCGTACTTCTCAACTTACAACAAGTTGAACGATATCCACCACAATCTAGATAAATTGTCATGTTGGGTCCCAAATTTGGCAAATGAGTCTTCAATGCTGATAAACTAACAGTACTACATGTCGGTTGGCAGGCCGCATTCGAAGAAGAAAAAGCCCCGGGAATCGGTCGCCGGAGGGGGGGGCACACCCCGGGTGGGTGACGGGACGGCCCTTTATCCCCCAACGCTCCCACTCGAGCACCAGTGCGGGGCGGAACAGGGGAAAAAAAAAAAAAAAAAAAAAAGGACGAGAATGCCGCACTTGTGAGCACGAGTCGGGCACTCCCACCCTTCGCTCCTGATTCTCCAACGTGCCCCCTCGCGATTCTTACAACCCGTTTCTGGCCCCTTATCAGCCGCGCCCCCCCCCCCCCCCCCCCCCCCCCCCCCCCACCCCCCCCCCCCCCCCCCCCCCCCCCCCCCCCCCCCCCCCCCCCCCCCCCCCCCACCCCCCACCCTCAAATGATGTCTCCTCGGTGCTGTCGTCTCTTTCTTTCCTCTCTTCTTCTTCCTTCCTATTCTTTACTCATCTTTCCTTCATTTTGTTTTCCCGTTTAGTGAGAAAGTGACTTGTCCCCTTCTTAGCCCTTCTTGTACCAGTGACGTACTGTTCACTTGATTTCAGAGACTATTAGACGACTTTATGAAACTTAGGAAGGATATATGATAGCTAAAAGGATAATTCAAATAGTCTGTAGCCATTTAATGGGTAGGCGTTTTTCCTAAGTTGAATAAAATCGCTTAGCCTAATAGTTAGCAGAGTATAATGAAAAGGACTTGACCGGTACTGAATGTGTTAATTACGCAGCTACTGTACTGTATTACAATGTGTTAATTACGCAGCTACTGTACTGTATTACAATGTGTTAATTACGCAGCTACTGTACTGTATTACAATGTGTTAATTACGCAGCTACTGTACTGTCTACAATGTGTTAATTACGCAGCTACTGTACTGTATTACAATGTGTTAATTACGCAGCTACTGTACTGTATTACAATGTGTTAATTATGCAGCTACCGTACTGTATTACAATGTGTTAATTACGCAGCTACTGTACTGTATTACAATGTGTTAATTACGCAGCTACTGTACTGTATTACAATGTGTTAATTACGCAGCTACTGTACTGTATTACAATGTGTTATATGTTGTTAACTATGAACACTTGTCACTGCTATGCTGCAGTATTAACCCCTTCTGTACCGGGGATGTACTTTCCATTCTATTCTGGCAACTATTAGACAATTTTGTACAGCTTATGAAGGACGTTTACTGATTCAAAGGCTACAGCATATATCAATATATCCATATAGACCTATCCTTCCTAAGCTTCATAAAATCGTCGAAATGTAGCTATAATACAATTTAAATGACGTCGCCGGTAGTGAAGGGGTTAATGTACGGTATAACACAATGTTTGGTGCCTATATGCCTTGGTTCATTATACATACCGTACCTCCTTAACTTTTGTAATCGATATACTCAGTGTATCTGTATGTATGTTTATTTGTTTTTCTGTGTAAACAATAATTCTCGGAATAAATGAATTTACTTCGACGAGATTTGGCCAATCCCTTCACTTAGTGCCCAAAAGGACCCCCATTACATTATAATTTTCATTAGATAACTCCCACACCTACCGGTACCTTCCTACCTTCAACAAAACCAGCACGAATGCTACATATATTACCAATAAGTTATGTTGTTGTCGATTATTTAAAGTAGGCGATTCTTTAGAAGCCTTAAACTAACATTTTCCCGGAAAAGCAAGAAAGATTGCTATCATAGTGAAGCAAATAATTTAGAATAGTGACATGAACATAGCAAGAATGCGAAACATTCAGCGTAATGACATGATTATACGGAAGAATGCCAAGATATTATACATCCTCTCTCCATAATAGATTAATAGCGCGATAATTCAACAGACACGATGATATTACAGAATGCAAGGGAATTATACATCTTATTTCATAATAAATTAACTTCTAAACAACACCATCTCAAAATTGAAGCAATAAATATCTGGGGTGACATTTTCGTCCAACATACAACAGCTGACGATTAATTTGAATTCCTTAGCAGCAAATGCATTGATACTTAAAAGAAAAATATGAAACTACTACGTCTCTGCATCATAATAAGACCAAGTTTATATAATTAGCACCATATTTCACTACAGGTAACCATAAATCGTGAACCCTAACCTATATAACTCAAAAAGGGTTTGTGCAAACGGGCTGTCAATTTCCAATTATTCCCTGGCTGACCCTTCCCAAATGGTGCTCGATCACTCAAATCATGTGGGAGCTATAACGGTTAAAGCTCAAGAGCTTTTGCCTACATATTTGGAACAGGGTATAGTGCAATACTGCGTAAAACATATACAGTATATACACACTACATTGAAACAACAATACCTATGCGTAAACAAATCAACCTAAGTTATAATATGCCAGTATCCCTTACTAGCACAATCTTACAACACAGTTACACAAAAAATTTACTGCTATTACCGCAATGCCAATATGAAGATAATGAACCTCAAATATCAGAGGACAAACTAAATATTACAAAATAGAGATATTATGCATCTTTTCTTCATAACAGATTAACTTTTAAGCAACACAATATTTTTCTTCAAAACAGATAAACTTTTAAGGAACACAATCTCAAAAATATACAAATAAAACCTTTCGGCGCTATTTCCAAAAGACAAAATTACACTGTCAGTTAAAGGAATTGATCGAGTGCTCAGCCGCCAGTCCGATATCACAGGCCAAAAATAGCGCAGACAAAAAACACATGAGAACACTCAAGTCGGTACCGTATCACACGAGCGCTATTTCCCTCAACATATTTTATCCTCAACACTGGTCTGGCAGCTTATGAGGTCAACATTTAAAATTTCTTGTTTCCTAAATTCATCTACCACCAGTCTAGTTTCCGATACAAGTGCAAAATATTCCAGAAATGTTGCCAGAAAAATGTTGATCATCGAATGTTGACCACAAAAGCGAGCGTGTGATACCGGCTTAAGGAATACAGAATAATGCCCAGATATACATGACACCCAGATAAAAGAGATATGCCCATTCTTCAATATCCCCAAAGCACAAAAACCGTTACGAGAGTATAAAACAAATAACTAGAAAATGTAGTTTAGTGGGAAAACGGCATTGTCAATGTGGAAATAATATTAAATCCAAAATATCAGTGTACATACTAAATCATATACAATAAAACAAATTGCATGTTTTCCTCCATATTAGATTACCGTACCTTATTAATAACAATGTACCGTATCAAATAATAATAATAATAATAATAATAATAATAATAATAATAAATAGATATATACATAAATAATATAAATACAATAAATAAAAACCCCGCCGATGACCTTATATTTTCCAACAGACTAAATTACACATTGGTTACAGGCATTGATCGAACAGCCACTTGACAGGCAGATATCGGAGGGCACAAACTGTAAACACACCCACAGGTAGATAAATGGGTAATTTGATTAACCACAGCTTACAATTTTACCGTAAATAACAAAATGAGTATAGTACAATGTAACGATATAAAACTATATTTTATGTTATTATATACAAAACTAGTCCACACAATATTCTTTCAAAGTTGGCTTTTAAAATTTGCAAAATGTGTACACTGGTGCGAGTTTTTTTAAATCATGTACCATACCGGTATATACTTTGAGAATATCATGGATTATTTTTGCATATAATATCTTGGGAGAATGTCTGAAAATAAATTCTAAGATGTTGAATCGATATAAATTTATCATATATTTAGAAAGCGGACAATCTTGCACGACATGTCTCTCAGTATCAACGAGACCACAAACACACAAACGTTCCTCAAGTGGGAGTCGACCTCCATCCCATCTGTTCCAGCGACCAGCCTCTACCGCCAGGCAGTGGCCCCGACACTCGGAAACGGGTGAACAAAATTCTAAGAAACTCATTGAACAGCGTGCTTTTATTTGAGGAGATTGTAGACGGAACAAGC
>CM064483.1:65635079-65772579 GCA_032716605.1 Paralithodes platypus | reverse complement strand
GAGAGAGAGAGAGAGAGAGAGAGAGAGAGAGATGAGAGAGAGATGAGAGAGAGAGAGCCTTCTGTAGGCCTACAGAAAATGTACGTGTGGGTTACGTAAGTCCAGCTCTCGGCGGCCCATGCTCAGCCTGTCTTGTCCATTCACTAGTTTTATTAACACCACATCAGAAAAGTGGGTTATGGTGCCTCATAAATTAGTGTTATTTTATGAGAAAAATACTGTTTCGGTGTATGCATGAAATGTATGGACCTAAACTCGTATTCTTACAAATTCAAACAATGTATTTTTCCACATTTGGTTATTTATTCTACAATTTGTCGTATTCCAGGCAGTTAATTATCTAGATTCCAGCTATAATCAAAATGGACAAATTTATTATAAAACGTAAGCACACAAAAGAAAATGAACCACCTTCCACAAGTGACAAATGAACCACCTTCCACAAGTGACAAATGAACCACCTTCCACAAGTGACAAATTACAAGTACAACATGGAAAAATTACAAGAACAGCTGGCTCATTTCCGGTCATCACAACATTAAAATAAAGTATTTATTTTTTAAATGCATATTAGTAGTCGAGAATTTCAATATAATTTATTTTTACTAAAGAATTTCAATACAATAATTGTTACTAGTCATGTTCTATAAATCTGTGGCTATGGAAACTCACAAAAAAATGTGTATTTTAGTTCCTATATATATTTTGTTCTGCTTATCCCTGTGGCTTATTTGCCTTATGGCTTATGCGGATCTCACGCTGAATATGTCCTGAACTTTTGGCTCTCTTGAAAAAATTAGTGAATAACACTGCAATACGGTATACAGTCATTCAGTATTAGAAGTGTAGAGATACCGGTATATCGAAGTACCGGTACTATCAAATTGGCTGCAACCAGAAATAAATGCAACCAAATGGGTACTACTCAAATTAACCGCTTCACAGCTCAAATTGAGAAAATATGTTTGATATTGAACTACTTAACACAAGCCTGGTATATATATTTATACAATGAACAAGTTATGGTCACGTTTGCCTGTGAACAAGCTTATCTTGTAACCTTTTATCAAGAAATTGTACTGTCTGTATTGATCTTATGGTGAATAAAATAGGCCCATGTTGCATATGGCCAAGCAAATTATATATTGTGTTCCATTGTTGCACATGGCCAAAAAACATATATACTGTACTACATTGTAACCCAGCTATTGTATCATTATTTTTTTTGTATCGAAATGCATAATTGCTTGCCCGCATCCACACTGGAATGTTATCAAGCCAAGTCTCTCTCTTCATCTACAGTAGCTCCCAACTCCCTGAAATCGACTACAAGATACTAAACATTCCTTGAAACCCCTTGTAAGTTCCTTCCTCTCTCCCCCTCTCCATGAGGGGGTGGGGTGGGGTGGGGGGGCCCCCACCCCACCCTAAAAAAGCTATCCCAGACCGACCTAACGCGTCCCAAAGAGAGTGACATGAATATGATATGTTATCGCGCGGATCTGGCAGAAGCGGGTAAAAGAGCGAAGTGTTAATTATGAATGCAGACGAGGCGAGCCGATTTACTGAGAGACAACTTATACTTAGTGCCATGGCTTGTTGACCCTCGCCCGAGCCAGTATGGGGGGACAGTTTCATAGCCCGGCTGGCAAACGAAACACTATTCAAAGCAAGTCCTAAACCGAGTTAGTCTAGTGTCCTCCACTGTACCTAGAAATCCCATTAGCAATATTGTGTATACTTTTTTTTTTTTTTTTTCCATGGAAATATGATTTTTGGTGTCTAGGGACTCATAATCGCGGAGACCCTAATGTGTACTATTCAAAGCAAGTCCTAAACCGAGTTAGTCTAGTGTCCTCCACTGTACCTAGAAATCCCATTAGCAATATTGTTTATACTTTTTTTTTTTTTTTTTTTTTTTTCCCCATGGAAATATGATTTTTGGTGTCTAGGGACTCATAATCGCGGAGACCCTAATGTGTACTTGTTGGGCAATTTCTGTGATTAGCATATTAATTACTTCGTAAACAAAATGTATCGTTTAGTCCATATAAATATACTTATGATGATTTTTGTTTTTTGTTTTTTTCCCCTTAATGAGCCTAGAAAAATACCCAATGAATTTCTTGGGATCGAAAACATGGGTATAGACACCAATATCATATCTCTAAATGCATGTATCGGTACGGTATATGGAATAATGGACACATTTAAGTTTCGATGTACCGGTAATTATTATGCTAATTACGCAACATGTGTACAATAATATCCCCCGCGATGTTGTGTCCCCAGAAAAATTCGGTGCGTATCAATGTATGTTGTTAATTATGAAAAAAGTATTAATATGTTGCAGACATATTAGTTTCATATATTTTGATTAAATAACTAGAAAGCAGCTGCTAGAGGAATTGAACTTTGCCACCATTTGAAAAAAAAAAAAGCTTAATCACCTTACACTTTACCCCTCAATTCCTCACATCTTTCTATGACACCCCCCCCCCCCCCCCTACATCCCCATAATACTACCTCAATCCCCACCCCCACATGAACGTACCCCCTCACAATCACCACCACAATCCCTTAACATGAACCTCACTTCTCAGCCACACACCACATCTTCCCCTACACATCACAACATCCCTTCTCCCTCAGTCACACACCACACCCTCCCCATACACATCCCAACCTCCCCTCTCTCAGCCACACACCACACCTTCCCATACACATCTCAACCTCCTCTATCTCAGCCACACACCACATCTTCCCATACACATAACAACCTCCCCTCTCTTAGCCACACACCACACCTTCCAGTTCCCATACACATCCCAACCTCCCCTCTCTCAGCCACACACTACACCTTCCCCATACACATCACAACCTCTCCTTTCACAGCCACACACCACACCTTCCCATACACATCCCAACTTCCCATACACATCACAACCTTCCCTCTCTCAGCCACTACTATCCCCCAACACACACACACACACAGCCAGAAGGTCAGACTGTCCAAACGGGGCCCCATCACCAACCGCTGGACGTCTCTGGCATTTAGAGTCGACCACAAGTTTTTCTCAGCCCTGGTTCCCCTTGTTCCACGCAAACACAGATTTAGCCTTTTTCCTATTTTAGTAGTAATATTTTGTTTAAACTCTTCTCTATAAACTAATTAGCTGTCAAGATGTAGGCCTATGTGTTTTTACCTTTATTTTTTTCTACTTATTGTATATACTGTACCTCATTTACATACCGGTATTTATAAATTTCTCAGTTATCGTTTTCGAACAGTAGTTGCCTTTGTGAGATCGTCTTAGTGTCTATCTGTTTGTTAGCAGGATTTATATAAAAACAAAGGAAAATAAAATAAACGAATATAAGCAAAGCTTGGTGGACAGCCAAATTTATAAAAATGCTTAACTTTTTAACAAATTTAGTTCATCTCTCCACCCCAGTCCCCAAATATATCCTTAAATAAATCACCCGTGAGGCTTTTTTCACTAGTAGGCCTATACCCATTGTCCTACTTGCTGGTTACCGTACCCAGAGATGTCACTCTAATTTTTGGTGATGATTGTTTAAACTTTACACCCTATTTGGGGGTAAAGGTCTTGAACTCTCAAAATAACAGTATGATCTGTAAAATGAATGCACTTAATAATGGAATTTAGTATTACAAGTACGGTACATAATCATAATTTGGGGATGGGTCTTCCAACCCTCCAATGTCTGCCTTTGCACGATATACCGACGTTATAGAAATTTTGGGAAGTGGTTCTATGAAAAATGGTCGGTAATACCATTTGTAGTTACCAATTTTAATATATATATATCTTGACCTCTGCAAGACGACAATTTTATTTTATTCGTGCTACTACCAAACGGTGTTATCTGTACGACGCACAAAGGGGATCACCAACGCTCTCGCTAAGAGATCGTCACTAAGTTTACAGATAATAAAATCGGCTGTTAGTAGCTGGCAATAACGTTAAGTCTAGTCAATGTGCTGAATGTGTTAAATTTCTCTATTTTCTCCGGCTAAATACGAAACAAATCACATTAATCTTTAAATATGCAAACATGGTTTTCTGGATATTTCAGGCTGTTTATTAACTTATATTAATATCATATGACGGTAGCCTATCGTAAGACTTCTTTTCAGTTATTTGGAGATTCGGAAATTTGAAGGTTTTGTCATTGTTTACTACATGTACCGGTAAATTGTTTTGTACTCTAAACTCATTTTCTTGATTTGCAATATTTTTATTTATTTTCTGAAGTTAGATAAGCGTGGCCTTTTAGTATATTATTAGGTTCGTATGTGTGGCTTACTATTTTCTTGTATATAAGTTCTGTCTCAAGTTTTACACGCGTGATCTCTGTTTATCTCACTCCTGCTCGCGGGGTTCTGAAGAGCTGCATTTTTCATCAGCATGACAAGTGTATGTGATTTCAGGCTGTTTTTCCTTATTTGGGGCAGTTACGTACCGCTATATTTAGTTTTCTTTATATTATAACATTTTTGTTTTAGCCCTTTTCAGTATATAGTTTGAGTAATTTCTTTTAAGCTTATATTAATTTGCTAATATTAATGTTTAGGCTATAAGAAAATTAATTCATTAATTACTGAATACCGTGCCGGTACATGAACATTGAATAGTGTTCATGTACCGTGCCGGTACATGAACATTGAATAGTGTTTCACAATAAGCTTAGATAATAGAATAGGATTATAATTACTATATTATAGGTCTAAGCATCATATTACAATAAAATTAACCTATGGCACAGGCACTTTGAAAAGCAACAGTACATTATGTTCAGTGTGAGAGGGTGAAAGTTGCGCGCGATATCCAGTGCTAACCCGAATCACACTACTGTAGACTATAATCACTATGTAGCCAAAACCTATAATAAATTATAGGAACCACCAACATGCTTTAGTAACTTACACACACACACACTTAAGGGGGGGGGGGGGAACACCTTTTTCAAGGTATTCTAATTGAAAAATCGATTTTATTATATTTTCCTACAATCATAGGAAACATCAAATTTCCACATCTGACATTCATTACTAACCCTACGGCGCTCACCCCTTCCCCCCTGATAAAGCAGTCGGTAAAGGACAAACATGAAACGTCATATATATACCCGGTATATATATATAATATACACCTCTCTGAAAGATCTCAACTTCTACAGCAAAGAAATAGACTGGGACAGACTGAGAGCAGAACTGGCAGCAACTGACTGGAGGGCACTATTCGAAGATAAAAACGTCGACGAAACTCTCAGTATCCTCCAGAAACAATGTCTGGAGACCTGTAAAAACACCATACCACCCAAATCAAGCAGGAAGCAGATAAAACAGATTCCCAGAGATAGAAAAATACTAATGAAGAAAAGGACGAACTTGAAAGCCAAGCAAAGGAAGACCAGCCACTATCACCAAACTACAAGAAGAGCTCGATGAAGTTGAACGAAAACTCATCCAGTCACACCAAGAGCAAAGAACACGTGAAGAACTCCAAGCAGTTGCAAACATACGAGTAAATAGCAAATTCTTCTATGCATACGCAAAAAGGAGACTCAGGAACACCTCAACAATAGGACCGCTTGCAAAACCTACGGGCGAACTTGAGAGTGACCCAACCGAAATGGCCAAGATACTCAAACAGCAATACGAAAGTGTATTCAGCCCACCAAATGAAGACAAGAAAATCGATAATGCAACGACCTTCTTTGGCAACGCTCCTGGGACACCACATCAACTCTCATCGGTAACAGTATCAACAGAGGACATAATAGCAGCCATCGACAAGATTGGACCAAACTCTGCAGCAGGACCAGACGGCTTTCATGCCCAACTGCTGAAAAACTGCAAACATCAGCTAGCCTTGCCTCTAAAACTGCTGTGGAACAAGTCCCTCCAAACTGGATATGTACCACAATCCCTAAAAGAAGGTACCGTCACACCAATCCACAAAGGGGGCAGTAAAGGTATAGCCAAAAATTACAGACCAGTGGTGCTGACGTCACATCTTATTAAAATCATAGAAAGAACAATACAAGTTAAGATGGTCAGCTACCTGGAAGATAACGAGGCATTCAACGAGGGTCAACATGGCTTTAGACAATACAAGGCCGCTCCTGCCTTTCACAACTACTATCACACTACGACAAAATCCTACAGGATATTCAAGACGGAGAAAATGTAGACGTCATATACCTAGATTTCGCCAAAGCTTTTGACAAGGTGGACCATGGGATCCTAAATAAACTCAAATCACTGGGAATAGGGGGAGACCTTGGAAGATGGCTCCACAGTTTCATCACCAACAGAAAACAAAGAGTCACGGTTCAAGGAAGCCTATCAGAAGCAGGTGGGGTCATCAGCGGTGTCCCACAAGGATCAGTACTGGGACCTCTCCTATTCCTCATCATGATAGGAGACATCGACAGGGACCTGGAACACTCAACAGCCTCATCGTTTGCAGAAGTCAGAAACGTCAATAAAATACCCTCATTGTTCCCTGATTAAATAGCACTGTATGAATATTCCCATATTCAAAATATGCTATAGGGGTGCAATGCCTGGTCAGTTATCTGCTCAACAGGTGGCGTTGTGTGTGTGTAAGTGTGAGAGTTCGAGTGTAGGGGGTGAGACAGTGAAGCACGGGAACGAGGTGGCTTCAGAGATGAGGTCGTTTCGGGCCATGAGTGAGCACCGTGCCTCATGTGAAGGCAAGATGGCAGGTGCTCGTTGTACTCTACGTGCTTCACATGTCTCACTCCCTAGACTGGAACAAGACCTCACGGGCTTCACTGTTCATTGTAAAGCGGTGAATGTTAAGGCTCTCAGCCTATGCCCGAGAGGAAGTAAGTTGGAATATAGAAGAAAAAAAAACGACACCAGACTCATGAAGAAAATCACCTCACAACATGATGCACAGCTACTACAACAAGACTTGGACAAAATCATGAAGTGGTCAGAAGAAAACAACATGGCCCTAAACGGAGACAAGTTCGAGCTTCTAAGGTACGGGAACAAGAGAGCACTACAAAATGCCACCAACTACAAAAGTGGACAGCAAGAAATTACCGCCAAGGACACAGTGAAGGACTTGGGAGTAAATATGAGCAGTGACGCCACTTTTTCCCAGCATATTACCAAAGCCACAACAACAGCAAAACAAATAGCAGGCTGGATCCTGAGAACCTTCCACACAAGAAATGAGAGGTGTATGTTAACACTGTGGAAGTCACTGGTCCTACCACGACTGGAGTACTGCTCTCAGCTCTGGTCTCCCCAAAAAGCAGGAGAAATAACAGAAATTGAAGCCACCCAGAGGACATTCACCAGTAAAATCCATGGGTTTCAACACTTTAACTACTGGGAGAGACTCAAGGAGCTGCAGCTGTACTCACTTCAAAGACGTAGGGAGAGATACATCATCATCTACGTCTGGAAGATTTTGGAAAAAAGGTACCAAATCCAAATTAGGGGAGGTGTGGTGGAGTGGTCATGCCACTGGATTGGTAATCCAATGGACCCGGGTTCAAATCCCGATATGTCAATGGGAAGATATTATTGGGATTGAATTTGTGCTGTATATAGTATCAGTGCATTACCACAAAGCCCACCGAAATGCCAAAAAAATACCCTCATTGTTCCCTGATTAAATAACACTGTATGAATATTCCCATATTCAAAATATGTTACAGGGGGACAATGCCTAGTGAGTTCATTGCTCAATAGGTGGCATTCTGAGAGTGAGGGTCTGAGTCTGGAGGGTGAGACGGTGAAGCACTTGAGCGAAGCAACCAGCCGCTTCAGAGATGGAGCTGCTTCGAGCCATGATAGATGCTTCACATGTCTCACTCCCCAGACTGGAACAAGACCTCACGGGCTTCACCGTGTTGAGCGGTGGAATGTACAGGCTCTCAGCCTATGCCCGAGAGGGAGTAGTTGGAATATAGAAAAAAAAAAAAAAAAAAAAAAAAAAAAAAAAACACATCCAAGAGACTCAACACCAAAGGCGAGGGAGGCTGTGCTATGTGAGGACTACGCCGGGATCAACGCAACAAATCAAATCCCTGATCCATCACAGCTTTGCATACAATGGAACCAGACTGTTCAACTGTATACCAGCCCCTCTCAGGAACATGACCAGGGTGTCTCCAGACACCTTCAAGAAGCACTTGGACATGTGGCTGGCCAAAATACCGGACCGGCCACCAACACCAGGATACCCCAGCGCCAACTCCAACCGAATTCTGGAATGGAGAGTGGAAGAAAGGGAGCTGCCTGGTTGCAGTGGAGCCCCAGCTCAACTGTGTCACTAACGGACGGAATACAACAAAGTGTAAATAATTATATATATATATATATAGCCTATATAAAATAATAATAATAAATTATATGCTGATAATATATCTGCATGCATCTAGCATTGCAAAATTACAGTAAATTTCACAAAAATATAACTTACCCACGCTTTAGGATTACTGTACATTAGATATATTTTATAATTTTAGTATAAATATTTCCAAATATATTAGGCCTAGTTGGCCAAATAAGTCCGTTTTCTTTGGTGCAGCGTGCATAGAAAATATGGAAATTTAGAATAATAGGGGTAACAATTCTATTCACCCAAGATTTTCATGCCAATCATGTGAGCAAAGAAATGTAAACTTATATAAACGATTATGTAAAATTATGCTTTGTCAACGTCTGAGCCTATCAACTTATCTGACCACTGTCCAATTTACTAAATTTTTATTATAGAATTAGACCAAAAATATATAAAACTATTGACCAACAATTCTATTCACCCAAGATTTTCATGCCAGTCATGTGAGCAAAGAAATGTAAACTTATATAGCCTAGACGATTATGTAAAATTATGTTTTTTCAAAGTCTGAGCCTATCAATTGATCTGATTAGTCCAATTTACTCCATTTGTATTATAGAATTAGACCAAACATACATAAAACTTTTGTAGGACTTGGAATTGATTTTGGTCAATATGCATTTTAGGTCACGTATGTGTTTTTTGTATTTTAATCCTTTATCTCTGAAATGCTAGGTTTTTCCAGGTTAAATAGGAATGGGAATTATCCCCAGGCTACCTTTAGGATCAACCTTTCCTGGTACCTGGCGCGGGGTACGAACCTCTGAAGGGAATTTAACCCTCCTAAAAACCCACAGGTTTTGAGATGCCTTGGGTGGGGTTCGAACCCTGGTTAGTGACGCACCACCATCACCACCAGGCCCGCGCGCAAACCCACTGTACTACCACGGACGTACTAAAAGTATAGCAACCTTAGTCCGATTTTTAAGAACCAGGTGATAGTCTCGTGGTGTTATCACGTGATGAGTTTATTGGACTTACCATCCACGACTATTTTACGCTATACCTGACGTCAACTCGGGTAGTACATTATTGTGGTTGCGGGACATTTTCGAGGGCATTACACCACATTCCTTTTTAGTTAGGCTAGTCCCTAGCCTCGTAAGGTATCGTAGCCTTTTTACCTTAGCCATCTCAATTCTTGGTATAGGGTTCGCGTGACGGGTGCTCCAGCACGTAGCTACCAGGTCACGTTCCCTTACTGCCACCAATGAAATGCTAGGTTTTTCCAGGTTAAATAGGAATGGGAATTATCCCCAGGCTACCTTTAGGATCAACCTTTCCTGGTACCTGGCGCGGGGTACGAACCTCTGAAGGGAATTTAACCCTCCTAAAAACCCACAGGTTTTGAGATGCCTTGGGTGGGGTTCGAACCCTGGTTAGTGACGCACCACCATCACCACCAGGCCCGCGCACTAACCCACTGTACTACCACGGACGTACTAAAAGTATAGCAACCTTAGTCCGATTTTTAAGAACCAGGTGATAGTCTCGTGGTGTTATCACGTGATGAGTTTATTGGACTTACCATCCACGACTATTTTACGCTATACCTGATGTCAACTCGGGTAGTACATTATTGTGGTTGCGGGACATTTTCGAGGGCATT
Organism: Paralithodes platypus; assembly: GCA_032716605.1. Classification (NCBI taxonomy): domain Eukaryota; kingdom Metazoa; phylum Arthropoda; class Malacostraca; order Decapoda; family Lithodidae; genus Paralithodes; species Paralithodes platypus. The sequence goes on along the minus strand of CM064483.1, from coordinate 65,762,553 downwards.
ACAATCTCATCAGTTCCTTCATTGGTTAGTGTGTTATAAGGTATTTTTTATTCTGCAAATGCATTATATAGTATCCATTATATAGCAATATTAAAACATGCCCCACCGAAAATCATCGATATATATATTCCGTCATTACCCTAACCTAAGCGGACCAATTTACCCCACAATTTCCCTTACCTACTGTAAAAGCGCGATTCACCCAATAAATGGCGCCATTTGACGTATCTTCAGATAACAATTAGATTGAGCATGGATAATGGGTAAGTAAATGCAAATCCTCCACTCAAACCATGAAAAACAACAATAAAACACTAGGCCTAGGCTATATTCCTTGAAAAAAAAATATCAAGAAAACTTGGTAGGCCTAAATAAGGCTGCTCTAGGCCTCTAGCGTCTATCCTCTAGCTGTCTTGAATGCTACCAAAACCCATATTGCTTTCATTCGAGTGCCTGTGGGACAGTGGGGAGTTTTGGGGGTTTATTTTAATGGGCTCGCTCGAGTTGCTTCCGTTAGTCCTATCGTGTTCCCTATACAGACACTTCTGCAAGTTCGATAAAAGTTTATCACCAACCAGTTACGAGTTTTTCAGGTTATTTTTATTTTTATTTATTTTTTATATAGGCCTACAGTGTTGTTTAATACCGAGGACCATCGCATTTTAGTATTTTCAACATTAGCCTAACCTAACCTAGCCTAACTGAAAACTAACCTGTCTTGCTGCCGGTCTAAACCCAGCTCACGTTCCCTGTTAATTCTTACAGTTTCTTACAGTAGATCCTCTGGAAAAAGGCAAACTAGGCCTGTGTATCCAGCTCAGTACCAGTACTTGCACTGCTGCTGTCGTTCACGGTGTTGGCGGCAGCGGTAGCAGACGAAACATTTTTACTATTCTGTATTTTTGCTCTATAATCAAACTTCAAATCTCGTCTTCCCCATGCTTTATCAAGATTACTTTCAAACTCCCTTATTGATTCGGAATCGACTACATACTGGGGCAGTGCGTTCCACTCATTTACCACTCTATCACAAAATGAGTTCTTTGCCTTCTCAAGCCTATTTCTTTCTTTGTACATTTTCTTAGAGTGTCCTCTCATTCTTGTTCCCTCCCGCACAAAGAAGATACCTTCACACACATCCTCATCATACTTTCCTGACACTATCTTAAAAGTCTCTATCATATCCCCTCTCTTTCTCCTATATGCCAGTGTCGGAAGCCCCAGTGTCCTCAACCTCTGCTCATAGCCCGCGTTCTTCAACGTTGGTACAGTACTAGCTTGCTAGCTCTCCTCTGTACTTTCTCCACTGCTTCTATATCCTTTACCATATATGGAGCCCACACCTGGTTCGCATATTCCAGGTGCGGCCTAACCAGCGCTGTATAGAGATTCCTGAAGATTTCTTCGTCAAGTGACACAAATGTCCTCCTTATCAGCCCTACAATTCTATTGGCTTTGTTTATCTTTTCCGCTAAATGTTCTGAGAAATTGAACTTATTGTTTATCACTACTCCTATATCCTTTTCTGCATTCACTTCCTCCATCGCTTCATACATACTGTATCCTACCTTGTCTATCTTGCTTGTCCCAATCCGCATGTACAGTAAACCCTCGCCATCTCGGACCTCTAGAGGTCGGAAACCCGTACTAGCCGGACTGGCTACGGCCTCTCGGACATGTACTTCCGTATTTCGGACATTTCCGTCATCGTTCCGACAGTGTCCGACGTTGTCGGATGACGCCCTCATGTCACCGGACAATAAGGGTGAATATCCGACAAACAGAAGGGACGTCCGACGCCATCTACATCCGGGTCCCAAGCGTCGGAGATAGGAGCGTCAGTCCGCACCAAGCTCTGTTGTGTTACACATAGATGCGTGCATTTATCAAGTTCGCCATGCCTCCCAAGGATAAGCCTAAGCGTAAGGTGACCTCTATATCACTCGAAACTAAGCTTCAGATGTTGAAGGACCTGGACAATGAGGACAGTGAGGTGGAGAAGGACATTGAGGTGGAGAAGAACAGTGAGGTGGAGAAGGACAGTGAGGTGGAGAAGGGCATTGAGGTGGAGAAGGGCATTGAGGTGGAGAAGGACATTGAGGTGGAGAAGGACATTGAGGTGGAGAAAAACAGTGAGGTGGAGAAGGGGAGTGAGGTGGAGGTGGGGGTGAAAAGGGGATGCTGCCGTAATTAATGCAGTGTTGGGGAGGATGGGAGGGGGACATCAAGACTACAGACAAGAGCAATGAAGGGGTAAGTGTAATGTAGCCTACTGTACTGTGTTTTGTATTACAGATTATAGGGTTCGAATAGGGTTGTCTTAGTTTTCTAGGTTGACGCGGACATCTCTCTTGAGGTCGGATTTTTTCCGTAGTCTCCGATTTCATTGTTGTCTCGGACGGACATTGGTTAGGTCGGATTTTATCTTCTGTTAGGTCGGACACAAGCCGGACTCCGGACATCTCGGATTTTCGGTCATCTCGGACTGGGTCTCCCCCCAATTAGTCCGAGATAGCGAGGGTATACTGTACAGTACTTGCATTTTTTTGGATGAAAAGGCATTAACCAGTGCTCAGACTATCCCTTCATGCCCTCCAAATCTCCTTGAAGCAAACCCACATCTTCCTTACTCCTCACTCTTCTATACAGCTTAGTGTCATCCGCATACAGGTATACCTCACTTCCATTAGTTATAACTTCAGGTAAGTCGTTGATAAATATAACGAACAGTAGTGGTCCCAACACAGATCCCTGAGGTACCCCCCTTGTAATTTCCCTCCACCCCGAGCCTATTCCAATCACCAGTACCCTCTGTCTCCGATCTTTCAGGAAGGCTTCTATCCATTTCACACATTTCTCCCCTATATTATAGCTTCTAACTTTCTCTATTAACCTTTTATGTGGGACCTTATCGAAGGCCTTCATAAAATCGCAATATACCACGTCTATTACATCACCGTCCTCTAGAATTTGCATCCAATCATCTACCACCTTAATTAGCTGTAGTACCGACGACTTCCCCGGCAAGAATCCGAACTGTCTCCCACTGAAAAGTTGGTTTGATTTCATATGCTCCATTATTCCTTCTCTAATTACTGTTTCCATTAGTTTACACACAACACTTGTCAAACTGACTGGTCTATAATTTCCTGGGTAATTTCTCTTTCCCTTCTTAAATATAGCTGTTATGTTCGCCTCTCTCCAGTCCATCGGGATTTGTCCTGTATTAAACGATACATCAAATAACATTTTCAATGGCTCTACCAACATCTCACCTCTTTCCTTTATGATTCTTGGGTGTATCCCATCCGGTCCCGAGGACTTACTTCTGTTCATTTTTTCTATAACCCTTCTTATTCTATTAACCCGGGAACTGCGGGGAAACTCTTAAGAGTTCCCCCGGCGGACTGCGGGAAGACTCTTAAGAGATATGATCTCATATCTACCACTCATAATCCAATACATTCCTACGCAGATGACTCAACACTCCACAATTCCTTCACATTTACCAATTCTTTCACCCAACCCGATCTTATAAATTCAAAAATAAACACTGCAATTTCTCTGAACCAGGACCTTTCTAGAATTAATGAATGGGGACAAGAGAATCTAGTTTCCTTTAATGCACAGAAAACCAAGTACATTCAATTTTCTAACCGACAGAATCTCACTGACTCCCATATATTTTTAATGATGTAAATATTCCCACTTCCCCTAGTATTGACATTCTCGGTGTAACATTAACTACTAACTTGAGCTGGACACATTATGTTAGAAGCATTGCTAAGAATGCCTCTAAAAAACTGGGACTCCTGTACAGAGTTCGAGAATTCTTCACTGACGAGCAGTTGGCCGTAATATATAAAAGTCATGTGCGCTCTCAGATGGATTACTGTTCCTCTGTGGGGTGGAAGTGGAGTGGTTGCATTGAGGCAGTTGGTCAAAATTCAAAATAAAGCTATTAGGTTAATCAGAACCCTGCAATCACACAGGACCTTCCTACATTAGCCATACGAAGAAACGTTGCATCCCTTGCATTATTCTACAGATATTTTCACAGCAATTGTCCCGAGGAACTTGCTTCAATTGTGCCGCCTCTCCACATCTTTCCCCGTAACTAGGGCAGCTGAGAGCGCCCATGAATTTACACTTTCTCCTCCACAATGCAGAACTTCTGCTTATCAGAATTCATTTATCCCCAGAGCTACTACTCTTTGGAATTCACTTCCCTCGAATTGCTTTCCACAAACTTACAATCAACAAATGTTTAAATCCAGTTGTTACAAACATTTTATGAATGGAGGATGCCTTTAGGCACATGGACTTTTTGTTTTATCTGTTTTTCCTTCCTCCGTTCATTGTCTCTTAAAAAAAAAAAAAAAAAAAAAAAAAGGGAAAAAAAAATCCATTTAAAACACCCCAATTTTTTTTATTTTTTTTTTTTATTTTTATATATTTTTTTTTTTTTTGTTGCCCCTGGGCCATGCCAAATATCACTCCTCCACCTCCCCTCCTTCAGTTATCACCTATTTTCCCTGTTATTCCCTTATTCTGTGGTTTATTTTCGTGCTAACATTAGCGAGTTGGTAGCAGGGCGTTGTCATCACTGTTACCAAGCGTGAGAAAGAGCGAGAGAGAGACTATTGCGGAACAGTGTCTCTCCAGACAAGGGGAGGGGTGGAGGGCAGGGAGGTTGCCTCAGCCATACATTATGTAACTCCCGGCCTGTATCGTCGATTTTGACCATCCAAACACTGTTTCCACTTTTGATATTGTTGTAACAGGTTAATACCTTTATAATCAACCTATAATAGGCACATATGGATAAGTATTAATGCTATTTATGGTAAAATAACGATGTTAGTGATGGGAACAGCTCAAATACGTCAGCACAGGAGTGTGGTGTCTCATACCCCCCATGCGCACTTCTTAGGTTAATGGGTGCGTGACGGTCTAAACCAAGCTCACGTTCCCTGTTTATGGGTTCGCGACGGTCTAAATCCAGCTCACGTTCCCTGTGTTATGGGTGAACAATCCAACAGTTTCTCGTATTTCACTTATAGTGATTTTGCGACGGTAACTACATGTACACCAACAAAGTATATGATAATATTCAAGACCTCTTTCGCAGCCCTATTAGAAATAATTTATTAGGGAAAATAGGGACCAATAGACTCGCCATATTTTTCTCATTATAGCCTAGTCCGCATGGAGGAATTTCGTTATCGACACTTGAAAAAACCCGATTACACCGAGAAAAAAACCCTGAAAATAATGTCCCGAACGTAAACAAAGCATTGCACCCAATGAATCCTTCGACCTGGGTCCTCTTCTTGTTTTGAAAGATGCGGTGAGTGCGATTCACCCAATAAATGGCTTGAACGTTACTCACGAAAACGATATTATATTATATTATATTAGGGTTAGGTTAGGTTAAGTTAGGTTAATCTAATCTAATATAATATTTGTACATTTTGGAAGCATGCATGGCCTCTCCACAATTTCCCTTACCTACTGTAAAAGTGAGATTCACACAATAAATGGCACCATTTGACAGAGTATCTTCGGTATAATCCTGTGTAGCGGGAGGAACTGTACTTAGGCTATATCTAAATAATTTGGTAATGTTACAGTATATTTTAACATTTTAGATTCATAAATAGTCCACTAATAACTAGGTTAGGTTAGGTTAAAGATATTGTTCAATGATTCTTAGTAAATAGGCATCTGAAAAACAGTTCCTCCCGCTACACAGGATCTTACCGTATCTTCAGATTAATGAATAGGCCTAATGGGTAAGTTAATGCAAATCCTCCACTCCAACCATGAAAAACAACAATTAAACACTATATTCCTTGAAAAATATATACAGAAAACTTGGTGATAAATCTACAGTTATACTACCCCTATTTTGTCGCTATTCTGTTGGTACTAATGGGTTAATATTATTAGTAGTAGACTTAGTATGGTTTGATGATGCGCGGAAATGTATATTTGACTTGTAATAGATACATTGAAGTATTACAAACCTTCGCGAACCCATAAACAGGGAACGTGAGCTGGGTTTAGACCGTCGCGCACCCATACACAGGGAACGTGAGCTGGGTTTAGACCGGTCGCGAGACAGGTTAGTTTTCGGTTAGGTTAGGTTAGGCTAATAATAAAAATACTAAAATGAGACGGTCCTCGGTATTAAACAACACTGTATATCAAATAAAAAATATAAAACAACAACAAATTGCCTGAAAAACTCTTATCTGGTTGGTGATTATTTTTTATCAAAATAAGTTTTTTTCCAGTTTCCGCATCTGCTGAACCATCCAAAAACACGCTAAAAGGCGTGGTTTGAAGGGGGGAGGTGGTGGGGGGTAGTGGGGGAGGGGTAGTATAACTGTAGATTTACCGGCTAGCCTAATAATCATCAATGGGGGCCGTAACTGGTTGGTCATAAACTAATACCGCAACTCTGCAAGTTCTGTGAGGCCTATTGCATTTGCTGGGTTAACCCTAAATTTTCCCTGATCTTCATAAGTTCATAGCCTTCCCCACTAGTGGGGGCCGTGACCCGTGTAGTGTTTATCCTATAGGCCTAGATTGTTGGACAATGTGTAAATACTCATTTCCTGCAGTCTTTACTTTAAAACAACACCGTAGGCCTAGCCTATGAAATAAAAATAAATTATAGCCTATGTTAAAACTCTTGGCTGTCACACGGTAGAAATTTACTCAGATCTCCTAAGACATATACCCTAGGCCTAATGGTATATTTAAGCACTTCGCTGTAGGCTACCTTGCATAGTGGATAGGAGGCTAGCCTATAGATACACTACTGTACAATAGGCTTAGGCCTAGCCTACATGATGCCTAGGCTATATATAGGCCTAGGCTTAATATGACCAATATGAGATAAGGGGTAGGCTCCAGACAACAAGTTGCTCTCATAATAATCATATAGGCTAGGCCTAGCACAATAAAGCAGGACACATCCATACAGGTTAGGCTAGCCTAGGCTAGGTTGGCGAAGGTTGCAGTTGCACACTCCTGCTTACCTCATGCAACGTTGTGAAGGATGACTTAGGTTGTAGAAAGCCGAATGTTGCTCAGTTGTTGTACAAAGGTTGATAGGCTATTAGCCGCGAAGTCACTCACAAATTCCAACAATATTTCTTCTTGGTGATTTAAGGCCGCACCTCGGGCGGTATGACCACCCCGGCCACCCGCTATGGCCCATACAGTCCATACTACAATTGAGGTTTCAAAGTAATGCCCGGCGGGCTAAAACACTAAGGAAACACTGGCCATATAACACAAGTTTATAATGAAATTTCCCGGCGGGTTAATTACAAGCGATGCACTATAGTTTAAGTTACCACAACACGAATAAAAAACACTAGGCCAGGAGCATGAAGACCTCAGGCTGCTAACCAAAGTCCGAGCAGCCGAGGAACAAGGGCCATAGCAGTATCACGAAGGGAGGTGCCCTTAGCAAGCCAATCCAGGGCGTCCAGTAGCAGACTACGGAAGGAATCACTACTTGTAGAAGGGCGAGGAGCACTGGGCACCACGTGCAGCACAGGCGGCATACGATAGCCGACGGGTCACGGGAGGCAGGAGCAGTATTGCCAGATTCTCAAGAGAGAATTATAGTACGATGACTAACACATTTTAGAATCCACACCAAAATTATCGTACACAATATATATATATAGATGTTGCATCTATCTCACTATTCTATCGCTACTATAATAATCAGTGTTCCTCAGAGCTATCCCAGTGCATACCACCTCCTTTACGTAGGGCACGTGGTACCTGTCTTGCAACTCAATCCCACCCCTACTCTGTGCAACTCTCCAACCCAAGAGTGAAACGTTACTCTCAAACTTTCTTCTACTCAACAGCTGAGCTCTGGAACTCTCTCCCAGAATCAGTCTTTCCCTCTTCCTATGACTTAAATTGCTTCAAACTCCGTGTGTCCAGGCATTTTGGCTCGAACGTCCCTTGATTTTGGCCGTCACTCTTTCAACTATGGGGGAGGCACTCGCTATAGGCAGTTATGCCTTTTGCCTCCCTCAATCACATAGAAGAAAAAAAAAAATATATATATATACCGGTATATATACTGTATATATATATATATATATATATATATGTGTGTATGTGTGTGCGTGTGAAATTAATAATGTATGAATAGGCCTATATTTCAAACAAGTAATGAAAATTTATTGTAGTTTTATTAGAATTTATCCAATATATAATTTTCCTTCATAAAATATAGGCCTAGTATAGATTTAGTAAATGTTCATACCTATATCTCAGTTACTAGCCTAATATGTACGAAGATTTGGTAGTAGAATTGGTTAAAACTAGTGAAAAATTTGTATTATTATGACACAGGAACTTGGTTCTTTCATATAAAGTATTGACTATCAACAAAAATAAAACTGACTGCACATATGAAATAAAGGTTTTCAAGTTTACAATGAAAGAAAAATGTCTTAGGCGCCACCCATAGCGCCAACCCCAACCCCGGCACAGTGGAATGAACATAGAATACAGTGGAATGAACACTCAATAGGAATGAAGCGAAAGAACAGGGCACAACGTGTGATGACGATGGCCGCGCTTAAGAACGGGGACGGTGAAAGGCTTAAACACGTGTGCCTCTCGTTCGTTCTTAGCAAGAAAATGAACAGACGGAGCCAAAGTTACCGACCCGAGGATGGGAGCAAACCGCAAGCAGTTCTGGGCCCGAGACATGGCAGCCAACTCCGAGACCCTCTCACCCGTAGCTAAAGCTAGAAGAAACAGTGCCTTGTCAAGTAATCTGTCAGGTGTGGGGTGAAGAGTGTAGGCCGCAGACGAGCCTTTTGAGAGCCGCCGCCAGAGACCACTGAGGGGGAATCTGACGCAGGGTGGTCGGAGCCGAAAGCAGGCTCGCATGAAGAACTCCAGTTCTTTCTGGAAGGATATCTTACTCAAAAAGAAGAAATCATGTGTAAATATTGCCGATACCAAATATTGATCAAAATATAATTGGTGCCGAGACATCACTCAACCCCTTCTGCACCGGCGATGTCTTTTTAATTATATTCTGGCCATATTTAGACGATTTAGTGCAGCTTAAGAAGGATCTGGGGTAGTAAAAAGGGTTAAGTGAGATAGTTCGAAGCCTGTTAATTGCTGGAGGTCCTGTCGTGTGAAAGTGACAGAAGGTAGGGGAAGACTTCCTTGTAGATCTTCTGAAGACTGTAGAGGCGAGGGTCTTACATGAAAACGAGACGTTTCACCAGATACGCTCTCGTATCATGGGATTAAAGTAGCCTAAGGAGCCGTTTCACCTGTGTCTTACGCTCTCTTACATTCCAGACCCAGACTTGTATGCGAGTCTCTAGAGGAACTTATATGATAGAATTTTGGGATAGTTACGAGTACGAGCCGTTACACCAGTGTCTTACGCTCTCGTATCGTAAAGACTAAGTAGGGAGTTTTTACACCCTCAACTATGAGTCCTGACTGAGAAGGAAGCCATTTCACCAGTGTCTTATGCTCTTCCAACCAGCCTTACTATGTTTGTAGGTTTACTAGAACTAGAGCGCTTGTCGGTACTGCATATTCTAATTATAGTAAATCCTGCACCAAGGCAATGTAAAGAGGTTGGGTGGTCACCGGTGTGGTCCAACAAGAATACGAGCAAATCCAATGTACATACTGTACATACATTTATCTCTGCAGCCAGTAGCCAATGTTCCTTCCATCCTTTAATCTGAGCTCTAAACTAAGGATATTTAAAACTTGAAAATATAAAGCCCAGCATCATAATTGTGGGGGTGGTAAAGAGGGCAGGAAGGTTGCAATTGTTCAGGAATTAAAACTTTCTATACTTAGACTTTCCTCACAGCAAAGGTAAGGTTATAATTATTATAATTCAATTATTCAGAAAATGAAGCAGTAGATCAGTCTTTCCCTCTTCCTATGACTTAAATTGCTTCAAACTCTGTGTGTCCAGGCATTTTGGCTCAAACGTCCCTTGATTTTGGCCGTCTCTTTCAACTCTGGGGGAGGCACTCATCACAGGCAGTTCTGCCTTTTGTCTCCCTCACTCACATAGAAAAAAAAAACAAGTAGTATTGCATTCACAATGTGAATGTTTGCACCTTTTCATTGTATGGAGCTGATTACACTGGTTACAGAATACAGACAACACTCAAATCAAAAGCCACTCTAACAGTCCAGTAACAATTTAACATGGACTTCATACACTACACACAAACTGACCATTTAGCCTAGGTGGGATATGGCTGTAGATTTTTTTTTTTTTTTTTTTATAAACATTTGTTTAACCAGACCACTGAGTTCCACAAAATAACTCTCATAGGGCTGGCCCGAAGGATTAGATCAAGATGGACATCTAATCAAGTCAAGATAGATAGAGAAGGGCAGGAGTTGAACAAATCAATGAAGGTGAAGACACGCAGGCATTTCTCGCCATTTCATCAGGTCAGCCGGACCACATGAGCTTCACAGCAAAGCTCTTATAGGGCAGGGCCGAAGGATGAGGCAAGAACTGCTACACTGCAGCACCAACCAAGAAGTGATCAAGGGTGAAGAATGAAAGATCAGGACTAAGGTAGACAAAAATCACAGTGAGATGCAAAAAAAAAGGGAATCAAATCAGCTCGGCCGCATCAGCGACCGAAGAGACAAATCAGGTCAGGAGCATACATCCTAGCAAGGCCAGGGAGGCATGTGATATAGGCTGCCCGAGGACAAACGAATGGGACAGAATCAATCAAGGGAGTTAGTTAGTTAGTTATGTAGAGCAGATTAACCAGACCACTGAGCTCCATACGGAACTCTCATAGGTCTGGCCCGAAGGATTGTATCAGATTACTGAAAGGAACTTAAGGCGACGCAAAAAACGGATGATAGGGGGGAAGGAAAATGACGGCGAAACGGATAAAAGGTCAGTGAATGATTTAGTACCAAAACAAACCGTACGCAGACGGGCAGTATCTGGGCAGTCAAAGACGTGGCGAACAGTTAGAGGGGAATGACAGGAGGAGCAGGTAGGGGGCGGAGTGCGGGGAGTGGACATCAAATAACCGTGAGTCAGCCGGGAATGGCCTATCCTAAGTCTAGTTAGTAAAACTTCCTCACACCTGTGAGACCTGGAAGACGAGGGCCAAGGACGGACAGAAGGTTTGATTGCACGGAGTTTATTATTGCAGGGTAGAGCATCCCAATGAGATTGCCACGTGCAAAGAATAGAAGGCTTGAGTAAGGACAGCCAATCACCTAACGGAAGGTGGGGCTGGCGAGGGATCATTAAAACAGCATTCTTAGCCGCAGCATCGGCGTCTTCATTGCCCCGGACACCGATGTGAGCAGGAATCCAACACAACTGGACCTGGAATCCACGTAGGCTCATCTCGTGGAGAGCGTGTTTTATGGCTAAAACTATTACGTGGGAGGACGAATAAGCACGGAGCGCTTCGAGGGCACTACGAGAGTCACTGTAAATTATAAAGGGCTGTTGAGGGGTGTCACGTATAATGTCAATAGCAGATTGGATAGCTAAAAGTTCAGCAGTAAAGATAGAGGCTTGGGGCAGGAGAGAAAACTGAAGGAGCTTAGTAGAGGACACAGCAGCGAGGCCCACCCCAGAGTCAGTCTTAGACCCGTCAGTGAAGATGGCAAAATGGGGGCCTTTACGACGTATGTGTTCGAGTGCGTGTTGGCAGTGATGGCTAGGGACAAAAGGATATCTCTTAGAGAGGAAGGAGAGGCGAGTGCAAACATTGGGGAGAGAGATAACCCATGGGGGGGAAGGGGAGACAACAGGCGGCGAAACAGCAATGTGAAAGTCAAGTGAGTTGAGGAGAATTGTAGCACGAATCGGAAAGGAGGGGGAAGATGGACACGGATCGGGAATGAAGATATCACTGAAAAGGGAATTAGTGGGAGAGTCACTATGTTTATTTTTTAATGCACGGCGCATAGTAACTAAATCGCGATGGAGGGAGAGCGGGGGCTCGCCACTCTCAGCTAAGACGGAGGTATTTGGGGAGGAACGGATAGCTCCAGTACAGAGACGCATACCCTGCGTATGAACAGGGTCCAACATCTTCAAAACGGGAGCAGAGGCAGACCCATAAATGGGGCAGCCGTAGTCGAGGATGGAAAGAACCACCGCCTTGTTGAGCATCAACATAGTGGTACGTCTGGCACCCCAAGTGGTATGGGATAGTTTTCTGAGGAGGTTGAGAGCACGAAGGCCTTTACCTTTAGTATACTGAACATGGTCTCTCCAGTTGAGATGTTGGTCAAAGATTACGCCTAAGAATTTAACACTGGGATAGAAAGAAATCTGAGAGTTGCCCATTCGAAGCGATATTGACTGGCCACGGAGCCAGCGTTTGTCTCGATAGAAGACTATTGCCTTAGTTTTCTCAGCCGAAAACTGAAAGCCAACTGAAGATGCCCAGGCGATCACCCGTTGGATGGAGATGTTGAGTATACGTTGAGCATGTCTGAGGGTACGGGCAGTGCAATAGATGGTAAAATCATCAACGTAAAGGCTGCCATGGACTTCCGGCAGCAATTGTTGAATGACTTTATTTATGGCCGCGGCAAAAAGTTTGCTGTTGAGAACGCTGCCCTGGGGAACACCATTGACGAGTGGAAAGACATTAGAAAGAATTCCCTCCACTCGAGTCTGGAATGTTCGATCAGAAAGAAAGTTGGAAATAAAAAAAGGTAGATGGCCACGGGCACCACTATCATGAAGTAGTTGCAGGATGGGACGCCGCCACGTGGTATCATATGCCTTCTGGATGTCAAAGATAACGGCGACGGTGATGGACTTACTTTCAAAGCCACGCTTGATATGAGATTCTAATAACGTAAGCGAGTCCAGAGTAGATCGATCTTTCTGAGAGCCAAATTGGGTCGGAGTGAGAATAGTGTTTTGACGGAGGAACCAAGTGAGTCTAGTATTGACCAATTTCTCCATTCATTTACAAAGACAACTGGTGAGGGATATTGGTCTATAACTCGAGGGCAAGCTCGGGTCTTTTCCAGGTTTTGCAATTGGGACGACAATAGCATGTTTCCATGAGGTAGGAAATTGAGGACGGATCCACACCTGATTATAAAATTGCAAGAGGTAGGATTTAGCAAGGGGGGCTAAGTTAGTGAGTAAGGCAAAACTTATGTTATCTTGGCCAGGAGCGGAGTTAGGACAATTGGAGAGTGCATGTTCAAATTCATCCATAGTAAAGCATGCATTATAATCAAAGGTGTCTGGTGAAGAGAAGTTGAGGGGGATCGACTCCATTTCAAGTTTATGGCGGCGGAAATTATCGTCTAACCTCTCATTACTGCTGACATGGGCAAGATGTTGACCCAAGAGGTTCGATATCTCAAGGGGATCGTGAACAGTACGGCCACCGTGTACCAAAGCATGGCACGGAGGGGCAATGTGAAGGCTGTTAATATTCCTGAATTTATGCCAAACGCATGATATCGGGGTAGACGGGGAAATGGTGGAGACATAAGTTTTCCAGGATTCGGATCTACTACGGATGACTTCTCGACGGAATTTAGCTGATATTCGATTGTAGTGAGGTTTGATGGCACATATATCCATCAATAACGAGATGGAATGGCATAGAAGATCATCACGTAAAGGTAAGCGTGAACATAAAGAATTGTAACGTTTATTGAGACTATCGAGGCGGCGGCCTAATTCATGTTTACTTTTAGCAAGAGTGGATAAGGTGCTGTCCCACCAGGGGACTCGACGACGTAGGGGGGAAGAAGTCGTCTGGGGTATAGACTCAATCAAGGGAGTGCACAGCATTTATAATTACATCAAACCCCATCATTGTCGTTGTCAACCTATGTAGTTAATTAAATGGATACAAAAATTGAATGTTTGGTGTGCTAAAATATATTTATAAATTACAGTTAAACAGTATATGGATATATAACAAACACACTTACTGTACCTGTACATTGCACAAAACTATGTGCAAACTGCTATGTGCACTAAGTTATATTTAACCTCTTAATGAGTTTATTTTACCTTCTGAGTAAAAATTGATTAGCTGTGGTATTTACAGATTTAAATTACTGTATGTCTTTTTAATATCTTTGATATAAAGTTATTGAAGCTACCTGATACAGTATAGTGAGGCTACAATGATTATAATAGTACATGTAGGCTATAAGAAAAATTCTATATTTTTGTAATAAACGAACTGTAATTTTTTACATACAGTACATAAAGTATTGCGATTCTGTTTTACTATGTTGATACTTTTTGAGAAAGTAATTCAATATTAAACAGAAGGAACAATACAAGATAATATCACTGCACTTGATGAATTCCAAAATTATAACCAGTGACAAATATAAAATAAGACTATAAACCCACAGAGTCCATGGGCCAGGGTGAAAATCGGTATCATGAAAGAGGGCATTTAGCTATAGTCATAATCTACAGGACACTTTTGTTATTGTTGTGAAGATGTTGTTCCGATGTGACGACCTCGACCAGTGAGTTCCCATATCGCATAAAAGTTTGTTTATTGGAGATAATCTTGAAAGTTTGACTGCTTTGTATCATTGTATGGTATTGATTCCTGCGATTATGTGATCTGGCCCATCAACTAATATTGATAGCCTAATTTTTTTTTTTTTTTTTTTCAACATGTGGATTTAGCTTTCCTAACAAAATAATAGGCTACTGGAAGATGTGTGGATTATAGAAAGCGGAAAAATAGTTGGGCACTTCAGTAGTAATATTGCTGAAAATGTACAGTCCGTTTTTTCTTAGCCGACGGTAAATTGCCATGTCCCTATCTTTACCACTTGGCTATTACAGAGATTATGTAGTGAAATATATTGTGACATGAAAAAAGGATTGAATTTTTCGCCAGATGAAAAGAAACAGACTATTGGGGCTAGCTGTTCTGAATTTAAAATGCAAATTGACATCCCATCTGTTCCTTTGCAATGTAAGGTAAACTAGCCCATTCCTACGCGGTGGCCAAATTTATATGCAAAATTAACGGCCGAGCTCATGCATGCGGATCATGTGTTCAAATTGTGATAAGGGACTTGAAATGTGGCACAGATACCTACTGACCTCTTTCAAAAGCTTAAATTTTCTCAATGACGACATACAGTACAAGACAAACAGGTTTGAACAGTATGGATTAAAATTATACAGTATTGATGAGCTATAAGATTTTTGGAGTGTCTGCTAAGGCCCATAACTTGCCATCAATCAAACGAATCAGAAAAAAGACATAAGCTACATTTGACCTCGCCCATAAAACATTATCCCCTCAAAAAATTTGATAGTTACATAAATAAATTTAGTGTCCATTGTATGATATTTAACCCCTGCACAAGGGATGACATTCTTATACGTTCCTTCGCATCCTGGCGGGTACCGTACTCAACGGTCTGTATTTCCCGCTGTGAAAAATGCTCCCGGGGTGACATGTGGTATCGAGCGGTTGCCAGAGTTGCTAGAGGCACCAAGCTGGCCAACCCGCATGAGTTCAGTACTGTACTTGTTGAACCATTGCAGCTAGTGAATGTAAGTGCAAGCACTCACGACTTGATTCTACATTTCCAAACCTTCTTCCACACATTTTTTTCCTTGACCTTTTGTTTCAAAGAGCTAGAATGAGTTGGAAAATGCAATTTTTACTTTTTCAAATTGCTGATGAAGGGGCACTTGAAAAATACAAATACACCACTTCTTGTCACTGTCAAGGCCACAGACCAGCAGGGAACGAGAGTTTGGTGTCTCCATACAGTCCAGAACAGGTATGTTCGTCCACATACTGTATTTTTTTTCCCCTTAACCCTTTGTTTCAGAGTTAGAGAGTTAAAAAAAATAAAAGCGAAAACAATTGTGAAATCGCCCGCTCCGTGCGCCCTGGAAATTATAAGCTCCCTGCTGTTTGAGGGTCTATGTAAATTTTTATTGTTATTTATGTATTTAAGCATGGAACTCATTTTTTGAAAGCATTATTTATGGATATCGCACTCTACTTGGGCCACCGAGTACAATGGGCTATTCTACCTATCCACGGTGTAATGTTGTGAGCACTAATAGCAACACATCCACTGCTATCAGTATCGAACACAAAAAAGGTGATGCAATACTTCATAATTTGGAATTAAAGGTTAAAAACTCCAATGGGTGTAACCCTATTACT
Source organism: Paralithodes platypus (assembly GCA_032716605.1). Taxonomy (NCBI): domain Eukaryota; kingdom Metazoa; phylum Arthropoda; class Malacostraca; order Decapoda; family Lithodidae; genus Paralithodes; species Paralithodes platypus. Next base: position 65,746,315 of record CM064483.1, on the reverse strand, counting down.
GCTCATGACTGCAATTCACATGGTATTATAATCTTAGATATTCCATGTCAAGTTTAAGTCCCTATAACAAGGGCACACCCTAGCCCTGTCAATCAAGGGAGTGTACTGCATTAAAAACTGCAAACTGCATCCACCTGTCCCTAATTAACCACTTGCTAGTTTTGGACTATACGGAAGTTCAAACTGTAGACGTCGATAATTAACGAAAATATAATTATGTACCGGTCTGTAATGGATGGAAATTAAGATGAATTTAATCTAATGTACGTATGTGTGTATTACAAACATATCTCTGCAATATTACGATAACTGTAGTACGAACTTCCTTATAGCCCGAAAAGCCCAATGGTAATTTTAAAGGGCCCTTAAGACATCGTGCACCTTTCAGGACCGTATCAAATTATCCTGACTAAGGTCCAAAGTCTGATATCCTGACACCATACCTTTTTCCCTATAGTTATTATGAATATTTTGGCACATACACATTACTAACAAAGGCGTATAATTAACTCTACATACTGTAATTATATTACCTTTGATGCAGTAATGAAATCCATTACAGTACTGAATACAATATATACTATATAAAGAAATACCTTTAACCCATGGTAAAAAGACTAATATACCGTCTTTATACCGCGCTTTAACCCATGGAGCCTGGGGGGTGGGGGTTAAACCTTTGTTCCTCCTTTCTCTGCTTTATATTAATTAATTTTTTTATTTTGGCAATTTGCCGTGTTTTTAAACTCTATGTCTCTGCAACGGAATGGCCTAACCGGCATAAATATAAGGTTTAAATGTAGCACAAACCTTCGTCTTGAGAATGTCGAAGGCAAACCCTCTATATCAAGTAATTGTTCTGTGATGACGTGATGAGTAGAGGTAGCTTTGCCACCAGAACTACGGTGCATCCAAGCATTTAGCCCTCACTAATTATCTTGCAACTCACATAGCTTTGGGTAGGCGATTTAAGTCACAAATCACAATTATCAAAATTATTGTAACAATGTCACGTACTGTACTGTATATTAATTGATTTTATCATCGTAAACATTGTTGTCAGTGTACTGTGCTTGCGGGTGCATGGGTCCGTACATTGCAAAATTTGTAGACAGCTGTGCTTCCAAGCTGGCAGTAGAACAAGACTGAGAGTGGTTGGTGTATTTTGGCGTTGTATACGCATTGACAAAAACTTTTCAAGCACACACGATTTAAAGCACACTCACACAAAAAAACCAAAAAACAAAAAAAAAACACACTGACCTTTATTTAGGACAAATGGTCTCCGCAGTGCAAGCTCTGACTGTCCTTCACTACGGACACCCGGGCTCCATGAGTTAAAGTAGAAATAAATTTTATAATCCTCAACATTATATGAAACATAGGAGTATCAATGATCCACATACTTGCTATAGCGCTGCTAGGTACACCAGTGCAGCTCTACATTAATTGACATTTAGTAAGTTTTACATTATAATTATCAGTTTCCACTTAACTTTTACACATGTGGGCCTTCTATTAAGTTTCTCAAATCAGTTCCATCACTCTGAAATAATTGCATCTTTGGTCTGCGTCCATTGTAATGAAACTTTCATAACACAAACAGTTAACCACCTCCTAGCTATGTTAGGTAGGAGCGTCTGCAACACTTCTCGCATGTGGGTTGGTGTGAGGTAGGGCACACAACCATAATCTAGAAGTTCAGACCTGCCTCCTAGAATCCGTGTCTAGATACTCAGAACATTACCGATGCCCCCCTACGACCACAACACCCAAGGAGTATCCTGTAGACTTTATAAATAGCCTGCCAAGAATACTTAAAAACAAGTCATAGTGGGATTCATTACGAGTCTGTTGTAACTCTAACCACATTGTAACTTGTGATCACTTTCAGTTTTCGAGCCTAGGACTGTATTTGCCCCATGTCATACCAGTGATGTGTATGATATCTACACTCGGCTACTTTATTTTTCTGTCAAGATTTTGGGCCTCTTTTGGATTACAGTATAGTGATTTTGATAAGTTCTTTTGTCTTTATATTGTGTCGTCCCTGTTTTGGTTTGTTTATTTTGCAAGTTTTAGATTATAATTGATATAGGCAACCAAGCTGAATGAGATTATTGTAGTTGGCTGAAATCTTGTCTATATATACTCAGGCACATGCCCCATTGCTGGGGGTGGCTGACAAGAGACAGAGCCCGAACAGAAACAACATTTAAAGTTCCTAATCTCAGGGTCCGGGACCACTCGACGAGACCGAGAAACGGGTGAGAGAACGCTGAAATCTTACTAAACTTCAACGTAAATTTAAGACTTTTCATGACATTTAGGTGTTAATTTTTTCTTGGCAAGCCTGTAATTTCAAGAGGAACCGGCCTTTGGTCGGGACATTTTTCTATAAAAAAAGTGTACAAATTTATCTTTATTTTTTTTATTTTTTTATTTTTATTTTTTTTAAGCTTGATGGAGGTCTAGTGAGGAAACAAATATAAACGAATGTATAAATATATAGACTAAAAAATAACCACTACCCTCTTAAAAGCTGCCAATTGGTATACTGTACCTAGGCTAACATATGCAAATGTGGATTAGGTCTTTAAGGGGGGTCACCTGCTTTTATTTTTATCTTTCTCTCCTTTTTTCTCTTTCTCTGGCTTGTATCCATTCGGCCCCATTCAGCCAACTGTTTTAAGACGTTTATCCCCATCCAGGTATCAATTTCTTCCCGAGCCAGCATTGTATGGAGAAATCCGGCTTCGCCGGAGACATTTTTCTATCGAAAAAAGTACAAATTTAGCTTGCTCTCAAAACAAAATATATATATGCTGGCTCACTACCGCTCGCCAGGAAAATATTGACACCTGGATGTGGGTAAACGTCTTAAAATAGTAGACTGAATGGGGCTGAATGGATACAAGCCAGAGAGGGAGAGAAAGAGAAAAAAAACAGGTGGGCCCCCCTTAAATAAACAAATAAAAGCAATCCTGCATTGTACCAGCAACAGTGCTATAATCTATTCGCTGTTAGTAGGCGCGAAATCATGACTTGTAACCTCTGTAACTCAAAAACGACTAGAGTAATTGAGTAAATATGTCTACCATTTAGGAAGAGTCAGCCAGGGAATAGATGTGGGAATTTAAGGCCCATTTGTTCTAGCCCTTTTTAAGTTACAGAGGATAGAAGTTAAGATTTCTCGCCTACTTACAGCTAATAGACTACTGTATAGAAGTGGTTGCCTACTTATTAATTACTAATACTGAAAATATCATCATATAAAATCCTAGTACTAGAGCTATACAACAAATTAAGGTAACTTTACATGATCAACTTGATTAAATATATTCAACAAGTCAACTGTAAATCCAATAAATTATAAACTATGCTTACAACTGCAAACAATGGAACACAAAATTCAGTTTATGTTTATAGTTAATGTATATGAATACCAGGTAAATAGTACAATTATCCCGAGTCATTTATAGGAAGAGTTTCCAACCTCTTTATATCCATATGTTCCATATTTTACATACAGTAAATATTATATCGGTTTTCCGTGTTTTCTATGGTACAATTAATTATAAGGAAGTATTGTAGTGTAAGCCTCGACATTAATATTCACAAAAAATACAAAAATACATGGGCTTGTGATAAATTTCCATTATGTTGAAATGTAATAAATGTACTTGATCTATGTAGGCTACTACAAATGTATTTAGCTTATTTTATTATATATATATATTTATTTTCTGTACATGAGCCGCATCCTGCCAAAATGATGTGGTTTTAGTTGGTCTGTCACACTCAGTGGTCAATCTATCCACCATCTGGGCATCTAACCAGAGGGAGTCTTAAACCCACAACACTTTTGTTGAGTTGGCTCTCAGTCAGCCGTCTTACTGATGCGGACACCCATTTTTTGTTTATAAAATTAGTTGAAGCAGACCACTGAGTTCCACAAAAGAACTCTCATAGGGCTGGCCCAAAGGATCAGATCAAGATGGACAACTAATCAAGGCAAGATAGATATGGAAGGGTAGGAGGTGAACAAATCTAGGAAGGTGAAGACGCCCAGACATTTCTCGCCATTTCACCAATTCAGCCGGACCACATGAGCTCCAAAGCAGAGCTCTTAAAGGGCAGGAACAAAGGATGCGGCAAGAACTGCTACGTTCTATTTAAAGAAAAATAAATAAAGATCTTACGAAACTGAAGCATATATATACTGTATAAGTTAAATTTTCAAGTGCCATGAAAACAGTTAACCTAAATAATGATTCTAATAAAATACTACAAGATAATTTCAAACCACCTAAGATACTAAAATTGCCTACTGTTAGTCAAAGTATAAAAAGAATACTGTACAGTAATTTGGGCTAACCTTTGATTTTTTTTTTTTTTTTTTTTTTTTTTCTATATTCCAACTTACTTCCTCTCGGGCATAGGCTGAGAGCCTTAACATTCACCGCTTTACAATGAACAGTGAAGCCCGTGAGGTCTTGTTCCAGTCTAGGGAGTGAGACAAAGATGTGGAGGTAATTTTGGAGATTTCTGGATATATTTGAATGTCTCAGTTATAGGCAAATGTAATAATAATAATATAAAAAATAAATAATAATAATAATAAAAATAATACCAATAGAGGAATGGGGTCCCATCATGATCCTTGGTCTCTGGGTCTTCTCCTGGGTGTGTGTCAATTTATTTATTTATTTTTATTTTTTTTTCTGTTCGGGTTTTGTCTCAAGTCAGCCATCCCCAGCTATGGAGTATGTGGCTGGGTATATACCCAGTACATACATACATACATACATACAATAATAAAAATAATAAGCAGATCTTTTCTTCTTCAAACGCGCCAGTTCTTCCCATGTACAGGAATTCACTATAGTCTATTTTTTTCCAGCTGAGGGTAAATTGTCATGTTTCTATCTTTGTTACTCGGCTATAAGGTAGATTTTGTAGCGAAATATGATGTTAATTATGAAAACTTGGCATTAATACGACACACAGCTATAGTAGTTTCATATACAGTCAGGACCCCCAATTCGCGAGAATATGGGTGACAGGAGGCATCGCGTATTGCGAATTCGCGTATTGTGGAACTAACTTTAAATGGGAATAATTAGATTGGGTGACATCTCTCAATTATGGCCTATTTTCGACATTTTTGGCTCTACAGTACTGTCTATATCTTATATATAAGAACAACAATGAATAAAAATATGAAACCTTACCTTAAAATTAGTAGTAGATAGGCTAGGACTAGGACTAGGACTGTAGGACTTCACGATTTTCTCCAACTTCTCCCTCCCTGACCAAATCGTACGAACAGTTTACTCTGACAAGCCCATAGCACGGCCTATTGCACAGTTTCCTTCTCCTTTTTCTTGCGATCCAACACTTCCACCTTCATTTTGTGTGTTATCTTCTTATATTGGCGTGGCATGGCGAAAAAAGTGGCAGGCACTACAAACGTTTGGTCACTCCGCACGGCTATGAGCGGGACTGTGGGAGGGAGGGATGGATGGAGGGAAGGCAGGCGTATGCCCTTCTTCTTCTTCTTCTCTTTTCGGAACCACGCCTGGGCCTCGCGAAACGTAGACCGTGCTCGCGTATCAAGCGGGATTAGCGGATTTGGCCCCTTCTTAGCTCTCGATTCGTGTATTGTGGTACCACCTCACGTAATTAATGTTTTTGGTTATTTTCGAGGGGTAACTCGTGTATTAGGGTTTTCGCGCATTGTGGAATCTCGTATTGGGCGACCTGACTGTATTTCCATTAAGTATCGAGAAATCAGCTAATAAGAGATTCAATTTAAGATCAGCTGGAAAAAAATAGAGTATAGCGCTCGAGTCACCAGTTAAAAAGAACCTCAATGCAAAGTACAGTATTTATACAAAAATTTACCCATGGGGGTAAGGGAATAGAATATGCCCCACGTGCTGCCTGCGTGTCGTAAGAGGTGACTAAAGAGGTTGGGTCGGTGGGCTTGCGACCCCCCACCCGTGAAAAATACTTAATGCAACGAAGAACGAACGAACAGCCTCAGATTGGGGGGGGGATTCGTTCGTGGCCACTCCTTCGGGGATCATGGCGTCAGGCAACAGATAGATAGATAGAACTGTCAAGTCATGATACCTTTTTTTGGAAAGACAAATATGTAGGCAGTGTTTTTTTCATAACAAAGTAATTTTCCCACAACTTTGACTCCTTAAATTGTATCCCAAACTGTCCGAAGTTACCCTCATATCCAAGGAGTCTATTTAACCGGTATGTCATCGTACAAATGAATTTACATACTCAAGATAAATTTTAACATCTTTACTTTTGAGATTTCTTATGCTGAATATACTGTAATGGCTTTGTTAAAGCCACAAAACAAAACAGTAAAGGTACTGTATTATTGTACTAACAGACTTAAAATGTAAATTTTAACCAAACAACAAAACATTTTCCTATTCTAAATAATGTCATCCAGTATTAGCCAGACAACAATGAAAACATGGCCGTTGCACCGACACTGAAAGGGTTTAGGAAGATAATATGAGAGCCCCTAAACTCTAGCAATCAGACGACGCTAATATACAATTCATTCTGATTACCTCCAGATGATTATATTTATCACAGAATGGAAATTATAGTGTTAGAGGCTAAATTAAGCTAGTTTTAACCCTTAGATTGCTAGAGATACTTTTGAAACTGGATAAAATCATCTGCAGGTAGTTCAAATAAAACCCAAACAGTTATCTGTAAGAAAGGGTTAAGAGACTGATGTTTGGCAGTGAGAATGGTGGTCACTACAGTTATGCTCTCATTCACCTCATCACACCACACAAACCAAATAATGTAATGTCTCTAGATCTCAGGTGACTGCAAATCAATCAATCAATCAATCCTCCATATACTAAGGAAGAGAGACTTGCAAGAGATGAAGAGTAATTAAGAGTGTAGTATATGGGATGCATGATCAGTTAGCAGTATTACAGATCTTATGATGCAGTTGGGGTACACCAGTGATGGGGCCTAACTATAGAAAAACATGAAAGTTCTGGAGTGTTGTTGGTGACAGAGTGATGGCACATGTGGTTTGGCATTGACTATAGTAAACCTACCTCTTGCACACACCAGGATCCAGAGATCAAAGTCTTCTGAACTTGGCGTCCAGTTGGGACTTAACACCTCTCTTTTGGATTTTGAGGTCAATATTTTAAACAATGGTATTAATCCTGACATTTGAGAGTTAAATATAGACATAAACTATTCGGTTCAGACTATCACTCTAGTTTCTTGAAGACCAAAGTAAAAGCTTGAAAGACTAGAAACACATGCATGCATACATACATACATACATTTAAAGACTGAGTGCTCCAGACAAAGTGCGATTCCAGTCTCACATTCTGAAAAAAAACATCTTAGTTAATCTGAATGATAAGTTGATAACTGTGTTGGTGGTGTAATGGTTTAGATGCTTATGTTCTGGATGTGGTGTCCCGAGTTCGAATCCCGGGAGGATCATATTCTTTCTATAATGTATTGAAGTACATTGGGGTTTGAAATGAAGGATTAATGTTAAGAACGGGGTGTTCCTTAATTAAAATGTATGATATTAATACATTTTAACTTTTTCAACCTTGCATTTCCATCTGATAATTCTAGTTTTCAAGATAGTCATAATCCACAATCACCCTCCTCCCTTGCAATGTTTTTTCTTTCAGTATACATTCTCCTACCACCCCCCCCCCCCTCATTATGAAAATTAGAGTTGGCTGCTGACTGACTGACTTGTATAATCACCTGCCTTGATTCATAGAATATTTTTGTATGATTCTGACACGCTGATGTAACATTTTGAAACATACCCTTGAGCCACGTACGCTAAGTCAATGTGTTCCCTCAATCAATGTTCACCCTTTCATGTTTATCATAGTGTACCAGTTACTTGTGCAAGCGACTGTATCTAGTGAGGGCACTGGCATGTGGGGATGATACAATTTAGTTTGATTGGTATTGGACAGAGCAGAATGTATGGAGTAAAAAATCTCAAGCTAGCACTAGACACACTACCGGTACTTGTCACAACTCACATCCACTACACAGCCTCACTCATACATGCCTACTAATAATCAGAATCCCTTTCATACTAACTGCTACAATTATAGATGATGTCACATAAGCAATTTTAGCGGGAATTTTTTTCTCAGATAATAATACTCTGCTATGGGAATTTTGTGCTACTGGTTCTTGGTTTGATTTGACTAGGCATATATTATGGGTCACTAGATTAACCCCTAAAGCATTGTCACTCAATTTGAGTTAAGTGAAAAAATGACTGCAGACTGTCTTGATAGCGTAATGCATAAATGCGCAGAATCTTGGTGAGAGTATCCTAGATTTGAGTCCTTGGATTTCCACATGTATTTGTTGATTTCATTAATTGGGTTCAGAAGTACAGTTGGTTGATGAAAAAATATAATATACAGTATACAGAATTCATTGTTTGTCAACAATATTTTTCAATGTATAATGTTTCAGAAGAGCGCTAAATTTATGAGGAATCCACTCAATGTCGAATCATGAAACTTGAGCTCTGGCACCCTACTGAAAATTGGTCAAACCTAACAGAGCAAGGATATGTACAGTAACTGGGTGCAATTTGGTTTAATCCAACTGCCGGAAAGTTAAGAGTTCTTTCAGAGAGCCTTAGGGGTTAAATGTCTGCCATGATAAGAGATACCAAATATTTAGGTAATAAACTAGTACAGTACCGTACAGTGTATATCAATAGGCTAACTCCGTTGTTAAAATTGCCCTTGTAACACATCTTAAAATTCATTAACCCTGTGAGTGTCAGAAGCACCCTGAAGTTGAATATAATAACCTGTCAACAGATTAATAGAACCGTCACAACTAATTTAACTATTGCACAGTAGAAATGTACAATATACGGTATACACAGCATACACTTTATAGCAATCCTATGCTAATAATGAAACTAAACATTAAATAAACAAGTCAAGGTTAAGAACCTTCTGCAAGAACAACTAATTTCTAAGTACAGTACTGTAGTACTGTAATTGTATATTGACTGAAATGTTTTTCCAAGCCATAGTGACTACTAAACTACACTTATCATGGCAGCCTAGTTTGATGAAAGAAAGTGGCATATTGTATAGCACTTGATAACCCCTATTCTTGGGTACAGTCAAGACAGGAGTTATTTCCTACCTTTATTTTGAGTTACTCAAATATTAACACCTGGAAAACAGCATTAATACAGTCGGGGTAGGAAAGAGAGCAGCAGGATTACGGCACAGTTTTTCAGGAGTTTAAGTATTCAATAACCACAATTGAATTTCTCTTAGAGCAAAAGGTAGGATGGAACTCTGATTTTTGACTGTACACTGTAGGGGTGGATGGAAATTATGTAGTTGTTGAGTTTCCACCAGATCCACGCAGGAAGCCAAATGCTCTCACCGAAGTCGATCATCATTCATCAGCCCCCTGCATTCCTCTTGTGTGTACTGCTGCTAGGGCAGGTCTTCAAAAATGTGTGTGACTGTGTGGGGGGGCTTCTTGGCAGTGGGGGCATGTGTTCTTAACTTCTGTGATGTGTTGTGTTAATTCTGTGTTGGCATATTTTGAGTGTGAGGGTGGATGGAAGTGTTGAGTGCACTGGGCCTCTCACTGGTCAGATGGTTCTGTGCCAAAGTACCGGTCACCGAAATTGCCGATACCAGGAACGATGTAGAATTTCTCGTTGACGCATGGGTCTACCGCAGTCGTCACTATTCTTACTTTGGGAAATGCGTAGGCAATGTTGTGCACACCTGAAACAGAACAAGATAGTCATCATTATCCTCGCTGAAATTCCGATGCCTTGCTTCCTCCTGGGGAAACCCCCGCTTAAAAATAGCCATAGCAAAAATGGCTCCAGGCTACTTTGTTCAGACATGCTTCTTAACCCATGGCACAATGTCCTTCTATTATGTAGAAATTTTTAGTCAATATAGTATATATTACACAGTTGCATTAATATTGAAGAACCACTATCAAAAATTGGTTATTCAGTAACAAAAATAAACAAAATAAAAAACATGTTCATTACTTGAAGTGGAAGAAGAGATAGGGAAAATATTTTATTGGCTACTGCTGTTGACTACATCATAGAGGGCCAGGGTAAGTTGGGTGTTGCTTACCATGTCTTGCCATAATGGTGCTTAATACTGCTTAAGGCATAGAAACAATCATAGATCTAATATAAAATGTACATGTACTTATTATTAATAGTAGTAGTAATAGTAATTTATTACAGCATACTGCTGGAAAAAAAGTAACTCACCTTGTTCAGTCATGAGAAGGGAGCAAAGCGAAATGTGTTCCTCGGTGACCTCATGATCCAACAGCACTCTGATGGCCATGATGCCCGCCGCGCCTGTAGCCACCGTGGCGTCCATCAGGAAGATGTGGTAGTCCTTGATGTCCTTGGGCAGTCGCAGGTAGTACAGCTGAAACATAAATTTATGTTATCACATGTTACAGTTGTATGCTGCCTTTATGGACTTGGAGAAGGCTTATGACAGAGTTGATAAAGAAGGTATGTGGAAAGTGCTGAGAATATACAGAGTAGATGGCAAGTTACTGAAAGCAGTGAAGAGCATGTATGAGGGTGTAAAGGCGTCAGTGCGTGTGGAGAATGAGCAGAGCAAGTTCTTTGATCTGAATGTTAGGTTAAAGCAAGGGTGTGTAATGTTCCCATGGTTGTTCAATATATATATATTTTTTTTTTATTTTTTTTTTTTTAAAGAGACAATGAACGGAGGAAGGAAAAACACAGATAAAACAAAAAGGTCCATGTGCCTAAAGGCATCCTCCATTCATAAAATGTTTGTAACAACTGGATTTAAACATTTGTAGATTGTAAGTTTGTGGAAAGCAATTCGAGGGAAGTGAATTCCAAAGAGTAGTAGCTCTGGGGATAAATGAATTCTGATAAGCAGAAGTTCTGCATTGTGGAGGAGAAAGTGTAAATTCATGGGCGCTCTCAGCTGCCCTAGTTCTACGGGGAAAGATGTGAAGAGGCGGCACAATTGAAGCAAGTTCCTCGGAACAATTGCTGTGAAAATATCTGTAGAATAATGCAAGGGATGCAACGTTTCTTCGTATGGATAATGTAGGAAGGTCCTGTGTGATTGCAGGGTTATTGATTAATCTAATAGCTTTATTTTGAATTTTGTCCAACTGCCTCAATGCAACCACTCCACTTCCACCCCACAGAGGTGAACAGTAATATATATATATATACCGGCATATATGGATGGAGTCATGAAGGAAATACAAGGAAGAGCAGTGGATGTTGGTGTACCGCTGATAAGGGAGGGAAATGAGTGGAAGTTGCCTGTACTGCTGTTTACCGATGATACAGTTCTGATGAGCGATAGTGAATGGGAGTTGCAGGTTCTGGTAAATATGTTTGGAGCAGTGTGTGAAAAACGGAATCTGAAGGTAAATGCGGGGAAGAACAAGGTTATAGTTTTTGAAAGGGGTGCAGCCACAGAGTGTAAGGTGAGGTTGAACGGTCAGGCTATGGAGAATGTCGGCTCATTTAAGTATTTGGGCAGTGTGTTGAGTAAAGATGGGAGTATGGATGAAGAAGTGTGGGAGAGGGTGCAACAGGGGAAGAGGGTTGTAGGAATGCTGAAAGCAGTAACAAGAAATAGGGTGGTCAGCATGGAAGTAAAGAAGTCCTTGCATGACAGTGTGGTATTCCCGACATTGACTTACGGGAGTGAAGCATGGACTATCTGTAAAAAGGAAGCTAATAACAAATAACAGCACTGTACCTCAGGCTCTCCAGTGTCGAGGTTGGTCTGGATGAGAATCTTGCCAATACGCACATCCTTCAGCACCTCACACAGAGCATTCTCCATGGTCTCACCCGCACGCAGTATGGACACCCCACAGATCTTTTCCGTGGCAATGCGCTTCCCTTCGTACGGGATGCCTTGGGGGGTCTCAACGGTTACGTCCTGCTGGGTTATAATAAGGCACAACGAAACTATTGAAATTTACATACCATTTCCAGCTCTTATTCAGCTAAAAACAAATACTGTACAATAGGACCCCTAAATTGGCGACAAATTGGTACCAAACATTTATCACCAAACTTGAAATCGCCATTATAGGGGCATTGAATTTGTGGGAAAAGGTTAATTGGTTCCTAGCCTAAGACATAACTCCCTCTTTTTAACTTGTCGAGCTCTTCTTAGTCTTAGAAGGTTTTATTAAAAGGCTTTAAGATTATCATTGGCAAGTCTATCTATCTATCTATCGGTATGTACTGTACTATAAAGCAATACAGTACATGCACACTTACATACATGTTTATATACTCCCAGCCTGACTCGAACCTCCGACATTCAGAACGAGGTATCCTAGAATATGGATCCTGCGACTTATGCAAGAATTGAAATACATTCTCCAAGTAGGATTTCCCTTCTCCTTAATATAAATAAGAAAAGGTTAAGATTCCTTTATCACGCCGTGGTGTAGAGGATTAAAAGCTTGGACACTTGTTCTGAATGTCGGAGGTTCGAGTCCGGCTGGGAGTATATAAACATTTATTAGCTCACATGTATTTGTGAGATATACTTGGCATACATACATAAGTAACACCCCGTTCTTAATATTAATCATCAATTACAAAGACTATGATCTACATGTGAGTAGGTCAGTCTTTTTGTTCACCTTATAGCGGCGTTACAGACAGCTCAATCTTTGGCATCCCTCTTAGTTAGTCCTTTGGCTGCTAGATCAGTTTGTATACCTGATACCACGTCTTTCTTGGTCTACCTCTCCTAACGACTCCCTCCATGTTCATAGACGTGCTTTTCTAAACTCAATTATTCTCATCCATCCTTTCCACATGTCCATACCATCTAAGCCTGGTCCTATGCATCTCCTCACTAATACTTTCAATGCCTAAGCGCCCTCCGATTTCTGTACTGAGGGTTCTGTCTTTCATAGCAGACCCACATATCCATCTCACCATCCTGATTTAATTTTGTTCCATCTCATCTATCTCTTTCCTCTTGACTGACCAGGTTTCAATAGCATACATCACCACACTTCTAGTACAAGTACTATATAGCCTCCCTGAAGTCATAGGGAGAGCCCTTCCATGGTTGGTAACGGTAGCATCTCTCTGAACTTCTTCCATCCACTTCTGACTCTCACGACTGAGCAGGCCACAGCCCCGCAGTCGGCAGCAATCATGTCGCCCAAGTAACAAAACTTATTGACACATTCCAGGTGCACGTCCCTGAACTCTATGCTACCAGGTGGATCCGGTATTGCTAAGGCACTACTACATATGGCACATAGAGGCACAAGGGGCCCCTCAAGGCTCAAACCACTACACCTCCTATGCACCGATTTCATGGCATGAGCAACACTCGATTGAATTACACCCAACTCCCTTTTTTATTTTGTCTTGCCTATATTCACTCCTAATCTCTCATCTGTCATTCCCTCCCGTCACCATAGGAACATCTCAGCTTCAGCTACAATGTCAGCGATCAGCACCTGGTTATCTGCGTATACATACATACATACATACATAAAATTTTAAGACCGAGTGTTCCACACATCAGTGCAGTTTCAGTCTCTTGTCCTAATGGCAGCGTTCCAGGCAACCCTGTTAAGGGCTGCTTCACTTGTCAAGTTCTTGGATTTGAGATCGGCGCGTATAGTCCGGACCCAGGTCTTCCTCGGTCCACCCCTTGGTGCAGCTCCCTCCACAATCACAGACCTGCATTTTTTCACCCAATAGCATCTCCCTAGTCAGACCTGACCTGAACTCTCTCTACAGCGCCTCAAAGAACTTATCACTCAGCTCCCCTTTCACCCTCACCGCCGCTCAGTGAGAGTTGGTCACCGATAAATTGGTTGCTGACACCATGTCAACTGAATGAGTCAGCAGTTCTACTTCCACCATTTCCTCATTCTTTCAAGTCTCTCTTATCCTACCTCTCAGTCATCCTACTTTCATCACTATTAATCCTAACTGATGCCATGGATGTCATTCTTGTGGCATTTTCTTGGTCCAAGACAGGACTACGGTAACAAAAAAGGTTTAATGGAGTTAGGGAGAAGTGAGTTAGTGGTGTCAACATGGTGGCTATACAAACACCACCTTGGCTTTAGTAGTAGACAGGGAATATTGGTTAATAATGAGGAAATTCTTTGACAAACAAGGAAATATCCCTAAACAAATATGACAGCACTTCATAATAAGCATATGTCTAGTTAATCTATCCTCCTAGAGTCCTGGTAATATGCCAAAGATGAGTTATGCTATGAAAATTACAAGAAAAGTAAAAACAATTTATGTTCTAATTGTAATTAAAAAATATATATGCGATGCCTTACGGTGCCTCAATAGTTACACTGGAGCAAAATCAGACATGTATTAAACCACACATGACAAATTCAGGTTAGAACAGTGTACAACAACGCTATTGAAAGTTACATATAATTTCTTGTGAGTGCATAGGAAAGATCACTTTGATGAATTTAGAAATACTTAAAATCATAGTCTTATGTGAGTACAGTATTTAGCAAAAAAGACACCAGAAAAGCTTTGGAATACAAACATATATATGATACTGTTTCTTGTCAAATATTCAGTAAAACCACACGTGATATACCAATATTTATAAAAGATAAAATATTGGTAATGTATCACTGTACCAGTAAATATTACTGTACTCATTATAGTAGCGTACATACTGTACTGTACTCATATTTCAGAAACTTATACTTAAGAAAGTGTTTTATATTAGCCAATTACAGTACTGTACTCATCTTGAATAGAAGGAAAACAAATCAAAATAAACGATGATTCCTTGTAGATTGGATATAAACGAAACAAATATAGACAATACAGTACAGTACTGTATGTATATTTTTTTGTAGAAAAGCTATAGCCCACCGAGGGAAGGTAGCTATTTTAGTTAGCCTGTTGGATTCGGTGGAAGGTTCATCCACCATCTGAACCGCCAGGAAGCTCAAACCTGCAGACTGCTGTGGTGTTGGGTCCAGCTCCAGGCAAACACTCTGCCAATCCTGGGTTCTTTTAACTTGATAGAACATCCATAGGTAACAAAGTGAAGATTCAGGCCAATGAAAAGTGTCCAGGAAGCAGTTTGAGAGAGTGAGAGTGAGAGAGAGAGAGAGAGAGAAGTGGAGTGGAGTGGAGTGGAATGGAGTGGAGTGGAGTGGAGTGGAGTGGAGTGGAGTGGAGTGGAGTGGAGTGGAGTGGAGTGGAGTGGAGTGGAGTGGAGTGGAGTGGAGTGGAGAGGAGAGGAGAGAGATATTCAATTTGTTAATGAGTCATTGTTTAAAACATACCGTAAATGGCAGAAGGGTGAGGGCATGCTCAATCACCAGACGTATCAATCTCTTGGAGTAGAAGATGAACTCGTCCCGCGGCGTGTCCTTATTACGAATAAATGTGTGAAGCCCACGAATTTGTGGTGTGGAAGGCAGAAGATGGAGGGAGTTTGGTCGAGCTATGCCAAAGTTTGCGTTGGCTAGCTTCTCTCGCAGCTTGAAGCCCCTCTGGATAATACACAAGACAGAGTTGGCTTCACTATGTACAATCCAAATCAAAAGTTCTATAAGAAACTTGAGAAATTGTGTATAATTTATTAAGAAATACCATAATTTGACAATCTTACAAATATAAAGCAATGGAATTTTGATGTGTGGATAGTAATAAGAAGCCACCATAACTATCAACATGATAAAACTAATGGGGGTGACAGGTGATAGATTAAAAATCCCCATTCAAATATACCTGTATGTGTTCATATATCAGTGTCAACATGCTTATAAATATTAGTGTCATTGTACTGTATTAACCCAGTACTAACCTGCTGAAGCTGTGTCATCACATTTTGAGCAATTAGGTTGATGGCCACTTCATTTTCTCCTCCTCGAGGCACGATGATATCCGCATGCACCTAGAAAGTTTAAAATATATTTCAGTATATTACTTCTCGAGTCGGCTATCCCCAGCTATGGGGTATATACAGTACATAAATACTTCTCTTGATGGTTACAAAAAATATATATATACAGTATATATAAACTTTACTTTTAGCTAATTATGAAAGCACAACAATCTTTTAACCAGAATATATAACAGCTGAAACATATCAACCTATAAATTTGGGATAACTTAAACATACATACTGTACATACATACATACAGTACAATGGCTTAGCGTCATTTCCAATTGCACACATTGTAATAGCTCACATGGGGTTGCCTTTCAGCAGTTGAGTATAATACAACAGACACAGAAAAGGTGTTGCTATCAATTTGCACAAAATTAACCAAGATTCACCAGCTCTCTGTTCATAGTGGTTACAAAAGGGCAGAACTGACTTTCGCCAATTGACATTGGAGTGGAGATTGCATTCTGACATAGAGGCTCCATTACAGGGCTATGATAGCTATAACCAGTCAATGACACTCACCATAGAGGGAGCAATATAATAGTCAAAGGCAGGCTTGACAAACTTGAAGTACTGCTTGAGGACCCCATCCAATTCACGGCCTCTCTCGGCAATGTCTCTTTGCAGCCGCCGCACTAACCTCTCGTCTGAGTCCGTGTCCACAAAAACCTTCATGTCTAGTAACTGAAAATATTCACTAAATTACTAGGAATCAAAGCCCAATTAATATCATATTATTATGTTCCTTCCAACAACCAACTATACTCCTAAAATCGATTAATGAAATTTACAAACACATGTGGCAGTCCGTGGATTCGAATCCAGGATGCTCACACCGAAAATCAACACCTTATGCATCGCACCACGAAGACAGTTAAAGAATGGTGGACACTGCCTACGATTTATTATGCAACTTCGAATCCTGCATATCAATCTAAGCATGTACACACATCCCAACTGCAACTCACGTAGGCTATGCATTTCAGAAAGAAGAAAGTGATGAGAGTTATTTGGATCTGCCTTGGGGTATGGTCAGACAAGGTACAGGATGGCAAATAGAAGAGTGATACTAAAATGGAAGAGAGTGGTACTAGTGACTGACATTTTTGTTTCTTCATTATTACAGTTATATATTTTTTTACAGACTAGGCTTTAAAATGTGATTATTCAACCCACAAACAAGACTGGCCTAGAGAGGATGTAGCAGTTTGCTATATAAAAAGTTGAACTTCACCGGCAAATAGTGAACTCTAACCACTCCACCAGCGAATCGCCAAACCCTTTCAGTATGATGATAAATTTTTTCCTTAAATTGTGGCTCCTATTTGATGACTTTATTCAATTTGCATTGACAACAACTTTTGGGAAATTCAAGACTTTTAGATTAGGTATCCGATCTGGACTTAACTCTGCATTTTGTTCGTCCAAAATAGTGTAGTAGTGAGTAAAAGTCCGAAAGAGTATTTGAACACATGGTATTCAGTTTAGAATAAAAATGAGTAAAAGTTTGAAAGACCGAGTGTCACTATTCCCTGAAATTTTGCACTTCCAGATAGGGTCTACTCCCATTTAGTCCAAAGGACAGTTTTCTTTGTACTGTACTGTACTTTTCCCCTTTTGAGGTAGTTCCTTTTAGTTTAAATCATCTAATATAACCCACCCTGCCTCGGGTGAAGGCTGGTCCTCTCCAGAGTGAGGTTTGGCATCCTCTACCCTACCTTAGCCATTTCTGTCTGTTTCTTTATCTGTACTAATTTTCCTTCTAGGTGCTGGCGAGATCACCCAATTGGGTGACACTGCAAGAGTGGCTGCGGACGGTGGAGGCATTGGCCCAGGGGTGCAAGCCTGTGGGCTGATGATCCCCTCCCCCGCTGCCCTCTCAGAGACATATCTCATTTCACCCTGGCACCTTCGGGGGTCCGAGCATCTGGCGTGGCTTTGGTCAACCGGGCTCGGGACTGCTCGGCCAGACAGTCTGGGGAACTACAACAACAGTAGTCAACACGAATCAAGATTCAAGAGTGAATCAGTATCAAAAGAAACTTTGTTCAACAATTTTCTAATAGCATACAGGTTTTCAATGTGGAAGTTAGAAATTTGAGTATTGAATCGATCTGCTTTTTAAAACTTAGTTTAACCCTCTCACCACGGAAGGGCTCTTGAACGCCCATAAAAAAGCATATAACAGGTACCCGGAAGGGCTCTTGAACGCCCAGTGGTTGAAAGCCTGTGAGCTTCGTGTGCGAGGCGTCGGTCCGACGCATGTAAACAACAGCCGGCTGGACCGACGCCCCGCATCTCCGGCCACAAGAAGGAGAGCGTCGCTTGTTCGTGTGTGCCTGTATGTTGTTGTTAAGTATCGAAAAGTAGTGTAAAGTGGCTGTTTTGGCCATAAAGTTATCTCCAATGAAATCATCATCACAGCTCAACCAGTTGACTTAGAGAGCTCTACTTAATGCCATTCTACAGGTAAATAACACAGCTACGCTTGGGGATGCGCAGGAATGCGGGAAGCAGTCTGATTAACAAATATACGGTAGCCTAGCCTAGACGTTTTTCGGCCAAAACACCCGGGTTTCGAGGAATATATATATAATACATAGCCGGGGCTGGAGGGTTAAGTAAAAAAATATTAAGATTCTTAACACATACAGCAGGAGAGAGCTGTGTTTCACCGATGTTAAGTGATCCAAAGTCGTTGACACTAATCCTCCTGTTTCCATGGTTAACAATTAGTTCAGTTTTCCTATAATTCAATTTCAGCTTTCTACGCACCATCCAGATTTTGATATCCTCCGACATCTAAACTATTATTCTGTCCGTAATGTCTTCAACATAATTTTTCCACATAAAGTTGTGTCTTATCAGCATAGAAATAGTATGATACTCCATGGGCATGAAAAAGAGATGCTAGACTGCTTGTGTACATAGAAAATAAATTAGGCCCAACACAGAACCCTGAGGAACATCACACTGAAGATGTATGAGGATTCGCGAAGTTCGGTGAGGGTGAAGGGTGTACTGAGTGATGAGTTCGCAGTCCGTGTTGGAGTCCATCAGGGTTCAGTGTTAAGCCCCCTCCTCTTTATTATGGTCTTGGAGGCGCTGTCTAGAGTTTTTAGAGGCGGACTCCCGTTGGAACTGTTTTATGCAGACGATTTAGTCCTAATAGCTGACAGTATGCAGGATGCTGAGGCCAAATTCAGAGAGTGGAGAGAGGGCATGGCGAGCAAGGGTTTAAGAGTCAATATTAACAAAACCAAGGTTATGCATTGTAGATTGAGACGAGGCAATGTGGAAAAGAGCGGGGCATACCCATGTGCAGTGTGTGGAAAGGGAGTGGGCGTTAACTCAATTCAATGTAGCATCTGTCGATGTTGGGTACACCATGAGAGTAAGCGCTGTAGTAGAATAAAGGGGCCCCTGCCGAAGGATAAGTCAGAAATAGAGAAATTTGAGTGCGTAGTGTGCAAAGGCGAGCTTGTGTTAAGTGATGATCCTGTGGCTGTGAATTTTGGAAATGAGTCTTTGGAGCTGGTGAACAAGTTTTGTTACCTAGGAGATACCATCTCTGCCGGTGGTGGGGCCGAGGCTGCCACTGTTGCTAGAATTAGGTGTGGCTGGGGGAAGTTCAGAGAATTGATGCCAATCCTGACCATGAAAAGAATGCCTCTCCCCCTGAAGGGAAAGGTGTATGCCTCATGTGTTAGAAGTGCAATGACGTATGCCTCAGAAACATGGGCCGTTAAAGTAGAGGATGTCAATAGAATGGAGCGTAATGAGATGAGAATGGTGAGATGGATGTGTGGGGCCAGGCTACAGGATAGAATAACAAATGTTGAGCTGAGGAGACGTTTAGGTATAAAGAGTATTAGCGAGGTGATGCGTACAAGTTGTTGTTGTTGTTGTTGTTGTTGTTCCCCAAGCTGCCTGGCCGAACAGCCCCAAGGCCCCGAGCAAGGCCAAGGCCATAACCGAGCGCCCCCACAGAACCCTCCCTGCCGACCACAATAAAGCCTGGGTGACCGAAGCCACTCCATGGCGGGGAACTGAGGAGGGTGCGGAAACGCCCGAGATACCAAAGCCTCACCCAGGGCCCTGTGCCCCTCAGCAATTATGAAGAGAAAGTTGCGTACAAGTAGACTGGGATGGTATGGACATGTGGAGAGAATGGATGAACAAAATTGGGTGAAAAAATGCAGGTCTGTGATTGTGGAGGGAGCTGCACCAAGGGGTGGACCGAGGAAGACCTGGGATTGGACTATACGCGCCGATCTCAAATCCAAGAACTTGACAAGTGAAGCAGCCCTTAACAGGGTTGCCTGGAATGCCGCCATTAAGACAAGAGACTGAAACAGTTCGGAAACTGCACTGATGTGTGGAACACTCAGTCTTAAAATGTTATGTATGTATGTATGTACTGTAGAGGAACTGGATCGGACATGGCACTACCCACCAGTGACTGAGTTCGGTCAGACAAATATTGTTTGAGCAAATAAAGCGCCCCGATACAAATTCTGGACTGCTGGAGGTTGCCTAGCAACAACTGATGATTAACCGTGTCAAAGGCAGTAGAGAGATTCAACAAGACCAGAAGGGATGAATCACCGGTGCAACAATCCATCACTCACCAGATCATTGTGAATCCTACAAAGAGCGGTCTCAGTAGAATGAGGTTTCCTATAGGCAGATTGAGGATGGGAATAATTATTTTTGACTCTAACACAGGTAGTACCCAGTAGACTAAGATAATCTTAGAGAGGAATGACAAGTTAGAGACTGGGCGGTAGTTTGACAAGTAATAAGTAAAAGAGACACATACAATATTTCTAAACGTCAACTAACCTTTAGAACATCGGGAGAATAGAAGGCCAAGATCCCTTCAAAGATGATCACATTGGCCCCATACATTGTTTTCTGAAAAATGGAGATGCATGGCACTATTCATAAAATAATAAATTATCATTGCACAAATATACTGTAATGATTATAGGGAAGCTTAATAATCATCCATTCCTAGAGAAAACAATATACAGTAAACTTCCGTTAATCCGAAGGGCAGCGGACCGGCCCTCGTTCGGATTAGTGGATTTTTCGGATTATCGGACTTTACCCCTATGAACCTGTGTATGACGAAAACATTGAGGCATTAGGCCACCCAAATGACACAATGGTGCACACACACATATCATATGTTCATGAAATCACTTCAAAAGTTTACCATTGTCATTGTAGCCTATTACCTACTTCAAAACATTCAGATTAATGGTCAAAGGAATCTGCTGATATAAACGTAAACACCATATGTCCGCATCGTCGTCTTCTTCTTCTTCCGTCTACTAGCGAGTTTGTCTTGCTCTTGAAGATCAGATCAGATGTGGTTCGGGAAGTAATGCCTTAACAACGGCACTTCCCTGAGAGGTTCTTGTAATTTTCCTTTTGTGACGTGCTCTGTTATATTATATTGTATTGAAAGCACCCTTGTCTTGTTGTCTTGAAAGCACCCTTGGGACGCTCCGATCACTGAACTATAAATAGTAGCGTATCGGAACGTCCAAAGGTGCGTTTTCAAGCTCAAGACTGAATGCGCTTGCAGAAAATGCGGTGCAAGCCAGTAGCGCATCGGAGTGTCCCAAGGATGCGTTCAAGAGCAAAACAAACTCTCTAGCAGACGATGTGGTGTTTACGTTTATATCAGTAGCTTCCTTTGACCATTAATCTGAATGTTTTGAAGTAGGTAATAGGCTACAATGACAATGGTAAACTTTTAAAGTGAATTCATGAACATATGATATGTGTGCTCCATTATGTGTCATTTGAGTGGACTAATGCCTCAAAAAGGGGACTTTGGGACTTCTTGAAATTCGGACCATCGGGTGAATTCGGATTTGGCCTCAAATTGAAAAATTCGGACTATTGGGAGATTCGAATCATCGGTCGTCGGATTAAAGGACTTTTACTGTATTGCAGATTGAATTAACCTCCCTGGTAAAAATTAATGATGTTTGTGGGTAGGATCTAGAGCATAGTATTGGATGATCTTACAATGACCTAAAGGGGAGACAGACCGTTTTTCTGGACCCCCTACTCCCTAATGTTTAGCCCCACTAGTTTTGAGATTTTAAGACGTTGGTTCCATTAGTTTGGGGATTTTATGACCTTTCACCCCATTTCTTTGTCAATATTAGGACCCTTCGTGCCATTTAGGTGTCGATTTTTTCCTGGCGAGCGATAGCGAGCCTGTAATTTTAGGAGGAATCGGCCTTTGGCCGGCACATTTTTCTACCGAAAAATTTACAAATCTATCTTAAAGGGGGGTCTAGGGTGTGTTTTTCTAAGCTTGATGGAGGTCTAGGGAGGAAACTAAACAAAATTATGAATAAATAAATTAATAGCCCAAACAAACAGTCACTGTCCCTTAACCCCTTCAGCACAATGATGTTTTTTTACCTTTTGTTCTGGCTAATGTTAGACGATTTTATGCAATTTAAGAAGGACCTATGTCACCCAGAGGTTTATTGAGATCGTATTTACCCATTTGAGGCCTACATGTAGATTATAAGCTAAATAAATCTGTCTAATGGTAACCAGAATATGATGAAAATTATGTAATCGTGCTGAAGGGGTTAATATGTGACGATTCAAAGCAGATTTGTTTTTTTCTTTAGCGCTACTAGAGAAAGTTACCACAAACAAAAATATATACTGTATATATAAATAAATAAATAAATATACAGTATAAGTAAATATAAGAGAATACAAAATAAATGAAAAATAAAATTTTGTTTTCTTGGAATGCATGAAAAAGTTGATTATGGAATCCTCAATTGTCAACATAGTAAATTCTGACCCACAGAATAATGTACAAAAACAAATAAGATTTAAGCACTGAATCACCATTATTTTCTCCCAGGAATGTGTTGTAAAGTAGTAAATGTGAACCGTGACTATCAACACAAGAAGTGTTAGTTATGTTGGATTTTAGAGTGAATCTTACTAAAGGAGGTAACTTTACAGCAGTGGCGACTTTACCAGTATTGACAATACAAAAAAGATGACAAACACAGACTCACCGTTTTTGTCTCCCTGGAATGCGTCAGAAAGTTGTAGATGGGAACCTCAACTTTCTTGCCCTCCTTGAGTCGCAAGAGTGTCTTGGCCACCAGGTCGAAGTCAAAGGCATCGGGGTGGTCAAAGTTGTACTCATTGCTCGCTGCTTCCTCGTGTTGCTTTTCTGACAGTACCTACATACAAAACAAATATTCGCCCTTTCAGTATATGTACTGGTTAGTTTGTATTAATGTTGGATAACACTATAAAATTCACTAATAAGATATAAGTAACCTTTCTTATCCTAGGAATAAGAAATTATTAACTTTCTCAGTCTAATGGAGAGGAGAGAATCCCACATCTTTGGCATAAAAGTGTAATAGTAAATAATGAACGGTAAGGGAGATTTTTTTTTAGATAGGGGCAATTATAAGGGCTTGAAAATGCTTATCAAATCATGAAATTCTGTGAGAGAGCTTTTAAAGGTATGATCAGAGAAAGCATTTATATAGATGATATGTAGTTTGGTTTCATGCCAGGACATAGTACAATCGATGCTATCTTCATAGTCAGGCAGCTGCTGGAAAAATGTTTACATAAAAATAGGAATCTGTATCTTTTGTTTGTAGACCTGGAGAAGGCCTTTGATAGGTGCCCAAGGATGTTGTGCAGTGGGCTATGAGAAAACTTGGCGTACAGGAGTGGCTGGTGCGTGTGATAGTGAAGATGTACAAGGACTCACTAACAGCAGTGTGGGTGGAAGGTCTACTGAGTGAGGAGTGTACAGTTAGTGTTGGAGTCCACCAGGGTTGTTGTTGTTGTTGTTGTTCCCCAAGCTGCCTGGCCGAACAGCCCCAAGGCCCCGAGCAATTCCAAGGCCATAACCGAGCGCCCCCACAGAACCCTCCCTGCCGACCACAATAAAGCCTGGCTGACCGAAGCCACTCCATGGCGGGGAGCTGAGGAGGGTGCGGAAACGCCCGGGAAACCAAAGCCCCACCCAGGGCCCTGTGCCCCTCAGCAATTATGAAGAGAAAGTTGATAGGCAAGGGAAAAAAGTGACGCTTTGGCTTCCAATCTTGGTAGATTGGGAGATCAATCCACGGAAGAGACGCCGTCACTGGAGATCTAGAAAATATATATCCACCAGGGTTCTGTGTCAAGCCCTTTCCTCTTTGCTATAGTTCTGGAGGCACTATCTGGAGATTTTAGAACTGGGCTCCTTTGGGAACTGCTATACGCAGATGACCTACTACTTAATTAAAATGTAAAACTTGCAAAACAAACAAACCAAAACAGAACCACACAATATAAAGACAAAAGAACTTATAAAATTCACTACTGTATGTAGAAATAACGCATTGAAGATTTAGAAAAATTATTTTGAAATAAAAAAAGAAAATCACCACAGAGTAAACAGGACCTATCTATCTATCTATCTATCTATTGCCTGACGCCGTGATCCCCGAAGAGGTGGTCACGAACGAACCGCCCCCATGCACCTCTGTCTCCAGTCAGTCGACGCCCCTCCTCCTAACCAGCACCGCCTTCATCCATATACTTCCTCACTCCATCCTTCCACCTCTCTTTCGGTTTACCTCTCCCTCGTACACCCTCTTAGTCATTCTCTCGCTTCCCATACGTTCCATATGGCCGAACCATCTCAAGGTGTTCCTTTTCACACTTTCCAGCACATCTAACTCCACACCACACCTCCTTCTTACTTCCTCATTCGTCTGTCTATCCCTCCATGTAACTCCGCAAGCACTTCTTAAGTACCGGTAACTCATTTCCACCGCTCTCACTCTTGGTCTGAGTCTCTCCACCAACGTCAATGCTTCGCTTCCGTAAGTCAGTGTCGGGATTACCACACTGTCATGCAAGGACTTCTTCACTTTCATACTGACCACCCTATTTCTTGTTACTGCTTTCAGCATTCCTACAACCCTCTTCCCCTGTTGCACCCTCTCCCGCACTTCTTCATCCATAGTCCCATCTTTACTCAACACACTGCCCAGATACTTAAATGAGCTGACAATCTCCATAACCTGACCGTTCAACTTCACCTCACACTCTGTGGATTCACCCCTTTCGAAGACCATAACTTTGCTCTTCCCCGCATTTACCTTCAGATTCCGTTTTTCGCACACTTTCAAACATATTTACCAGACCCTGCAACTCCCATTCCTTATCGCTCATTTTCTTACAGTAGATCCTCTGGAAAAAGGCAAACTAGGCCTGTGTATCCAGCTCAGTGCCAGTACTTGCACTACTGCGGTCGTTCACTGTGTTGGCGGCGGCAGCAGACGCAACATTTTTACTATTCTGTATTTTTGCTTTATAATCAAACTTCAAATCTTGTCTTCCCCATGCTTTATCAAGATTACTTTCAAACTTCCTTATTGATTCGGAATCGACTACATACTGGGGCAGCGCGTTCCACTCATTTACCACTATCACAAAATGAGTGCTTTGCCTTTTCAAGCCTATTTCTTTCTTTGTAAATTTTCTTAGTGTGTCCTCTCGTTCTTGTTCCCTCCCGCATCAAGAAGATACCTTCACACACATCCTCATCATACTTTCCTGACACTATCTTAAAAGTCTCTATCGTATCCCTTCTCTTTCTCCTATATCGCTCATCAGAACTGTATCATCAGCAAACAGCTGTACAGGTAGCTTCCACTCATTTCCCTCCCTTATCAGCGATACACCAACATCCACTGTTCTTCCTCTGCCGAGGAAAAAGTCCGAAGTTGAGAAATTTGTATGTACAGTCCATCCTACAAATTTGCGAGATTATGGGCGACCTGCGACCTCGCAAATTTCAAATTCGCAAATTTCAAACAATGTAGTTTATGGGAATAATTACTTATGGGCGGCACCCGCCGAATTTCCGTATTAATTAGTACATTTATATCGGTTGTGGGACACATTTATACTGTACATACAGTAATCTCCCCCATATAAGACCTGTCATTATCCGAATCTCGCCAATTCCCGGACAGGCCATGGGATATATAAATAAATAAAGTAAAGTTGTTTATGACTTTCAAAGCATTTCAATTTGAAGCGCCAAGATTCTGAGTGACCGATATCGCCGATTTAGGCCTACAATCATTTACTTATCATTATGGTACAGTACTTATTATATCTAATAAACATAATAGTAGGTAGCCAACTTACCATAATACTAAATTATATTTCAAAATAAACTAATAAAAAACAAGTAATCTTGACCAAACCGATACGCGTGTGGTTTTGTTTACCGCCGGTTTACTACAGTGCCACCATTATCGATTTTCTTCGAGCCGACTCGAGCGGGAGTTTAAACCTGAAACATATTAGAAATATAAATATATATACAGTAGTTGTAAATGATAAGAAAACATTTAAAGGATGTGTCAGTTACCTTAAATAAAGTGTTTGTTGGCTTAATTGGCTTGACGTTTGGGTTCCGAGGCACCCCTACTGGGCCTCACCGCCTCTCTCGTCCTCCTCAGCCAACACAGCCGCCTCACCTATCATCCGCCGCTTCTTCCTCGCAAATGTGGATTAGGGGGTCGCAAATTTAGAGCAAATTTTTGGATTTCCTTTATAATTCTACGGGCTGGTTAGCACATGTGGAATCGACCTCGCAAATGTGGAATATTATATTTTTTCCAATTTTGACCCCCCCCCCCTCGCAAATGTGGAGGATTGCATATTTCAAATTCGCATATTTGGAGGATGGACTGTACAAGTAGCCTACTGTATAGTATGTAAACATGATCTCGTGCTCAATGACTGACTCGAGAGTGTGAACTTTGAACAATCAATCGCTGGAGATGGTGGACAAGTTTTGCTACTTAGGAGACAACATTTCTGCCGGCGGTATGGCCGTCTCGAGACCGCCACTATCGCCAGAATTATATGTGGATGAGGAAGGTTCAGAGAGCTGCTGCCAATTCTTACCATGAGAAGACTCCCACTCCCCTTAAAGGGGAGTGCTAAAAGCGCAATCATATATGCTTCAGAAACGTGGCCTGTCAAAGTGGACGATATTAACAAAATGGAACGTAATGAGATGAGAATGGCGAGATGGATGTGTGGTGCCAAACTAATAGATAGGATACCGTACCTAATGAAGAGCTGAGGAGATTGTTAGGTAGCAAGAGTAGGCTATCAGTGATAAGATGCGAACTACTGTAGAAGGCTTGGATGGTTATGGTTTGAACATGTGGAGAGGATGGATGAAGTAACTTGGATAAAAATATGCAAATCCGTGTACGTAGAGGGAGTTACACTGAGGGGTAAACCAAGAAAGATGTGGATCAGACCTTACGCCGTAGTCTAATCTTGAATTGAAAAACCTGACAAGTGAGGCAGCTCTGAACAAGGCTGCCTGGAGCACGGCAATTAGGATGCGAGACCGGAACCGCAATTTGTGTGGCTCACTCGGTCTTTAACCCGTCGAGCCCCGGCTGATTATTAATAAATGTACACCCAGAACCCGGCCGGTTTTGAAAAATTGTTTTTATTCCAGAAACAATAGCGAATGGGTTAGGAATGAAGGAAAAACCACGAAAAACCGATCAAAAAGCTCAAAAAATGGTCCTACTAGAGCCCCCGAAAACGTATTTTACAAGAGTAAAAAATTGAAGGCAATTTCCCCCCAAAACCAGGTTATTGCACGCTCACGCGCACGCACGTGGACTTTGAGAGTTTTCAACCATCGGCACGGTTGCGTGGGATACGTACACAGTTCCCATACAAATCTGAGCCCTCTCGAGTGGCTATACCTGAGGTTACGGTCGGAGCAATTAGGGTGACTCGTCAGACGCGTCGCTGGGGATGTGAGTTACATACATCGCCGACGCGTCGCTGGTGCTGGACGGGTTAAATATACAGTACAGTATATTATGTATGTATCATAAACAAATTCTGTTAATGTGTTCCATGCCTGGTTAGTTTCAATTTCAGCCTTAGAGACTAACTATGCAAATTGGCCTTTAGACACTGAAACACCAAAGACTGTTTACCTTATAGAAAGAGTCAAGAGAAAGGAGGGTGACCCATGGCACGTCCAGTTCTTCAATAATCTTTCTGGCAACAGTGGTCTTTCCTGAGGCACTTCCACCACACACACCTGCAAAAATAAGTAAAGGTAAGTTACTATGCAAGAGCAACATATATACTGGTCTATCGATCTATTGCCAGGACGCCGTGATCCCCAAAGGGGTGGCCACGAACGAAACGCCCCCACCTCTCTCTCGGTCTACCTCTCCCTCTCCGTCCTTCCACCTCACTCTCATACACTCTTTTAGTCATTCTCTCGCTTCACATACGTTCCACAATGCCGAACCATCTCAAGGTGTTCCTTTTCACACTTTCCAGCACATCTACATCCACACCACACTGTTCTCGTACTTCCTCATTCATCTGTTTATCCCTCCATGTAAATCCGCACACACTTCTCAAGTACGGTAACTAATTTCCACCCATCTCACTCTTGGATTGTCTCTCTAACAACGTACATGCTTCGCTCCCGTAAGTCAATGTCAGGATTACCACACCGTCATGCAAGGACTTCTTTACTTCCATGCTGAACACCCTATTTCTTGATACTGTTTTCAGCATTCCTACAACCCTCTTCCCCTGTTGCACCCTCTCCCGCACTTCTTCATCCATACTCAACACACTGCCTAAATACTTGAATGAGCTGACATTCTTCATAGCCTGACCGTTCAACTTCACCTCACACTCTGTGGCTGGACCCTTTTCAAAAATCATAACCTTACTCTTCCCCGCATTTACCCTCAGATTCCGTTTTTTCACACACTGTTCCAAACATTTACAAACAGTAGTACAGGCAACTTCCACTAGTGGTGATGGGCTGGTCTATCAGAGTGAGAACTGAGCGATCTCTGTCATACCCATAGCTTACTCTGACTGTTCCTTTTACTTATATATTTTCTAGATCTCAAGTGACGGCGTCTCTTCCGTGGATTGAACTCCCAATCTACCAAGATTGGAAGCCAAAGCATCACATTTTTCCTTTGCCCTTCAACTTTCTCTTCATAATTGCTGAGGGGCACAGGGCCCTGGGTGGGGCTTTGGTTTCCCGGGCATTTCCGCACCTTCCTCAGCTCCCTGCCATGGAGTGGCTTCAGTTACCCAGGCTTTATTGTGGTCGGCAGGGAGGGTTCTGTGGGGGCGCTCGGTTATGGCCTTGGCCTTGCTCGGGGCCTTGGGGCTGTTCGGCCAGGCAGCTTGGGGAACAACAACAACAACTTCCACTAGTTTCCCTCCCTTAAAATCTCTAGTGCTACCGCGGCTTGAATATTGTAGCGTATTAACATCCCCATACAAAGCAGGTGAAATAAATGACGTAGAGAGTGTACAAAGAAATTTCACTTCGCATATAAGTTCGATAAAACAGCTACACTATTGGGAGCGTTTAACAGCACTGAATCTGTACTCACTGGAATGTAGAAGAGAACGTTACCTAATAATATACACGTGGAAAATCGCAGAGGGTTTAGTACCAAACCTACATACTCCGATAGTCATGAAATTCAGTGATAGGAGAGGCTGGGAATGCGAAATCCCCCGGATGAATAACAGGGGTGCTATGGGCTCTCTGCGAGAGGGCTGGTTATCACACAGAGGCCCACGTCTCTTCAACAAACTCCCACGGCGAGTAAGAGACATGAGGGACGTCTCGTTAGACAGCTTCAAGAGAGCCCTGGATGTCGAACTGCAAAAGGTGCCAGACGAGCCCATCCTCGCAAGGGAGCGAGCTGTCGCTTCAAACAGTCTACTGCACCAAATCACCACCCAAAACGAGGGGCGTCGCGCTCCTTGGTGCCGCTAGAAGAGTGACGAACACATCATAAGGTATCATAAGGTATCAGAGGTACACCAACATCCACTGCTCTTCCTTGTATTTCTCTCATGACTCCGTCCATATATATATTGAACAACCATGGGAACATCACACACCCTTGCTTCAACCCAACATTCAGATCAAAGAACTCGCTCTGCTCATTCTCCACACGTACTGACGTCTTTGCACCCTCTTCATGCTCTTCACTGCTTTCAGCATCTTCCAGTCTACTCCGTATATTCTCAGTACTTTCCACAAACCTTCTCTATCAACTCTGTCATAGGCCTTCTCCAAGTCCATAAAGGCAGCATACAACTTGTCCCTTCTCCAGATATTTCTCCAGAACACATTTCAGGGCAAAAATCTGATCTACACATCCTCTTCCCTTCCTAAACCCGCCCTGCTCGTCACCTATCCATTTCTCCGTTCTCGCTCTCACTCTCTCAATCACTACCCTACTGTACACCTTCCCTACTACGCCTAGAAGGCATATACCCCGGTGGTTACCACACAATCCTCTTTCCCCTTTACCCTTATACAGGGGGACTATTATGCCTGTCTTCCAGTCATCAGGTGCACTCCCTTTCTCCCATGCTAGTTTACACTTTTTCCATACCCATTCGATCACTATCTCACCACCATACCTCAGCATTTCCCCACACACTTTATCTATTCCTGATGCTTTCCCCATCTTCACTCTTTTCATGGCTTCACATACTTCTGACCTCCTGATCCCTTTTATTTACCAATTTCAAAAAAGTCTTGGCTATTAACGTTCCCTTACCTATGACAAAAGGCTCGACCAGCTGGCCCTGACAGTCATACCAGGGAGGGCGGCCGGCAGTGTAGATGGTGCGCCGGCGGCCTCGCAGGATTGGCTCGCGAGTCCTAGAAGGCTGCGACTGGGAGGTGGTGCGCTGGCGGCGATTTCGAGGAGATCTTAAGGCACCTGTTGAATGCATAGAGATTAGCCAGCTCAGTAATATCAATAGGGCCCACAAAAGAGTACAGTACAGTACCAGTACAGTACCAGTACTGTACATTGATAAAGTTCAGTAAGAGCATACCCAGCCTTATGAGGGCTTTTGCCCAGTAGGCTGTAGACAAATAGTTTTTATTATTATTAGTAAGAGCATAAAAAAGATACAGCCCAGGTTTTTTGTTTAGGAATCATGAAGTGTTTTTCAAGACAAATACTGTATAGTACATTATCTCTTGTTCAGTAAATACTGTATAGTACATTATCTCTTGTTCAGTAAATACTGTATAGTACATTATCTCTTGTTCAGTAAATTTAAGCTGTGTAAAGTGAACTGTGTACGGTATATATGGTAATTTGCAATAAGAGGAATGGGTAAATATTTACTTTTACACCGGGGACGATTTTTACAAGTATTTTTTAGTTTTTGTCCTTGTTTTTTTTTTTTTTTAGTTGTGTTTTTTTATGAACCCCATCGGAAAATGCAAAACAAGTCTTATCCATCAATCTTAAGACACGGCCCCCGATAGTGGGGAGGGCTATGAAGATTAGGGAAATTGTGGGGTAAGAGGCGTAAATAAAGGGGTAATATTGGAAGAATCCATGAAATCCGAACCAAGTTTTGTCATTAACCTAACCAAATAACCTAACCTAACCTAACCTAGTATTATGGGTGGGGGCTACTGCCCCCACACCCCCGCTAAATCCATGAAATCCGAGCCAAGTTTTGTCATTAACCTAACCAATGAATGAAGGTGGTGGAGCGAGAGGGGTGGCCGTCCCGCACCAACGCAACAGAAAATGGAGATCGGGTGAGCCGTGCGAGATTTTTTTTTTTTTTTTTTAGACATTTAGGGATTTTTTTATAATGAATTACCGACGGGGTGGACATAGGCCTATATGGCAATGAAGTAAATGACCTAACTAACATATTTGTCTAAATAATATATCGATGGTTTCGACCCGGTGTAGAAATAAATAAATTCCGAGGAATGAGATGGTAGGTATTCAGTAACTATTCATTAGATACCGGTACCGTATTTATTTTATTCTGTATGGTACTGTACTAAATACCGGTACCTTGAGTTGGGGTGAGTGGGGGACCGGTTGATGGGGGTCGGGGAGAGGTGGGTTGACTAGTACTGCCTTCCATCTCTCCTACATCCGTGGTTGTTGACTCCTCATCGTCCATCTGTCTGGTCACACTGTCCTCTCCTCCACTGCTCCACGTTATGTAAACAAGAGAAAACAGCTACAACATGCCTGAGACACATAATAATAGTAATAATAATCATGATCATCACCTATCTACTGCAAATTATGTCGAGCAAGAGGATGAATACAATAGTACATGAGAGCGAGATGTAAGGGCAGAGAGGGAATCTAGGAGACACAGATCGAGAGTAAGATAGAGGGAAAATGCACAACCTCTATACTGTACTAGGTAAAAATAGGTAACTACTGATACATGCCTAACTGATCAGCTAATTTCTCGGTGTAATGACGTTGTTTAGTCATAGGTTACGTTGAGGAAGGGAGGGTAGATGAGGTATAGAGGGGGAGAAGTGGAGGATGTGGTATGGAGAGATGCCACTACTTTCTACGTGTCATCCAATTTTGAGACAGTTCCCGGCACTGGCACGGTTAACTGGCACGGTTATTGAAGTTTTTTGTTTTTACTCATGTTTAAATACTGTGACTTCCAAAAGGCTTATCGCAGTCCCTGGGTTAAACATTATGTACCGGTATCTTATGTTATTGAATTAGCCATATTCCAATTACACCTAACGCCATGTAGATCCTGTGGCGGTACTAGGCTAAGTAAAAAGGTACTGTATAAACAAACATATTTTGATGATTACGGTCTATAGGCATTTTTTATCACTGCTGGTCTAGCAATGCATGCTGTAGACAATTCTAATTGGGAGTGTGAAAATTAATTCATCTATGACAATTTGCACATGTCAATACTGCCAGGTCTATGTGATCAAATTAAAAGAATACAGTAATAAAGAATTAGAGGCACATAACCTTTACATTTGTTTACATACGATACTGGCACCGACAAGACAAGAGCAATGAACTGCAAAATGTTATACCCAGTACTGTACTTTTTAACAGAGCAGCCTCAAATGTAAGCTTGTCAGTGTTATTGTGTACGGTATGTATATTGTATAGCGATCTAAGGTTATTTTTGTACTTCAATAGCCTATATACTTTTACAGGATAGTAAATCCATAATTACATCAAAATTTGTTAGTGAAGTGCTCTGCATCAAAAAGTTATTACCTTAAGTGGTACCTTATTTCTCAACATTTGAAGGCTAGGCTATAACAGAATAAGGATGTTGCAAATTTTAAACATGACGACCGTACACCCGGATACTTCATTCTTCCCTTCATCTATCTATCTATCTATTGCCTGACGCCGTGATCACCGAAGGGGTGGCCACGAACGAACCGCCCCCATGCACCTCTGTCCCCAGTCAGTCGACGCCCCTCCCCCCAACCAGCACTGCCCTCGTTCATGTACTTCCTCACTCCATCCTTCCACCTCATATTCGGTCTACCTCTCCCTCTCTGTCCCTCCACCTCGCTCTCGTACACCCTCTTAGTCATTCTCTCGCTTTCCATACGTTCCATATGGCCGAACCATCTCAAGTTGTTCCTTTTCACACTTTCCAGCACATCTACCTCCACACCACACCTCCTTCTTACTTAAGTTCCTCTTTAGTCTGTCTATCGCTCCATGTAACTCTGCACGCACTCCTTAAGTAATTCATTTCCACTGCTCTCACTCTTGGTCGGAGTCTCTCAACCAACGTCCATGCTTCGCTTCCGTAAGTCAGTGTCGGGATTACCACACTGTCATGCAAGGACTTCTTCACTTCCATACTGACCACCCTATTTCTTGTTACTGCTTTTAGCGTTCCTACAACCCTCTTCCCCTGTTGTACCCTCTCCCGCACTTCTTCATCCATAGTCCCATCTTTACTCAACACACTGCCCAGATACCTAAAAGAGTTGACGATATCCATAGCCTGACCGTTCAGCTTCACCTCACACTCTGTGACTTCACCCCTTTCGAAGACCATAACCTTGCTCTTCCCCGTATTTACCTTCAAATTCCGTTTTTCGCACACTGTTCCAAACTCATTTACCAGACCCTGCAACTCCCATTCATTATCACTCATCAGAACTGTATCATCCGCAAACAGCAGTATAGGTAGCTTCCACTCAATTCCCTCCCTTTTCAGCAATACACCAACATCCACTGCTCTTGATAGTATTTCTTTCATGACTCCATCCATACAGTAAACAACCACGGGGACATCACACACCCCTGTTTCAAACCAACATTCAAGTCAAAGAACTCGCTCTGCTCACTCGCCACACGTACTGCCGCCTTTGCACCCTCATACATGCTCTTCACTGCTTTCAGCAACTTGCCCTCTACTCCGTATATTCTAGTACTTTCCACAAACCTTCTCTATCCACTCTGTCATAGGCCTTCTCCAAGTCCATAAAGGCAACATACACATTTTGTTTCTTCTCCAGATACTTCTCCACAACACAATTCAGGGTAAAAATCTGATCTACACATCCTCTTCCCTTCCTAAAACCTCCTTGCTCGTCGCCTATCCATTTCTCCGTTCTCACTCTCACTCTCTCAATCACTACCCTTCATTATGTTCCCAAATTAGGCTAGCCTAAAAGAAAAATATTATACCGGTACGGTACTGTACATACAATATATATAGTAATGAAACTTGGTCAGTTGGCTAAGATTATCAAGATAATAATAATTTATGGAAAGCAAAAATCAGTTCCCTTAGTTTATTCTGAAATTTTGCCAGTAGGCAGTAGGGGGCAAATAATGGAAAAAATAGCCGTCAAAATAGATGGGAATGTGACCGCGAGCGCACGACCTATGTAAACATGACGAGTCGACGACCATAGGCTATGCCCGGAATCCCGGATACTAGCCTACATCCTTCCCTATTTTCTTTTATTATTAATTTCCTCCTCAGTCCTCATATTCATTCAAGTCTTCAAACAAAATTGCTCCAGTTTGACACCCACAAATCTGAAAGTATCTTCACATGGGTCTATCTATCTATCTATTGCCTGACGCCGTAATCCCCGAAGGGGTGGCCACGAACGAACCGTCCCCATGCACCTCTGTCCCCAGTCAGTCGACGCCCCTCCCCCAACCAGCACCGCCTTCGTTCATGTACTTCCTCACAGGGTGTCAATCCACAAAATATGAATTGTGTTATCATTATGGTTTAGGCTAGGCTATTATTTTGTTATCATTATAGCGCGACGGAGCGGCGAAGGCGCGAGCTCTAGGGGGGTCCGGGGGTCCGGGGGGGGAGAGAAGATAGAGGGGTAGGGGCGCTATTGGGGTTAACACAGGAGATGGAAACACAAGACATGGAGATGGTGAAGAGGATGTTGGAGAAAATGTGGAGGAAGAGAAATGGGTGAGGGGGGGTTTATAAAAAAAAAAAAAAAAAAAATGTCTCTTAAACTATCCTTCTACTCTAAACTTTCCCTCCTACTAACGTTTCTGAGCCAGTACCGATACAAAGGTCAGCCCTGTGGATCTGCACGGTCTGCGGGCGGGTTCTAAAGAAGAAGAAGAAGAAGAAGGGCATGCCCCCCCCCCCCCCGTGATTTTGTTGAGAATTTAGGTGTCTAAAACAGTATTTCCTGCAATCTAAAAGCAATCAAGATGGAAAATATGGAGACCAAAATTATGTCAATTTACCTTTTTTGTTTCTTAAAAAAGAAAAGGGTTGGGTGAGTTTCTGTTATCATTATACAAAAAGTTCATTTGCGTTATCACTAAAAAAAACAGCGTCGTTTGACACCCTGCTTCCTCACTCCATCCTTCCACCTCTCCCTCTCTGTCCCTCCACTTCGCTCTCGTACACCCTCTTAGTCATTCTCTCGCTTTCCATACATTCCATATGGCCGAACCATCTCAAGTTGTTCCTTTTCACACTTTCCAGCACATCTACCTCCACACCACACCTCCTTCTTATTTCCTCATTAGTCTGTCTATCCCTCCATGTAACTCCGCACGCACTCCTTAAGCATTTCATTTCCACTGCTCTCACTCTTGGTCTGAGTCTCTCAACCAACGTCCATGCTTCGCTTCCGTAAGTCAGTGTCGGGATTACCACACTGTCATGCAAGGACTTCTTCACTTCCATACTGACCACCCTATTTCTTGTTACTGCTTTTAGTGTTCCTACAACCCTCTCCCGTACTTCTTCATCCATAGTCCCATCTTTACTCAACACACTGCCCAGATACTTAAAAGAGTTGACGATCTCCATAGCCTGACCGTTCAGCTTCACCTCACACTCTGTGACTTCACCCCTTTCAAAGACCATAACCTTGCTCTTCCCCGCATTTACCTTCAAATTCCGTTTTTCGCACACTGTTCCAAACTCATCTACCAGACCCTGCAACTCCCATTCATTATCACTCATCAGAACTGTATCATCCGCAAACAGCAGTATAGGTAGCTTCCACTCAATTCCCTCCCTTTTCAGCGATACACCAACATCCACTGCTCTTGATAGTATTTCTTTCATGACTCCATCCATATATACAGTAAACAACCACGGGGACATCACATTGTTCACACACCAGTTTCAAACCAACATTCAGGTCAAAGAACTCGCTCTGCTCAGTGCTCACTCTCCACACGTACTGCCGCCTTTGCACCCTCATACATGCTCTTCACTGCTTTTAGCAACTTGCCCTCTAGGCTACTCCGTATATTCTAAGTACTTTCCACAAACCTTCTGTATCCACTGTCATAGGCCTTCTCCAAGTCCATAAATGCAACATAGGCTACACCTTTTGTTTCTTCTCCACACCATTCATGGGTAGCCTAGGCTAAAGGTTACAGGCTACACCGTCACCCTTAACCTTAAATAGCCTTACCATTCAATATGCTCCATCAGTTTCAGTAGCCTAATGTTAGACCAAATAAAGAAAATAAACAGAACATTGCAATTAGGCTAGGCTATTTCCAAAATTTGCTCCTACTCACACATGATCTCTTTAACATTTGCAACGACAAGGAGCATCGACTAGTTTTTAAGCTGTTTTGCTACAACTTTTTCATGGAATCCCTGAAGCCTCATGCCATCCTAGGGAGCTTTGACATTCCACCCAATAAACCTCCTATCAAGAGATTAACTAGAGCAGCCTCAGCAATTTCCCCCCCCAATCAGTTCTCCAGGATAGAGCGCATTAATAGTGGTATAATTCCGGCCACATATATTCCCGAAGCGGGACTTTCTTCTGGTCCCAAGACCAACCTGTCGGAGCTGGCAGAGCTGGGAGGATCTTGCTTGAATCTACCAGACATCACTTCTTGTACACTTCCCTTAGCTGCACTTGCGTCCATACTAGGTTGCCACATTTGCAATATCGCTACTTATCCCTACTAATATAACCCTATATACCTGTATTAAGCAATGCAATACTACTAGTAAGCTTTAAGAGTATTATTAAAACTAAGTAGGGGATCCAGATATAAACTTAAATACACAAACATTACTGAATTTAATGGATGTGCTGTGACTTTTGGTTTGCTGTTGCCCCATGCGTTCCCATGGTTACGAGTGTAAACAACTGCAGACGACAAATCAGCTGATTGTCTCAACAAATTTGACGATCGTCCTCGCCTCTAAATCCACCAAAAAATACTATATAGACTAATCCCAATGTGTAATTCGTAATACGAAAATGGAACAAAGATGAACTAGGTGATATTTGTTGTATTCAACTGGAACTAAGATTATTCTGCGTTTGCAAATATGGTAAAAAGTAAGTAGAACAAAACTACAGTATACGGTTATAATAATAATAATAATAGTTCTTAAAGCTAGCGCATGCTAAGCTAGCTAAGGATAGCTCAATAAGGCCGATTAGGCGTATTTCCATTGGGGTCCTGTACTACTACCCCATCCCTTTGCTCATGAGGGATGGTAACGACTCAGTGCTTGTGAAAAATCTTTAATGCGCCGAGCGTGGGCGCGAACCCGGGCCTTCTGGGTGGAAGTCCGAGACGCTAGTCACTACACCAAGCGAGCCGTTATTTCTACGTATGTTTACACTTTAATGAACATTCCTGAGATAGTGATGTGTGCATTTCGAATTACAAGAAATATACAATTTGTTTAAAGTGCACGGACTGATGGGACAATCATTTTGCATTTACTACTCTCTCTCTCTCTCTCTCTCTCTCTCTCTCAGCTATTGCCAAGGTATCACATTTCCTATTTTGTGAATGTATATTGAGTGTATTTGTGTGTGTTGCCAGTCAGCTTGGAGATGGTTCGGAAGAGGGCAGAACACAATGAGGGACAACTGGCGAACCTTGAGGAACTGTCACTCCACCAGCAGGATATTGACACCATCGACCACATCCATAGGTGGTGTCCCAGGCTCAGGATACTCTACCTCCAGGGAAACCTCATAGCTAACATCGGTAACTATGTGATAAAAGGACTGCATGATTTAATCTTAACGTCTACAACAGTAAATTAAATTTGCCATTATAATTAAGTCGTCACCTGCCCTAAAACTGTTGAATTCAGTCAATTTTCACATGCAACACTAATCAAACGCTTTTGATTTGGTTTTATATATCCAGTTGGTTATGGTGATATTCATTGTTATTTATAAGACACATGGATAATTTAATCAATGACAATATTTGTTACTGATATTAGTAAGCAGAAAGAAATATCCATATACATGATTTTGTTTCTCGTTGGTTTTGGATGTTAACTTGGAAGTTATGTATTTTTGGTTTTGAATGCATATTTGTTATTCTATTCAATGTCCAAAGTACAAAATGTGAATATGTCTACACAATTTCTGTTTCAGAAAACCTTGGTCGGCTGCGAGAGTTGGAATACTTGAACCTTGCCCTGAACAACGTGGAGAGAGTGACAGGTCTGGAGGGGTGTACTGCTCTCACTAAACTTGACCTTACAGCTAACTTCATAACTGACCTCACCTCTCTCGCTACCCTACAGGACCTTCCCAACCTCAGGCAACTGTGAGTGGTTAGCGTCATATGGGTAATGCTAATATACTACTACTACTACTACTACTACTACTACTACTACTAATACTACTACTACTACTATCACCACTACCACTACTACTACTAAATAAGAATAAGAATATAATAAGTTGGTATTTTGCTTCGTCACAAGCCCCAGTTTTTCACATTAGTGGATTTAATTGCACT
The DNA here is from genome assembly GCA_032716605.1 of Paralithodes platypus. Lineage (NCBI taxonomy): Eukaryota > Metazoa > Arthropoda > Malacostraca > Decapoda > Lithodidae > Paralithodes > Paralithodes platypus. The sequence continues at coordinate 65,707,112 of CM064483.1, read as the reverse complement.
CGCATTAGGTAATTATTCAAAGATCCTATAGTTCCTAATAATTAATCTCAGTAGATTCTATCGTACCATATTTAGTGCACAGCACATGATCTTATGAAAGTTGATTCGACCTCACTTCAGAACTTGCTCATCAATATCAAATGTGTATCACACGAGCGATTTTCCCCTCAACTTTTCTCGTTAACGCATGGTATGACAGCTTATGAGGTAAACTTTCAAAATAATTATGTCACCTAATTTAATCTATCTTCATTCTAGTTTCAGATACCAATGAATAAGATCCCCCAAAAATTGCTGACAAAATGTTGACCATCGAATGTTGGCCATAGAAGTTCTCGTGTGACACCCCCTGTACCGTACACCTAATCTATAATTTATTCACTAAAAGTTCTACAATTAGACCAAAGCTTGACCATTAACCTCTTATAACTCAAACAAGGGCTGGATCAAATGGGCTATGAATTTCCACATTCATTTCCTGTTTGACTCTCCCCACATGGTAGAAATGTCAACTCGATTGCCCTAATACTTTCGGGGTTAGAAGAGGTTAGTGGTCAACATTTCTGGCTTAATGATAATGAATAGACTATAGGCTAAACTAGAGACCCTATAGTGACAGAGATCGGCCAATCTCTGGTGATGTTTTCTTCTCTTTACACTTGGATTGCTTCATAGTTCATACCCATAATAAACATTCGGAAATACTGGTACATGATACATAGCTCGGTCTTTGGATATGCATTCTACATTTTGTTTTTAAAGACAATAAATTGAGGAAGGAAAATAAAGACAAATAAAAAAAGGTCCATGTGCCTAAAGGCATCCTCCATTCATAAAATGTTTGTAACAATTGGACTTAAACTATGGTAGGTAGTACATTTGTGGGAAGCAACTCCGAGGAAGTGAATTCCAGAGATTAGAAGTTCTGGGGATAAATACATTTTGATAAACTAAAATACAATCTCGATATTTGAGGCACCAGGAGGACATTCAAAGAAAAAAGATGGCCACTCTCTCTCTTACAACAGGATCTCTAGGCTAAAATAATCGTCCCTACAGGTTTCTAACAGGCAACCCATGTACCGACTTCCGCGGGTACCGGGCGTGGGTGGTATGTGCTCTACCGTCCCTGCAGGAGCTGGACGGTACCGAGGTGACCCGTTCAGGGCGCCTCAGAGCCCTGCAGGAATTAACCCTCACCACCACCACCGTCTTCGAGGACCAGGCGCGAGCTCTGGGTAGGTCAGGAGAGTGTATTTACTTTGGGTTAAGCGGTCGAAATCTTAACCCCTTCTGTACCGGCGACTTCCTTTTCATTATATTCTAGCAACTATTAGACCATTTTATTCAGGTTAGGAAGGACGTCTACTCATTAAGAGGCTACAGACTATATATCTCAATTAATCCTTTTAGCTACCATATATTCTTCCTGAGCTTCATAAAGTTGTCTAAATGTAGCTGAAATAAAATACTAAAATACGTCACCGGTACTGTATGGGTTAACACTATATAGTTCGACGTCGTGGGGGTATTAGGATATTTAGCTTAATTTGTAGTGAGGCTTCTTATTGCTACCACCACTACCAACACTATATGGTTCAACGTCTTGGGGGTTATTAGGATATTTTGTTTAATTATTACCGAGGCTTTTGATTACTACTAGCCTACCATTTTCGAGCAATAGGGCCTATGTATTTTTAGTTTGCATCCTATAGACTAAGAAAACGCCGCCCGAACCTCCTTCAAACTAGATAAACGCACCCCAGCTCCCCTTCAAGCTAAATTTGTACATTATTTTGTTTCTGCCTCTTTAACTATCACTCGGCAAGTAGTACCAGAGAAGTCTAGGCAAGCCATCCATGAATGCCGTTTTCTCTCAATCCTGGGGCAGCCTCGTTTTCTTCTACACACACACACACACACACACACACACAACACACTCAGGGGTAACTGATTCCCGAATGTATTAACTCTGACGAATATGCAAACCACTTAGCCAACCAACCAGCTGCACTGCTGGCAGTGAAGGCACTGCTGCCTTCAATACTGACGTAATATTTATTATATTTTGGCTAAAACTAGAGGATTATTTCCATTTACGACGAACCTCTAGGCTATATAGGTAATATCTGACTACTTCCTATAAACTGAATACAATTATCTAATGATAGCTATTACAACTAATGTCAGAAAGGCGTCACCGTACTGTAAGAGTTGAATTATATTAAATACTGGTAACGTCTCTTCAGTTTGTTCTACGTGTGTGATGAAAATGAAAATATATTATTTATGATGGTTCTAATGTCTAAACTCTTCAGATAAACGAGAAGCAGAAAGAAGACAACACGAAGTAAACTTTGAGGAGGAAACTACCGAGGCTGAGGATGATGACATAGAAAACGAAAAGTAGGTATACACTTGTATTTTCTGCAGCAGTTACTTACTTATACTTACTTGTCGGAAGTTCTGGTAGATCACCACGGTCAACTTGCTAGTCCACTTGTTGAATTTTTGTTTTCTACTGGAATAGTCTATAATGCAGGCATCAAATACCTCTTTACTATGACATTATCTATTGTTTAGTTAAACGCACAACAGTTAAACATATCACTTGTAGCTGATTGAAGTTGTAATTCATTGTCTAGGTATAGCATATACAGTATATCTTATTAATAGTTTTAATAGAGTCTCTCAACTGAAGTACATGGGATTGTTGGAAACTGTGTAAGTTTGGAGAAGAATGCAGACTTTCCGGACATTATTGGTCTGTCTTGATATATGAATGCTAGATATTAAATATTGGGTCAAGAGACATAATCAATTCCTTTTAAACAAAGAATATTTGCAGGTTCACGAATGATCCTACCTCAATATGGGGTTAGAAGGGGAGTGTTACTATGAACTGTCATAATGTATGCCACCATTTCCGATTATTTAGTATTAGGGCTAGGTAGGGGTGCTGCTATGTAATTTAACCAGTGAAGCTGCAATGGAATTTAAATTAACCAGAGCAGCTCTACATAAACTGCCTAACACAAATAGTTTCTAACATTCTACCCGGATTACTGTTTGACAACGCTGGGTGGTAACCAATGCAAGAAAGGTCACGCTACCTAATTGTAGATCCACAGAGAGCTACTGTTAATTAACCACGCTTCAAGCTGCCTAGTGCCTAGACATGGTACAATGGTGCTAGAGCCAGGGACTTAAACATAACTGTTGTGTTACAGATGGGGATTCCCATCTTTTGACTCGGCTACTAAGAGGGCCACCTTAAGGTAAAGCAGGTTAACACATGCAGGGCGTAAAGGTATATCTCGAAGCTGTAAAATAATGTATTGAATTTTCTGTGAATTGTAGAACAGATTATCTGCTATCATATGGGATTTTGTCCGATGAATATTACAGTTAACCTCCAGCCTTAGAAATTAACTAAATGAAGATTGGATTAATTGGCAGGGGTTGTATTGAAATGAGTAAGGAAGTTAATAACTTTTTTAATAAATGGTAGCAAATAAGATAATTAAGTTGTCTTGTTCAGGTGGTGGAAAGGGAACAGTGAGCACACACCTGAGGCCAGGGTTGCCATGCACCACCACATCGCTCGCAGGAGACACAAACACGAACAAGATAAACACACAGATTACAACAAAAAGAAGGTAAGACAATTACAGTATATATACTGCATAAGGCCCACATCACACGAGAACAATGGGGGACTATTAACCCTTTCAAGGTCCAATACGCATTTATTTTCTGTTTTCTGGCTATTATTAGACGATTATACTCAGATTAGGAAGGGTATATGGAAGTCAGAAGGTTAATTAAGATAGTTTTTACCCTTATAATTCCCACAGATCGTTATTAAACAGTATAAAATCGTCTAATGATAGTCAGAATATACTGTCACAATGCGTCATTATCTTCAAAGAGTTAAGCCACCAGATGCCATCCTTATCACCCTACAATGCTAACATGAACAGGGGTTTTCATATGTCTGTAGAGTATAATTTATTATATTACATTGCATTATGGAGTATAGGTTTACTGGAGGACGAAAAAACCTTCACCTATATTTTTTACCTGTCTTATCTGATCCTCACATATCCTGATAGAAGAGGGCGAGATTGATGTCCTCCAGGAAACAAACACACCATAATGTAATATACAGTAGTTTAGATATGTTGTCATTATTCCATAATACCCTTCCTTTTTTATAAACCATTGAATTGTCTCGTTTGTTTTCGATACTGAATCAAATAGGTGTGTATCCATTTATGCTTTTGACTGTACCCTCCAGGCTCGAGAGGTGCGGCTCTTCACCAGTGACGGTCGGCCCCTCAACGTGAATGCGGCCGAAGTGGACTTTACTCTCACCGAGGATGAAGCCGAAAACTGTTTTAGGCTCGAGGTCAACACGTACAAGTGAGGGACTTGTTTCGTTCGCTTATCGTGTGCTTTGCTTGATGTTGTTTAACTTGGATTTGTTTTGTTTTGATTAAAATTTAGTTTTATTTTGTTTCGCTTTGGTTGGTGTTGCTTAATTTGGATTTGTTTTGTATTGTTTAATTTAGTTTTATTTCGCTTTGGTTTGCTTTGTTTACATCTTTACCAACCTTGCGTTTCTTTTGTATCTGTCGATTACACATTTAGGACACTATAACCAGTCAACACTTGCATCTGGTGTCCGGGAAGCAGCAGATTGTGTCCCTTGTTGCGTCGGATGCCATAAGTAGCGCAACACTCTTGAACAGTAACCTCCATAACTCACGAAAGACTTAGAGTTGTTGTTGTTGTTGTCGTTCCCTAGGCTGCCTGGCCGAACAGCCCCGAGTCCCTAAGGAAGGCCATGGCCGAGACCGGGTATTCCCATAGGGCTCTCAATTAGGAGTGTAGGTTATGTTGTTGGAGTAAGTGATTGTGTGGAATACAGTTTTCTATGATGTGTTTAGTAGTATGGGGTGCTGTGTTACGTCGTGGACAGGCGTTGCCGACGGAGTCATCCAGTCTCTTTTGATAGCTCAGAAGAGCTGGATGGTGCCCATATCTCAGTCTGGCCAGGTGAACTCTTTCCTCGTGAGGAAGGGAGGACTCGGAAGGATGGATTTTGGGAGGTTGTGCCTGCAGCTGCGTGTTGTCTTTGAGTGACTGAATGGAACTGTACCGGCGACGTCTTTTTAATTATAGTCTAGCTTTATTTAGACCATTTTATTCAGTTTAATAAGGGGCTCAGGTAAGTAACAGGATTCGAACTACCTCCCAACCCTTTTTACTACCACAGATCCTTCTTAACCTGCACAAAATCGTCTAAATAAAGCTAAAATAGAACTAAAAAGACGTCGCCGGTACAGAAATGCTTAACCCCTTCTGTATCGGTGACGTCTTTTGTATTTGATTTCAGCTAGATTTAGACGATTTTATGTAACTTAGGAAGGATATATGGTAGCTAAAAAGATTAATTGAGATAGTCATTAGCTTTTTTAATTAGTAGACATCCTTCCTAAGCTGAATAAAATCGTCTAATAGTGGCCAAAATATAGTGAAAAGGACATCGTCGGTATAGAAGGGGTTAATCACTGTTTGCGATCAGCTGGGATGTCATTATATATAACATATTTATTCATTAACTTCTGTGGCTGCATATACAGTAGGTACCTCGACGCCTCGTTGGTGACGTGTGATGTGGAACCATGGTGAGGTGTCATTATATATTAAGTAACACCCAGTTAATAATAATAATAATAATAAACCTATTGCACAGATCATTGCCCATAGTTCAACTAGACCTATATATTACATTACAGTACATACTATGTGTGCAGCAGCTTCTGCCAGTGAGATATAATCATCCAACAGTGTGCACACCATACTAGTGCTTTCATATTTAGAGAGACGAATGAACATCTTGAGTATATTAAATGTTTTGGCCAATGCAGTTCTTAACATTAATCATCAATTACAAACCCCAATGTACTTGAATAAACTAATGAAAGCATATGGTCCTCCCGGGGTTCGAATTCGGGACACCACACCCAGAACATAAGCATCTAAACCATTACACCACCAACACAGTCAAAGGTTGAAAACACGATCACGATTAATGTCCATTTTCGAATTTTGGATATCAATCTAATATAAGGGGGGACGGGCCGGTTTTCTGGACCACTTTCTCCCTCATGTTTAGCCCCATTAGTTTTCAGATGCTAAGATGTTTGCCCCATTAGTTAATCGATTTTAAGACCTTTCGCCCCATTTCTTCGTCAATATTTAGACCTTTCGTGCTATTTAAGTGTCGATGTTTTCCCTGGTGAACGATAGTGAGCCTGTAATGTTGGAAGAACCGGCCTTCGGCCGGAAATTTTTCTACCGAAAAATGTACACATTAATCTAGAAGGGGGATCTTTTTTTTTTTTTTTTAATTTGATGGAGGTCTAGGGAGGAAACTAGAAAAATAATGAATACATGCAAAAATTGCTCAAAAAGTGAACCATCCCCCCTTAACATATATGTATTCTGTACTTGAACATCAATTTCTGTGACTGCATATAGATACCTCGACGCCTCGCTGGTGACGTGTGATGTGGAACCATGGTACGTGAAGGTGAAGGTACGGGGGAAGGTGTTGCAGCTGGTACTACTGGAGGAGGTCAGGCCAGGTCAAGCCAAGGCCACCAGGTCACAGGTCACAGGTCATCTCATCATCACCATGCCTAAGGTCGGTCACTTCCTATTATACATGCAATCTTAGGCCATAATTACTATACATTCATGCGAAACTCTTAAGCAGTTAGGATTTAGTATAGCACTGTTATTTTCATTGGGGTCGATGTAGATTCAAATGGGTATGCATATTATTGCTTATGAATATACTTGTATATAATATTATTGCTTATGAATATACTTGTATATAATATTATTGCTTATGAATATACTTGTATATAATATTATTGCTTATGAATATACTTGTATATAATATTTGTATGTGACAATATTTGTATGTGACAATATTTGTATGTGACAATATTTGTATATAATATTATTTGCTTATGTGACTTGTATATATTTGTATGTGACAATATTTGTATGTGACAATATTTGTATGTGACAATATTTGTATGTGACAATATTTGTATGTGACAATACATTATTATTACTCGGAAAAGTGAAGTACATGGAGTCAAATGTTAGACTAACAATCTTCATATTTCCATGTCAACTCAAACATAGTCTAACGTATAAATATAAACTAACCTATCTTCATGTATGCCCTCCATTTGAATATGAGCGGTATAGTATGTATGCCATAATGATATCGACAGCTGGCGCCACCCCCTAGATGGCTGCAAGACTCTCATACCATACAGAAGATAACACCAGTGACGTCATCTCTCCCCTCCACCACCACCAGGCCTCCCTCTCCACCACCACCTCCTCACAACACCAACAGGTCAGTAATTTTGGTATAATTGACTTCTTCTTATGAATTATATTATTATATCATTAGCATATTTTACTCAGCTTCGACAGATAATTATATATTGGTAGTGATTAACCCATATATTACAATAATTTAAAGGTATATCAAATAATCAAAAGGTAAACCACTATCAAATTATCCTGCTATTGTCTATGTGTATAAAGAAGACAAAAGGCAAAGCTACCTGTAACAAGTGTCCCCCCAAAGTTGAAAAGGAGTGAAAGAGAGCCAAAAGCAAGGTACGAATTTAACGTCCCAATTTTACAGAAGCGGAGAGCAATATCTGGAGGTGTGCGAGGGTAAGGGAAGACTAGACTACGCCAATATCGTCTGCAGTCAGCCAGAAACAACAACAACAACAACAACAACAACAACAAGCCCCCGCCTCCCCACTGACCGACCTAACTCTCCAGGTTTTGTGGACGATGCTTCAGTTCCGCCTCTGGAGTGATATTAACCCCTTTATGGAGTAAGATCTGGCTTCTTCGCTCTGAGCGATTAAATCCACAGGTTATAAGTCTATGTCCCGAGGTAAAGTTGGACCATCTAAAATAAAAAAAACACAAAATACTATCTTATTGATGTTATAGTCCGTTTTCTTTAAGGGGAGGTTTTTAGTGGTTTCCTAGACTTCCATCAAGCTTGATATTACACCCCCTTGACCCCCTTTCAAGATAAATTTGTAAATTTTTCGGTAGAAAAATGTTCCGGCTGAAAGCCGGTTCCTCTTATATTACAGGCTCGCTATCGCTCGCCAGGATAAAATCGACACCTAAATGGGACGAAAGCTCTTAAAAGTGACATAAATGGGGTGAAACTTCTTAAAATCGCCAAACTGATGGGGCGAACGTCTTAAAATTTCAAAAGCAATGGGGCTAAACATGAGGGAGAAAGGAGTCAAGACAAAAATCCCTCAAGTGGAAATCTCCCCTTAAGTTGGTGAAAATTTGTCTTACGCTCATTATGTTTACTCAAGTATAACTAAGTTAATTTATAGACAAATATATTGTAATTGTGAAATGTTGGCATAAATATAAGAGATAATCAACTATTTAAATTGGTGGTGGTCATTAATCCAATCCAGAGTAAAATAGTATAATGTTATCCATCCTTGAAGGGGTTAATCCGTACAGTACCGGTGACGTCCTTTTCATCGCATTCTGGCAACTATTAGACAATTTTACTCAGCTTGGGAAAGACCTCTGGCAATAATAAGGCTTCAAACTATCTCAACCAACCCTTTTAACTACCACAGATCCTTCCTAAGCCGCAACATATCGTCTAAATATAGCTAGAATATAGCTAGAATATAGCTAGAATATAGCTAGAATATAGCTAGAATATAGCTAGAATAATATATAACGGACGTCGCTGGTACTGGAAGGGTTAACTGAAGGGGGTCTGTGGGTCAAAGGCGGGCAAGTCAGGAACAGACAGGGGCGGAAACAAGGTCGTCTATGGAGAGATTCCCTCCTATATTACTTACATAGCCGACATTTTGCACATCTCAACCTGCACTGTCTTATGTATGTATTTATATTCTATTAATTTCACCACAACACCAAACACCTCCAGTGAAATGTATATGTATACTTTTGCATATTATGTACAGTCGCGCTCATAAGTGATGTCTCGGCATCAAGTATGTTTTGATCAATAATTGGTATCAGGAATATCTAAGCTTCATTTCTTCATATCGAGTGAAATATACAAACTAATTCCTACATTAACCAACCCTATTCAACATCTGACAGACATTAATACAGCACAGAGCGAGCCAAACGTAATGACAGCTGGGACATGCCTTATTAGCGTGATCGTATGTATGTATAATTTTGCATTTTTATGTGGTCCGGTATTTTCGGGCTTGGTCATGGAAAATAAAATGGGGGGTGCTATTATATTACTACTAATGTGCGATTATTGTATTATATCCAATTAATAACATATAATTTCACTTGGTATTTAGTGAATAATACAAATAATACCATCTGCGTATGAACTATCCAAATCAAGAAACTGCTTGGTTAGAAATAAGGGTTCGTAATTGGGAAAACTAAGAGGTTAAGTGGAGATATTGAGGGATACAACTGTACAACGGCACCAATATATTTGAAAACATGGCTATTATAGTCTGTTTCTTTTATCTTTATTTATAAAAAAAGTATATATTGTTTTTTAAGCTGGTGAGAAACTGATTTATCCCTAGCTTAATTACTCAGCTATTACAAAGGTGTTATAGCCAAATATGATGTCAAAGATGTTATAGCCAAATATGATGTCAAAGATGTTATAGCCAAATATGATGTCAAAGATGTTATAGCCAAATATGATGTCAAAGATGTTATAGCCAAATATGATGTCAAAGGTGTTATAGCCAAATATGATGTCAAAGATGTTATAGCCAAATATGATGTCAAAGATGTTATAGCCAAATATGATGTTAATTGTGAAAACCTGTTTATAGTATGATACAGAGACATAGCAGTTTCATATGTTTCCATTAGGTATAGATAAATCAACTGTTAGAGGTTTAAATAGTTAACACAAATCGAGTATAGGCTGAAACGACACTGGTACTATACTGTAAAATATATTAACTTGAACACATTTTAGAATGATGATTAATTTGCTCTTCATTCAGCACTCATGTTTGAAAAGCCGGAAATTAGCATTCAGATTGATATGCAGAACAATTACTGCATGCACTGTAACAATTATTCCATGCACTGTAACAATTATTCCATGCACTGTAACAATTATTCCATGCACTGTAACAATTATTGCATGCACTGTAACAATTATTCCATGCACTGTAACAATTATTCCATGCACTGTAACAATTATTCCATGCACTGTAACAATTATTGCATGCACTAACAATTATTCCATGCACTGTAACAATTATTGCATGCACTGTAACAATTATTGCATGCACTGTAACAATTATTCCATGCACTGTAACAATTATTGCATGCACTGTAACAATTATTGCATGCACTGTAACAATTATTCCATGCACTGTAACAATTATTGCATGCACTGTAACAATTATTGCATGCACTGTAACAATTATTGCATGCACTGTAACAATTATTCCATGCACTGTAACAATTATGGTTATGAAAAGAGTAATTAACGTGTCCATTATGATGTTCTCTTTTTATATAATATATTGGTAGGGATAAACCCATTTAACTCTTTCAGTACCGGTTCTGTCCCTTTAACTTTATTCTGGCTATTATTAGACGATTTTATTCAGTTTAAAAAAGCCTCCAGCAATTAACAGGCTTCAAACAATCTTACTTAACTTTTTTTTTGTAAACCAAAGATCCTTCTTAAGCTTCACAAAATCCTCTAAATGTAGCTAGCATAGAATTAAACAGACGACGTCGGTACATAAGGGGTTAATATAAGGTTAACAATGTAACTTAAATTCACGAAAGTTAGGGTCTAATTAATGAATAAGATGAGGTAAGATATATTATAAGGGTTTGTAATGATCTCGGTAGGCCTCAGTAGATTGTTGACATTTGAATATATGTTTATTTATATTTATATACCTTAAGGGGAGACAGACCGTTTTCCTGAACCCCCTTCTCACTAATGTTTAGCCCCACTAGTTTTGAGATTTTAAGACGTTGGTTCCATTAGTTTGGGGATTTTATGATCTTTCACCCCATTTCTTTGTCAATATTAGGACTCTTCGTGCCATTTAAGTGTCGATTCTTTCCTGGCGAGCGATAGCGAGCCTGTAATTTTAGGAGTAATCGGCCTTTGGCCGGGACATTATTTTACCGAAAAATTTGCAAATCAATTTTGAAGGGGGGTCTAGGTTTTTTTTTATAAGCCTGATGGAGGTCTAGGGAAGAAACTAAAAAATATATATGGATAAATTAATTAATAGACCAAACAAACAGCCACTGTCCCTTTAAAATATTTCATTACGTTATTGTTCATTATTTCTGTTAACCCTGAGGGATATTTACCATATTCTGCTTTTCTCCGGGGCAGAATGCAAACAGAATATTCACCTCACACCCAAATGCGAGTCGTAAGAGACAAATGAAATTGGTTAGGGCCAGGAAACGCATCTGCCTCATAGCAACTCCAGGCAATTAGCGCTCCGTCTCTGTCATGGGGCACACATACTGAGATGGGTAATTATATGTGTATAGTTGCCCACACGATATATATATATATATATATATATATATATATATATATATATATGTTTATTTGCTTATTTATTTATTTATTTATTGAGAGAGAGAGAGAGAGAGAGAGAGAGAGAGAGAGAGAGAGAGAGAGAGAGAGAGAGAGAGAGAGAGAGAGAGAGAGAGAGAGAGAGTGTGTGTGTGTGTGTGAGAGCGAGATAGTGAGAGAGAGAGAGCTAGAGGTATAGTTAGCTTTGTCCTGGCCGAGTTAAACCATGGGTCACAAGTTTCTACACCCAGACAACTATGTACGGATCTCTATTGGCTGGATTGATATGACGTCACTGAGATTAGTTATAAGATCAGGTGAGGCGTAATGATAAACTATAGTATTCTTTCACTTGACGGAAATATGATTCCAAACCATCTGATACTTCGATACCAAATGGAAAAATCTGAAACTATTGTCGTTTCTGAATCATGTAAGTGCCAAGTTTTCGTAATTAACATCATACTTCGCTACAAAATCATCGTAAAAGCTAAGAGTGAGAGACTTGGACTTTGAAATGGTCGTGGCGGAGGGACGAATTGGGGAACAACTAGGTTGATTGTAGGGAGGTACTGGTACAATAAGATAAACTACAATGTAACTAGAATAAGATAGATTGTACACCACTTTGTAACTGTCACCTTAATAAAAAAAAATAGTAATAAAAGCAGCACCTTTAACATTTACTGCCAGCTGAATCAAACAGACTAAAGAGAACCAAGCTTTTCGATCAACTTTAAGGGGAGGCAGTTGGTTTTCAAGTCCTCCTCCTCCCTCATGTTTAGCCCTATTAGTTATGAAATTTCATGACATTCACCCCATTATTTTGGCGATTTTCAGACCTTTTGCCCCATTTCTTTGACAAAATTAAGACATTTCGTGCCATTTAGGTGTCAATTTTTTTGCTGGCGAGCGATAGCGAGTCTGTATTTGAAGAGGAATCGGCCTTCGGCCGGGAAAATGTTCTACCAAAAAATTTCCACATTTATATCGAAGGGGGGTCTTGTGGGTGTTTTTTTAAGCTTGATAGAAGTTTAGAGAGCAAACTAAACCCCTTCCTTAAACCATTGAGCTGAACCAGTAAATTATGCTGCACAATACCGTCTGAGCTCCCTTCAAACTACTGTGTTTGTTGGGTTAAAATGTTACCCAGTCTAACAAGTCTATTAAGGCAGGAAGGCAAACCGGATCAATGGTGCTTAAGGATCGAGTTCCGTATGTGAGGGAAGTCAGGAAAATTTGATTGCAATTCCATTGCTTTGGCCATTTAAGGGGGTAACCTGTTTTTTATCTCTCCTTTTCTCTCTTTCTCTGGCTTGTATCCATTCAGCCCCATCCAGGTGTCAATTTCTTCCTGGCGAGCGATTAATATCGCCAAATAATAGGTCGAACGTCTAAAAATGTCAAAACTAAAAGGGCTAAATACGAGAGAGAAAAGGATCCAGAAAAAAAACCTACCTGCCCTTAAGGGGAGGTTTTTAGTTGATTCCCTAGACTTCCATCAAACTTAAAATTACTCCCCCTAGACCCCCTTTCAAGATAAATTTGTACATTTTACGGTAGAAAAATGTCCCGGCCGAAGGCCAATTCCCCTTAAATTACAAGCTCGCTTTCGCTCGCCAGGAAAAAAGTCGACACCTAAATGGCACGAATGGTCTTAAAATTGACAGAAATGGGGCGAGGGTTCTTAAAATCGACAAACTAATGGGGAGAACGTCTTAAAATCTCAAAAGCAATGGGGCTAAACATGAGGGAGAAAGGGATCCAGAAAAAAAAAATCCTCCAGGTGGAAATCTCCCCTTAACTAACCCAATACCCAGAGTAAAACTTGTGTGTCTACTTGGGCTTGTCTGACTGACGTTCTCATTTAGTTCCTCGGCTGGCTGGACACCCAAGATCCTGAAGGCTTCATTTGTATTCATTGGATTTAAAGACCCACTAGATCGAGCCTCCCTGCCTCCCGCTCTCACCTTCTTGTGTCTCTTTTGTTATCACCGGGCTTAAGGACTTTTATATTCTCCGACAGGCTCTCTCTGGATTAAGGTGGGAAGGGTTTATTGGTTTGTTAATTTATTTTATATTTATTTCTAATTTTGTTTCCTCCCTAAACCTCCATCAAGCTTTAACAACAAAACATCCCCAAGATCCCCCTTCTAGATAAATTCGTAAATTTTTCGGTAGATAAATGTCCTGATTGAAGGCTGGTTCTTCCTAAATTACAGGCTCGCTATCGCTCGGTAGTAACAAAATCGACACCTTGATTTTGTATGTGGATGAGGGAGACAAAAGACAAAACTACCTGTGACGAATGCCTCACCCAGAGTTGAAAGAGTGACAGGGCCAAAATCAAGAAATGTCCGAGCCAAAATACCTGGACACACGGAGTTTGAAGTAATTTAAGTCATAGAATGAGGGAAAGATTAGAGATTTGTGCCACTCTATCGAAGGCTTTCAATATGTCTAGAGCAAAAGCTATAATAAAGCATTGTGTTGCCTTGTTTGCGTTCGATAATTATTCAAATAGGTGTGTCGCTATTTATCTTTTGACTGTACAATACACAAAACAAAAATAAAACAACAACAACAACAACAACAACAACAACAACAACACAGCACCACGAATCCCGCGAGCAGTTTATGTAGGCAGCGAAGGAGTCAATATTTCAGGTGGAAGCATTGGCTGGCCTGATTTGCTACCCCGTAAATCGCCAGCCCTCCACTTCACAACACAGATCTTTGGAGAGCCTGGACAACTCTACCTAAGTTCGGATACTCAGAACACTTACGACGTGTTCTGGTCATCGTTGCCTAATTACAGACATCGTAATTTTAGCCAACATCGTAATGTTAAATACAATTCTAACTTGGGATACTATATACAAAACTTAAACACTAACCATTACACCATCAAGACAGTTAAAGGTTCAGCACAAGGCCACGATTAATCTCCATTTATCGAATACTGGATATCAATTTAATCATGTACTGGACCCAACTGCACCATCAATAGCCTAATGCTACCCGACTGAAAAAATGACCTGCAAATATTTGAATGCTAAACATGCTCAGAAAACTAGTTCGTCAAGCAAAGCCAATAATTCGTCTGGCTGAATATAGTGTGTGTGTGTGTGTGTGTGTGTGTGTGTGTGTGTGTGTGTGTGTGTGTGTGTGTGTGATTTAAATACTAATATTTATACAAAGGGATTTTAACCCAGTTACTTTCTCTTTTGTAGACATAAAATAGGGTTATGAATCACAGAGTTTGTAATATATAATCCCAGAAAATATTTGTTTATGCCGTATTAAACCTGAGAATACCTGCTTGAAAAAATGCCCACATTATTCAAATTAGTATCTTGTGACATTCTTTCTGTGCGTTAGAAATGTCAATGGGTTATTTTTACTCGGTCAATTCTAGGCATGCTTTCCAAAAACTTGAATTATCTATTACATAATCCGTTAAATACACCTCATGTAGAACTTTTAAGATTAATACGCATAATTCCGATGTCTTATAAATCCCCAAACGCAAGAAAATAAGCGGTTAGATATTTTTTATAAATTACAGAACTGGAATAAAAAGATATATACCATGAACAACAAAAACAACTATAAGGCACCAAATGTTGGTGTCCACTCTCTTTTTACTGTGGGGTCTGTTGTGTCAAGGTTTGTTGCCCTTTTTTGTTGTTGAGAGAGAGAGAGAGAGAGAGAGAGAGAGAGAGAGTGAGTTTGAGATTGAGATTGTGTGAGAGAGAGAGAGAGAGAGAGAGAGAGAGAGAGAGAGAGAGAGAGAGAGAGAGAGAGAGAGAGAGAGAGAGAGAGAGAGAGAGTACAGTTGGCAAGATCTCCAAGTGGTACAGGGAAAATGTTATGATATATTAAATGATCTATACAGAGTGTCCTGGTTGCAAAAAGGGCATAACAATAGCAAATATGAAAGAAGGAATTCTCAGCCTTAATGCTCTATGAAAGTAGGCCCAATTAATAGCGGTCATTGAGTTACAAGGAGTTAACCCATTCAGTACCGGTGATGTCCTTCTCATCATAGTCTGACAAATATTAGACGACTTTATTCAGCTTAGGAAGGATTTGTGGTAGCTAAAGGATTGATTGAGATGGTATGTAGTCTTTTAGTTAAATACAAATAGATAAGTAAATACAAACATACAGTAAGCCCTATAAGGTAAATACAAACATACAGTAAGCCCTATAAGGTGAATATAAACATACAGTAAGCCCTATAAGGTGAATACAAACATACAGTAAGCCCTATAAGGTGAATACAAACATACAGTAAGCCCTATAAGGTGAATACAAACATACAGTAAGCCCTATAAGGTAAATACAAACATACAGTAAGCCCTATAAGGTGAATATAGTGTGGGATTGAAAAAAACAAAATATATCTTAGCATATTTTTTCGTAGTGAAGAGGCATCCATTTTCTCGTTGGTGTGGCAGTGTTTGTATTTCCGATGGTACACTCGGATGCCATAGTCTCTAGCCTACTCATAAGAACTAGTGGACCCTCTTTGCAATTCTTTATGCAATTAAAACTATCTGGATTGATTTTGGGATAGAACATGCTTTTCAATAAATAGTATACAGGGTTTTGTAGTTGAAGCATAGCAAAATATATTCATAAATTTGTTTGCAGAGATATGCTTCCATAATTAGAAATGGGTGAAGTCCACGAATATTAACCCCTTCAGACTATATGACGCAGAGGTTGCCAGATTAGCAATAAGAAATAGAGTTATCTCACTCTTATAATTACCTCTCCAAAATTAGTTTTCTGCCCACAGCTAACTCAAAGACAACTGCAGAGGTTGAAGTAACTAAACTAAAGGTTTCTAAATACCCCTGCTGGTAACGAAGGCTTTAAAGTATCCCTAATAGGCTCAAAATCGCGTCATATGTCGGAGAGGGTTAACGAGTGGGCTATCGACTATGGCATCCGAGTGTAGGTCTTTTGCTAGCTAGTGAAGCCATTACTGTCATTGGCTGTGTTCCTACGTGATTACCCTCATTTGTCTGTCTTAATGTCTGTCTGTCTGTCCGCTTGTCAGGGCTGTCGACCGTACTGACATGGGAGACCAATTGAGGGAGAGGAGGCCATTGTGGTTTACATAGACGCCATTCTCTATACCTATCGCTGTCTTTTGTCTAGTGTTCGTAAATGTGTTTAACCTTATTTCGTCTGAGGTACGTCTTTAGTTTTGCGACAATCAGGCGCTTCACCCCATTCAGGTGTCGGTTATTTGCTGATCGATGTTTGGTTTTTTTTTGTTTTTTGAGGTGGGTGAAATGTCTCATAATCGCCAAACTAATAAGGTGAAACGTCTTAATATCTCCAAACTAATGAAATTAAATAGGGAGGGTCCCAAAAAACCCGTCTCTAATCAGATAGGATTTAAGTATCCCCTCAAACTAATAAATACAGGTAATAAAATACGCTATGTTATAATTAACTGTGGTACTTTATGGTCATTATGTAGTCCCTTAACCCTGGTCATTATTCTCATGTTTAACAATATATGTCATAAAGAGTGGCCATCTTGAAATAATTTAATCACTGGAATTTTATATATATATATTAGTTTGCTCCCTAGACCTCTACCAAACTTAATCAAATAACACAAGACCTCCCTTCGAGATAATTTTGTATTTTTGTCAGTGACACGAATGGTCTTAAAATTGACAAGGAAATGGGGCAACAGGTCTTATTTATCGCCAAACTAATGGGGCGGACGTCTTAAATATCTCATAACTATAGTGGCTAAACATGAGGAAGAAAGGGGTCCAGAACACCCCCCCCCCCCTCCCCCCCACTTCTTAAATACACCATTAAGCAAACCAAGAAACAAATGAGTAAAGGACTGAGTAAATACATTAATACATGCATTAATACATACATTAATACATGCATTAATACATACAGTAATACATGCATTAATACATACAGTAATACATGCATTAATACATACATTAATACATACATTAATACATACATTAATACATGCATTAATACATACATTAATACATACATTAATACATGCATTAATACATACATTAATACATGCATTAATACATACAGTAATACATGCATTAATACATACAGTAATACATGCATTAATACATACATTAATACATACATTAATACATACAGTAATACATGCATTAATACATACATTAATACATACATTAATACATACATTAATACATGCATTAATACATACATTAATACATGCATTATACATACATTAATACATGCATTAATACATACAGTAATACATGCATTAATACATACAGTAATACATGCATTAATACATACATTAATACATACATTAATACATACATTAATACATGCATTAATACATACATTAATACATGCATTAATACATACAGTAATACATGCATTAATACATACATTAATACATGCATTAATACATACATTAATACATGCATTAATACATACATTAATACATGCATTAATACATACATTAATACATGCATTAATACATACATTAATACATGCATTAATACATGCATTAATACATACATTAATACATACATTAATACATGCATTAATACATACATTAATACATACAGTAATACATGCATTAATACATACAGTAATACATGCATTAATACATACATTAATACATACATTAATACATACATTAATACATGCATTAATACATACATTAATACATACATTAATACATGCATTAATACATACATTAATACATGCATTAATACATACAGTAATACATGCATTAATACATACAGTAATACATGCATTAATACATACATTAATACATACATTAATACATACAGTAATACATGCATTAATACATACATTAATACATACATTAATACATACATTAATACATGCATTAATACATACATTAATACATGCATTAATACATACATTAATACATGCATTAATACATACATTAATACATGCATTAATACATACATTAATACATACATTAATACATACATTAATACATGCATTAATACATACATTAATACATACATTAATACATGCATTAATACATACATTAATACATGCATTAATACATACAGTAATACATGCATTAATACATACAGTAATACATGCATTAATACATACATTAATACATACATTAATACATACAGTAATACATGCATTAATACATACAGTAATACATGCATTAATACATACAGTAATACATGCATTAATACATACATTAATACATACATTAATACATACATTAATACATGCATTAATACATACATTAATACATACATTAATACATGCATTAATACATACATTAATACATGCATTAATACATACATTAATACATGCATTAATACATACATTAATACATGCATTAATACATACATTAATACATACATTAATACATACAGTAATACATGCATTAATACATACATTAATACATACATTAATACATACATTAATACATGCATTAATACATACATTAATACATGCATTAATACATACATTAATACATGCATTAATACATACAGTATTAATACATACAGTAATACATGCATTAATACATACATTAATACATACATTAATACATACATTAATACATGCATTAATACATACATTAATACAGCATTAATACATACAGTAATACATACATTATTACATACATTATTACATACATTACATACATTAATACATTAATACATACATTAATACATGCATTAATACATACATTAATACATGCATTAATACATACATTAATACATGCATTAATACATACATTATTACATACATTATTACATACATTATTACATACATTATTACATACATTATTACATACATTACATACATTATTACATACATTATTACATACATTATTACATACATTATTACATACATTACATACATTATTACATACATTAATACATGCATTAATACATACATTAATACATGCATTAATACATACATTGCATAATAAGTAAATACAGTAATACATGCATTAATACATACATTGCATAATAAGTAAATCCATTCATGCTTGGTTAACCCGTACAGTACCGGTGACGTCCTCTTCATTATTTTCTGGAGATGATTAGGCGATATTATTCAGCTTAGGAAGGACCTCTAGCAATAATAAGGCTTCAAACTATCTTAAGGGGAGATCTCCACTTGAGGGATTTTTTTCTTGACCCCTTTCTCCCTCATGTTTAGCCCCATTGCTTTTGATATTATAAAATGTTTGCCCCATTAGTTTAGCGATTTTAAGAACTTTCACCCCATATTAAGACCTTTCGTGCCATTTAGGTGTCGATTTTATCCTGGCGAGCGATAGCGAGCCTGTAATTTAAGAGGAACCGGCCTTCAGCCGGGACATTTTTCTACCGAAAAATGTACAAATTTATCTTGAAAGGGACTCACGGGGGTGTAATTTTAAGGTTAATGGAGGTCTAGTGAACAAACTAAATACCTCCCCTTAACCAACCCTTTTAACTACCACAGATCCTTCCTTGGCTGCATAATATCGTATAAATATAGCTAGAATGAATGACAAAACACGTCGCTGGTACTCAAAGGGTTAACTATATGTAAATTAGATAATTACTTAAATAAATGTTGATTAATCTTTATCGCGCTGACAGGATTAAAACAATTATCCATCTAATTTCCCAATTGAAGCATTATTGAATAAGACGGGACCAAAAGTGCGTCCAAAAAAGTGAAGGGGGACCGGGGAAGACAAAGAGATGGCCCTTTAATACACAGGCAGCTGGGACAACTCTACACGGTGACGACATTTTGGGATCTTGATTAAGGGGGTATAGTCGAACCATTTTATAAAGGCCCTTCTATGGCCAAACATTGGTAGCGCTGTAGCTTTCACTTATCAGGTGTTACTTGACACCACAGATGATAGTTCGTGACTGTACATCTCTCTCTCTCTCTCTCTCTCTCTCTCTCTCTCTCTCTCTCTCTCTCTTATTTAACTTAATTCTCATTATGAATTCCTTTAATACAGTGACGACCGCCAGGTAATTTTTTTCAAATTAGGAAGGACCGCATGAGAGAGAGAGAGAGAGAGAGAGAGAGAGAGAGAGAGAGAGAGAGAGAGGGTCGGTCACGAGCTATCATCTGTGATGTCAAGTATAACACCTTAACCCTTCGTTAAATTCTAGCTAATTCTAAATTGGCAAGAAATTGACGTACTCGTATCAATTATTCGGCAATTACAAAGTTTTTACAGCCAAATACGATGCTAATTATGAAATCGTGGCATGAATATGGCGGAGAGATATAGCAGTTTCTTATTGTCAATTAACTCTCTCACTACCATATGACGCAGAGGTTGCCAGATTAGCTATAATAAATAGAGTTCTCTCACTCTTATAAATACCTCTCCAAAATTAGTGTTCTGCACACAGCTAACTCAAAGACAACTGCAGAGGTTGAAGTAACTAAACTAAAGGTTTCTAAATACCCCTGATGGTAACAAATGTTTTAAAGTATCCCTAATAGGCTCAAAATTGCGTCAAGGACGTGAAAGGGTTAACCCTCTCAGTACCATGACGCCCTTTTCACCTTTGATTCTGGCTAAAATGAGATAATTTTGTGCGGTTTAAGAAGGACATATGTTATTCAGGGAGTTTATTGAGATCATATTTACCCATTTGAGTCGTATAGGTACAAAAGAAAAGCGTCTAATGGCAACCAGAATATGATGAAACTGACGTAATGGTGGTGAAGGGCTTTTAGGGGAGATTTTTACTTAAGGGTTTTTCGTCTGGACTCTCTTCTCCCTCATGTTTAGCCCCATTAGTTTTGCTATTTTAACACGTTTGCCCCATTAGTTTGGCAATTTTAAGACCTCTCATCCCATTTCTGTCCATTGAAGACCTTTTGTGCCATTTATATGTCGTTTTTTTCATGGTGAGCGATAGCGAGAATAATTTAGGAGGAACCGGCCTTTGGCCGGGAATATTTTTCTACCGAAAAAATGTACAAATCTATCTTTAAAGGTGGTTAAGGGTGTTTTTTTTTTAAAAAGCTTGATGGAGGTCTAGGGAGGAAACAAAATAGATACTAAATAAATATATAAATCGATCAATAAACGAACGCTTCCCCCCCATTATGAAGAAAATAAAAAAGGTGGGAATAAATTCACAAATTCTAGAAGAGGTACCGACGTCCACGATCTCTCACACGGGTTATTACATTAGGGACTTTTGTTTAATTAGTGCCCCCTGGAACTGTTGGCAAGATGGAAGGGGAGACATTAATAAGAACGAGAGGTGGGGATTTTTTAATGGTAACCGAAATGAGGGCAGCGTCGGTTGGTTTTTCTGGCTCCCCCTTCTCCCCCATGTCTAGCCCCATTAGTTATCATCATCTTCTTTGGGCGATTTTCTTTAGCTTATAATCTACCTCTAGGACTCAATGGGGTAAATACTATTTCAATAAACCCTCTGAATATCATATAGGTCACAGGCATAAAATCGTCTAATGTCAGCCATAACGAAAGTTAATATTGGTAGCAAAAATAAGGTGAAAATGCGTCCTCCTATACAACTACTACTACTACTACTACTACAACTACTACTACTACTACTACTACTACTATTATTATTACTACTACTACTACTACAACAACTACTACTACTACTACTACTACTATTACTATTACTACTACTACTACTACTACTACTATTACTACTACTACTACTACTACTACTACTATTACTACTACTACTACTACTACTATTACTATTACTACTACTACTACTACTATTACTACTACTACTACTACTACTACTACTACTATTACTACTACTACTACTACTACTACTACTACTATTACTACTACTACTACTACTATACTACTACTACTACTATTACTACTACTACTATACTACTACTACTACTACTACTATTACTACTACTACTACTACTACTATTACTACTACTACTACTACTACTATTACTACTACTACTACTACTACTACTACTATTACTAATACTACTACTACTACTACTACTACTACTACTACTACTACTACTACTACTACTACTACTACTACTACTACTACTACTACTATACTACTACTACTACTACTACTACTACTACTACTACTATTACTACTACTACTACTACTACTACTACTACTACTATTACTACTACTACTACTACTACTACTACTACTACTACTACTGTTAATAATAATAATAATCTATCTATCTATCTATTGCCTGACGCCGTGATCCCCGAAGGGGTGGCCACGAACGAACCGCCCCCATGCACCTCTGTCCCCAGTCAGTCGACGCCCCTCCCCCCAACCAGCACCGCCTTCGTTCATGTAGTTCCTCACTCCATCCTTCCACCTCATATTCGGTCTACCTCTCACCCTCTGTCCCTCCACCTCGCTCTCGTACACCCTCTTAGTCATTCTCTCGCTTTCCATACGTTCCATATGGCCGAACCATCTCAAGGTGTTCCTTTTCACACTTTCCAGCACATCTACCTCCACACCACACCTCCTTCTTACTTCCTCATTAGTCTGTCTATCCCTCCATGTAACTCCGCACGCACTCCTTAAGTAATTCATTTCCACTGCTCTCACTCTTGGTCTGAGTCTCTCAACCAACGTCCATGCTTCGCTTCCGTAAGTCAGTGTCGGGATTACCACACTGTCATGCAAGGACTTCTTCACTTCCATACTGACCACCCTATTTCTTGTTACTGCTTTTAGCGTTCCTACAACCCTCTTCCCCTGTTGTACCCTCTCCCGCACCTCTTCATCCATAGTCCCATCTTTACTCAACACACTGCCCAGATACTTAAAATAATAATAATAATAATAATAATAATAATAAATAACAATAATAATAAATTTAGATATTTCTCACAAGCGTCATATACTGAAAAGGTCAATAAGAAGAAGAGGCAAGGGTTTTAACCCTCTCCGACATATGACGCTATTTTGAGCCTATTGGGGATACTTTAAAGCCTTTGTTACCATCAGGGGTATTTAGAAACCTTTAGTTTAGTTACTTCAACCTCTGCAGTTGTCTTTGAGTTAGCTGTGGGCAGAAAACTAATTTTGGAGAGGTAATTATAAGAGTGAGAGAACTCTATTTCTTATTGCTAATCTGGCAACCTCTGCGTCATAAATGCGTGAAAGGGTTAACTGCAACCAAGAGCGCGCCGGAATTGGTCCATATTGCAGCGCCGATATAATGGTCTGGCATTTCTTAGCTGGAGGGGAATGTTCTTGTCCCCCATCTTAATTGCTGTCATTACAAAGTTTTGAAGCCAATATGATTATCATACATTATGAAAACCTGGTACTAATTTGATGCAGATAAAAAGTTATTTGATATTTTTTCCCATTACATATTGAGAAATCAGCTATATACTACCTCTGTAATTTGGGAGAAACCGGCCTTTGGCTGCGACATTATTCTACCAAAAATGTACAAATTTGACTTAAATGGGGCCGTGTGTGGCGGATTTATTGAACTTGAAGGGTGTCTGGGAAGTTTTATTATTATATATATTTTTGTATTTTTGTATTTGTTTAGTCTAGGGGGATCCTCTCCCCCCCTCGCATACCGTCACTCATCAATCACGTCCCCCTTCCCCCCTCTTATTCACTCATCATTCACACACCCCCTCACCTCCACGCATACTCTCACTCATCACTCACGTCCCCCTCCCTCCTCATCATTCACGCACCCCCTCCCCTCCACGTATACCCTCACTGATCACTCACACACCCCTCCCTCCTCATCATTCACGCACCCCCTCCCCTCCACGTATACCCTCACTGATCACTCACACACCCCTCCCTCACTCATCACTCACACACCCCTCCCCTCCCTTATTTTCACTCATCCCCTCCCCTCCTTGCATACCCTCCCTCATCACTCATGTCCCCCTCCCCCCTCATCATTCACGCACCCCCTCTCTTCCACGCATAGCCTCACTTATTACTCCTCACCCTCTCCCCTCCACGAATACCCTCCCTCATCACTCATGTCCCCCTCCCCCCTCATCATTCACGCACCCTCTCTCCTCCACGCATACCTTCACTCATCACTCACGAACTCCCCCCTCGTCATTCACGCAACCTCTCTCCTCCTCGCATACCCACATTCATCCTCCCCACCCCTACCCCCTACCTCTTCCTTCACCTTACCCACAGCCCCCTACCCACCCCTCTACACCCACGTTTTTAATTTGGGGGTTCTGCAGTCAAAGGATTAATAAGATCGGGACGCGGCGACAGCATGAAGGAGGGCAGGAGCAATTATCAGGTTGAGAGGGATAATTTTTATGGTTATTTTTTACTCAAAACTTCATCAATTTACTGGGAAATACCCATATTCTCTCCACAATATTGTACGTACTCTTTTGTATGTATGTATGTATGTATGTATGTATGTATGTATGTATGTACTGTATATGCACAGGTACAGTATTAATTAGCCCATACATAGCCCATAGCTTGGGGTGGCCGACTAGAGATAAAGCCTGAACAGGGACAACGCAACACAACATAAAAAAAAAAGAAAAAAAAAAAAGAAAAAAAAAAGTTTAATTCCCACATATCCTCTCTAAGCTGTATATAATTCCCACATATCCTTCCTAAGCTGTATATAATTCCCACATATCCTTCCTAAGCTGTATATAATTCCCACATATCCTTCCTAAGCTGTATATAATCGTCTAATGATAGCCAAAATAAACTGCTAAAACGCGTCATATCCTCGCGGGGTTAGCATTCCGAGTCAAATCCTGTTCCTAGACCTGCTACATGTCTTTCCATCCTATCTGCACAGTTAAAATTGTGCGTAGAAATGTAGCAACAATGATGGACATATTACGTGTCATCAATCGCTTACCTGTTCAAATGAAGGGGGTAGGGTTTATTTATTTATGATTGTGTTACTTTCCTATATAGACCTCCATCAAGCTTAATACATTATCTTCAAGATCTTCCTTCCAGATATATTTGTACAAATTTTGGTAGAAAAATGTCTCGGCCGAAAGCAGGTTCCTTCAAAATTACACAGGCTAGCTATCGCTTGCCAGGAAAAAATCGACACCTAAGGTCTTGATATTGAATACAAAATGGGACGAAAGGTCTTAACATTGACACACTAATGGGGAGAACGTTCTTAAAATGTCAAAACTGATGGTTCTAAACATGAGGTAGAAGGGGGTCCAGAAAAAAACAATATACTCCCCCTTATGACTAAAACACTGTTCATTGTGTATTTTTGTTTTGTATTAGACTTCAACGAGGAATTTTACAGTGTATCACAGCCCTCCTAGCGTGTTGAACATCAGGAAACTATGGAATGTTGATTGGGAGGTAATCATGACCACATTGCAAATAGTTTCATGGTAATACACGATCATTTTGACTGGGCTTCGTGAACTACAGTGAACATTGTACCGGTTTCGCTTTTATAACAAATATTTTATGTTAAGCCGGTATCACACGAGAGCTTTTATAGTCAACATTCGATAATCAAAATTTTTCTGGCCACATTTCTGGAATATTTTGCACTGGTATCGGAAACTAGATTGATGGTAGATGAATTTAGGTAACCAATAAAGTATAAATATTGACCTAATAAGCTGCCAGACCAGTGTTGAGGATAAATGTTGAGTGAAAAAGCGCTCGTGTGATACCGGCTTTAGTCATGTATTTTTCCTATGTGTATAAAGGAGACAAAAGACAAAGGTGATTGTAACAAGTGTCCCCCCAAAAGTTGACAGACTGCAAGATATTCAACATCAAGGTACGTTCAATGATTTAGGTGTATTGAAAAGAAGTGCGGTGTGCTTGTTAAGGGGGGTGACCTGATTTTTTCTCTCCTTTTCTCTCTTTCTCTGGCTTGTATCCATTCGCCCCCAATCAACCTACTGTTTTAAGACGTTTATCCCCATCCAAGTGTCGATTTCTTCTTGGCGAACGATAGCGAGCCAGTATTGTATGAAGAAATCCAGCTTCGCTGGAGAAATTTTTCTATCGAAAAATGTACACTTTTAGCCTGTTGTAAAAAAAAATTGTTAAACATATGCTGGCTCGCTACCGCTCACCAGGAAAAAATCGACACCTGGATGGGGATAAACGTCTTAAAACAGTAGGCTGAATGGGGCCGAATGGATGCAACCCAGAGAAAGAGGGAGAGAGAGAGAAACAAAAACCGAGGTGGGGCCCCTTAAGTGTAGTGAAATTAATAAGAGGAGGAGGTATTGTGCGAGTTTGCTGGAATACTCTGTGTAAGTGAGGCACACACACACACAAAAAAAAAAAAAAAACAGAAAAAAAAAAAAAAAAAAAATTACTACCTGTGCCCAACTCAACAAACTTGCACCAATTCGATCGCCTTCGTCCAAATTGAGTGCCTCAGATAATGTTAATTACCTTGGACCAGTTCGACCATCGATCACTCAACTTATTTCTATCCTTCGACCAATGTACTCAATTCCCCTATAACCACTCAGCTCATTTTAGCCCAACTCAACCACTTGCCCCAATTAGTCAACTCAGAACAGTTTACACGATTTAGATAAAAAAGAAAAGAAAACAAGAATACGAAAAATGCCCGTATGGCAGAGATACATACTCTACTGAACACCGCTAATATATATATGTATACTCCAATTTGCAATAATCCTTGAGGGGGGATGGGCGTATTTATTTGCTTATATATTTAGCTTTTCATAACGTTGTTTAGTTTCCTATCAAGACCTCCATCAAGCTATAAGACACCAATCCCCAAGACCCTCCTTCATGATAAATGTGCACAATTTTCGATATAAAATTTCCCGGCCGAAGGCCGCTTCCTCTTAAAGAACAGGCTCGCTATTGCTCGCCAGGACAAAATCGACATCTAAATGACACGAAGAATCTTAATATTGACAAATAAATGGGGCGAAATGTCTTAAAATCGCCAAACTAAGGAGCCGAACGTCATCAAATCTGTAAACTAATGGGGCTAAACATGAGGAAGAAGGGGGACCATAAAAACGACCTATCTCCCCTGAAGGTGGTGGTGTGTTAAGAAGCAATAGAGTGAGAGAATACTGGAGTTAAACGATGTACTAAGTGTGGGTTGTGTGCCGCGTATAACAGATGACCGGGGCGTGCAGTAGGAGGACATTCAATTGGCCACTTGCGAGGTTTGGGAAGTTGGAGCTGTAGATATTTGGCAGAACCAGCTAAAATAATGTTGCGGTACATTTATAAACTATTGGGGCTAAGCATGAGGAAGAAAGGGGACCAGAAAAACGACCCCTCTCCCCTTAACTCCTTGACTGCAAGACACGTTTTGTGAGTTAGATAAAGTTGTCTAGTGTGAGCCAGATGCGACATAAACAAGGTATTAACCCCTAGAAATTTATGAAGCCTTTTGACAGTTTACTCAAGCTATCATTAAACGATTTTATGCAGCTTAGGTAGGATCAGTGGTAATTAAAAAAGTAAAAACTATCTCAATAAAATCGCCTAATGATAGCCAGAATAAGATAAAAAATAGGCGTCATTGCACTGAAGGGGTTAAAACGTGAAGACGGTGAGCGTGACCGTAAAGGGTTATAAATGGAAGTAACGTGATGGTTGTAGCGTAATGACTGCAGTATTAATGTAATGGGTGGTGGTGGGGGTGGAGGAGGTGGTGGTGGCGTAACATGCTACAGTATCTCTTGGACTGTAATGTGGGTGTGTCGTGACATAGCAAATTATGTGTGTGTGTGTGTGTGTGTGTGTGTGTGTGTGTTATTCACTCACTCACTCACTCACTTGTTCGTCAAGGGGAATCCACGCAATGCGAGCTAAGCTCATTATTATCGCGCCTCCTTAACTGGGAATGTATTGCGTGAAATGCATGTTAAGTGTTTATGTATCGTTGGAATGGCTGTGGATGTGTGTGTAGTCTGAATTTTAGCCAATTGGCGACATTTGGAAACGAAGGCTTAGGGTTAATCTGTACGGTACCATTCTCACTATGGTACCAGTCTCACCCGAAGACTTAGGTTGACCAGTACGATACCCATCTCACCTTGTAACCGATCACCAACCCCAGATGGGACGTCACAACTTCGTCCACTTACACCAGGTTCCTATTTATACTGCTAGGTGAACAGAGGCTACACCGTTAAGAGACTTGCCCAAATGTCTCTTCCCCGCCCGGGTCTCGAACTCGGGACCTTCTGGTTGTGAGCCAGACGCGCTATCCGTTACGCCACGGGGAGGTGTCGTGTGTGTGTGTGTGTGTGTGTGTGTGTGTGTGTGTGTGTGTGTGTGTGTGTGTGTGTGTGTGTGTGTGTGTGTGTGTGTGTGACATAATAAGTTATGTATGTATGTGTGTATCGTGGCATAGTAAGTCCCGTACGTGCGTGTGTGTGTATATTCAGAACCAAATTCGGTAATAGCACCGACAACTATAATGGAAGAAGATCAGCTAAGGGGTGTTTGATCATAATAAACCTAAATTCAGATCAGCCAAGTTAAAACTGTCGAATGTTGCCCAAGAAAGTGATGGTTCCTCTCCTATAACTTTGGATTTTAAGAAAATATAGTCAATTGGCTAATACAGAGAAGTCAGCTCCTTCATATTATTTGTGATATATTAATTCCTTATCAGCTGGCCATAGTTCACAGCCGGGACAAATGTAGGGCTCTCAGAAACCATTACACTTTGTTAGGGTGGCTCTTAACTTGTCTCAACCCATTTCAGCCAACTTCCGGACCCCATTCTTTCATATGTTGTAATGTCTGCTTCTCTATTGCTACGATATTTATTTCTTGAAAATTTCTAGGTTATATATTTCTTGACAATTTCTAGGTTAATTCGAGCAATACATTTTTAGCTTACCCACTAGACTAAATATTACTTTTATGCAATAATTTGAGGAACATATACTGTACAATACTGTGACCCAATATTTATAAATCTAGTTATACTGTACTACAACTATCGGAACATTTGTTTACACAATATAATGTTCGCAGCTTCATCTGTATCAAAAGGGTGTGTTCAAATATTATTGTCCACGACTGTGCATATGTATCTACCTATCTACATACAATTCTACCTATCTACATATGAATATACCTATTTACATATTGATCTACCTATCTACCCATGAACCTACCTATCTACTTATGCATCTACCTATCTGCATATGAATCAACCTATCTACCCATGATTCTACCTATCTACCCATGATTCTACCTATCTACTTATGCATCTACCTATCTCCCTGTGTCACTCTACCAAAAGTCCAGCTCCCAACTGTCACCGGCAGCCTGAGACTCCCGTGTAAAGGACCACAGGTATAACTTGCTGCCACCTCCACACAAAGGAATTAATAACTTGCTGAGGACAAAGTTAGGGACTGATTGACACTGGAGAGAGAGAGAGAGAGAGAGAGAGAGAGAGAGAGAGAGAGAGAGAGAGAGAGAGAGGAGAGAGAGGGGAGAGAGAGAGAGAGAGGGAGGAGAGAGAAGAGAGAGAGAGAGAGAGAGGAGAGAGAGAGAGGAGAGAGAGAGAGAGAGAGAGAGAGAGAGAGAGAGAGAGAGAGAGAGAGAGAGAGGAGAGAGAGAGAGAGAGAGAGAGAGAGAGAGAGAGAGAGAGAGAGAGAGAGAGAGAGAGAGAGAGAGAGAGAGAGAGAGAGAGAGAGAGAGAGAGAGAGAAATCGAAGTTAAAGCAATATAAATGAACTTAAGGGAAGGTTTCTAGTTTGCTACCTAGACCTCCATAAACCTTTAACAAAATACCCCCAAGAGCCCTCTTAGAGATAAATTTGTAATGCTTTCGATAGAAAAATGTCCCGGGCTTTGCGCCTTCGGCCGGGACATTGATGATAGTGATAGTGGTGGTGGTGAGGGTAGTTGTGGTGATAGTGATAGTGGTGGTGAGGGTAGTTGTGGTGATAGTAATGGTGAGGATAGTTGTGGTGATAGTGATAGTAATGGTGGAGGTGGTAGTGATAGTGGTGGTAAGGGTGGTGGTGGTTGAGGGCCCAAATAGCCCCCATAAGTCTAGTTCTGAGTATCGGCCATCACAGCACTATAGAGTTAACAAGTGGCGGACGTTAACAGACTCATTGCACCCTTTCTGCACCCCCCCCCCCCCCCCCCTCCACACACGCACTCTCAGCAATAATGGCTCAGTGAAGTATAAGATTTGTGGAGGAAACTCACGTCAACGTATTTAACATTTATTCGATAATGTAATTTCCACTCGAACGAACACAATTTAGTCATGCAATCTTAGAAGCTTCACTTGCTATTACACGGAACTTGTGTATTAGTACATTGGCACAGATATACCGGTACTGCACTGCACATGGTGATTATTGCCGCGAACGGCAGCCAGCCTACTGTTTAAGGGGAGATATCCACCTGGAGGATTTTTTTGTCTGGACCCCTTTCTCCCTCATGTTTAGCCCCATTGCTTTTGATATTATAAAACGTTTGCCCCATTAGTTTAGCGATTTTAAGAACTTTCACCCCATATGAAGACCTTTCGTGCCATATAGGTGTCGATTTTATCCTGGCGAGCGATAGCGAGCCTGTAATTTAAAAGGAACCGGCCTTTGGCCGGGAAATTTTTGTACCGAAAAATTTACAAATTTATCTTGAAAGGGACTCAAGGGGGTGTAATTTTAAGCTTGATGGAGGTCTAGGGAACACACTAAATACCTCCCCTTAAGCTACACGAGTGAAGTCTGTCCTGTCAACAGGAATTCTAAAAAAATATACATCAATTGATTGTGAACGTAATTGCTCAGTACCTTCATTTTGTGTCTGCACCAACGTCATTATCGGTTGCCCAACATTTCATATTCTCACCTTATCTCCCAGAATGAACTCTTCTAAGATGATCATTACCTTTTAGCTACATTTATTGTGATGCAAAGACTTCATTAAAGATATTCAATGATGAATTAACCCTCTCCGACATACGACGAGATTTTGAGCCTATTAGGGATACTTTAAAGCCTTTTTTACCATCAGGGGTATTTAGAAACCTTTAGTTTAGTTACTTCAACCTCTGCAGTTGTCTTTGAGTTAGCTGTGGGCAGAAAACTAATTTTGGAGAGGTAATTATAAGAGTGAGGGAACTCTATTTCTTATTGCTAATCTGGCAACCTCTGCGTCATATGTGCGTGAAAGGGTTAATGAACTTAATTGAGGGCCCTGATCCCCTCCCCCCCCCATTAATTGAGGGCCCTGATCCTCCCCTCCCCCCCCATTAGCATGACATTATCTCAAACATTTAGAACGGATCCACAGGAAATTTTCCGACTAAACATTTTGAGTACCTCCATAACATTGAGCAGCTCTTGGTAATGATTCCATGCACCCATCGGATATGGAGGCTCTGACTCCAAAGTTGATTCGATAGCAGGGTAGCCCTAAGCAATTTGTATTAATTTACAAATAATTTAAAAAATACAAAACACGCACTTCATTTCACACCCATACAGGAACAATAATTTTTGATCTCGCTCAGTTTAAGATACTCTGCGCAAATTACTGGATAAATAAAGATTTCACTTCACAAATTTTGGACATGACCGCATTAAGACCATGAAGAGTTAGAGCTTTGACTTTTTTTTTATTTATTTTTTATTTTTTAAGAGACAATGAACGGAGGAAGGAAAAACACAGATAAAACAAAAAGGTCCATGTGCCTAAAGGCATCCTCCATTCATAAAATGTTTGTAACAACTGGATTTAAACATTTGTTGATTGTAAGTTTGTGGAAAGCAATTCGAGGGAAGTGAATTCCAAAGAGTAGTAGCTCTGGGGATAAATGAATTCTGATAAGCAGAAGTTCTGCATTGTGGAGGAGAAAGTGTAAATTCATGGGCGCTCTCAGCTGCCCTAGTTCTACGGGGGAAAGATGTGGAGAGGCGGCACAATTGAAGCAAGTTCCTCGGAACAATTGCTGTGAAAATATCTGTAGAATAATGCAAGGGATGCAACGTTTCTTCGTATGGCTAATGTAGGAAGGTCCTGTGTGATTGCAGGGTTATTGATTAATCTAATAGCTTTATTAACAAACAATGAAACAAAATAACAATTTTTTTTACGGACGAAATAATGCTAAACTTGGTAAATGCATTAACTGAAAACCTACACATCACTATTCAGCTTTGGTGATGTTTTGATACGATAGACCCTGGCATACCCATTTCGTTCAAGGAAAGCTATTACAGGGCCGTTTCTTCTACTCAACAAGTAAGATTTGGAACTCTCTCCCCCAATCTGTCTTTCCCTCATCCTATGACTTAAACTGCTTCAAACTCCGTGTGTCCAGACATTTTGGCTCTAACGTACCTTGAATTTGGCTCTTTATCACTCTTTCAAATTTGGGGGAGACACTTGTTACAGGTATTTTTGCCATTTGTCTCCTTCATACACACACACACACATACATAAAAATAAAAAACCCAGGTTGAGTTATAGAGGTAGAACGCGACTTTTAACGTGCCTGTTCAGTATATCTTGTATTAAGTGTGGTGGTGTAATGGTTTAGGTGCTTATGTTCTGGGTGTGGTGTCCCGAGTTCGAATCCCGGGAGGACCTTATGCTTTCATTAGTTTATTCAAGTGCATTGGGGTTTGTAATTGATGATTAATGTTAAGAACGGGGTGTTACTTAATCATAGACCAAATGCCAATATTTATTTCCTTCACTGAGCTCCATTTCGAATCGCTAAGTTACTTTTTCACTGTGTCGTTTAAAATATAAGAAATGAGGGGGAATTTGTGAGTGAGGCGAGTGGAATAACATCGTTTAGTTAAGTTCGAACCCAAACGAGCTACTTCCGACGAGAGAGAGAGAGAGAGAGAGAGAGAGAGAGAGAGAGAGAGAGAGAGAGAGAGAGAGAGAGAGAGAGAGAGAGAGAGAGAGAGAGAGAGAGAGAGAAACTGTTTAGAGCACATGGCTTTTGGCCGGGACTATTTTCTACCGAAAAATGTATAAATTTATCTTGAAAGGGGGTCTAGGGGGTGTTTTTTTAAGCTTGATGAAGGTATAGTAAGGAAACTCCAAAAATAAATAAATAGATAAAAATGTAGATGGAAAACCAAATGGCGTCCAGGTAACATATTATCCTCCCTGGTCCTTCGACAAGTGGCATTTTTCCTTCGACAAGTAGGAGCATTAAGGGTAGACATTCATCTCAGACCGGGGGACCAAAAACATGGGAACGGTTTTGCAGCAATTTTAAATCCGCTGCTTTTAAGGTCATTTTGATGTCGGTACGTGAGTGAGTGAGTTAGTCAGTTAGTCAGTGAGTCAGTGAGTGAGTGAGTGAGTCAGTGAGTCAGTCAGTCCGTCATCCAGTTTAAAATAAGTGTTTAAAGGGTTTACAGTATATGGTAATAATGCCGGGAAGAAATTGTGAATATATCGGAGACGACTAAAATAATGATATTAGAACTTGGCGTAAAACAATTGAATACATAACGTAGAGTAAAGTAATAATACAAACTTCAGTATTTGGCGTAGAAAATGTGAATATTAACGTAGAGTAAAGTAATAATATTAACTTCAGTATTTGGCGTAGAAAATGTGAATATTAACGTAGAGTAAAGTAATAATATTAACTTCAGTATTTGGCGTAGAAAATGTGAATATTAACGTAGAGTAAAGTAATTATATAAACTTCAGAACCTGGCGAAGAAAATATGAATATATAATGTACACTAAAATATGAATATATAATGTACACTAAAATATGAATATATAATGTACACTAAAATATGAATATATAATGTACACTAAAATATTTATACACGCTTCAGAACCTGGCGATTTCTTTTTGAATATAACGTAGGCCAAAGTAATTATATTAACATCAGTACCTGGCGTAGAAAATGTGAATATGGTTCTGAATTATAACGTTGACTAAATGATTTATATAAACTTCAGAACCTGGCGTAGAAAATGTGAATTTAATACTAAAGTAGTTATTTAAACCTGGCGTAGACAATGTGAATATAACACTAAAGTAGTTATATAAACCTGGCGTAGACAATGTGAATATAATACTAAAGTAGTTATATAAACCTGGCGTAGACAATGTGAATATAATACTAATGTAATTATATAAACCTGGCGTAGACAATGTGAATATAATACTAAAGTAATTATATAAACCTGGCGTAGACAATGTGAATATAATACTAAATTAATTATATAAACCTGGCGTAGAAAATGTGAATATAATACTAAAGTAATTATATAAACCTGGCGTAGACAATGTGAATATAATACTAAAGTAATTATATAAACCTGGCGTAGACAATGTGAATATAATACTAAAGTAATTATATTAACCTGGCGTAGACAATGTGAATATAATACTAAAGTAGTTATATAAACCTGGCGTAGACAATGTGAATATAATACTAAAGTAATTATATAAACCTGGCGTAGACAATGTGAATATAATACTAAAGTAATTATATAAACCTGGCGTAGAAAATGTGAATATAATACTAAAGTAATTATATAAACCTGGCGTAGACAATGTGAATATAATACTAAATTAATTATATAAACCTGGCGTAGAAAATGTGAATATAATATAACGTAGACTAAAGTAATTATATAAACTTTAGAACCTGGCGTACTCCCAAAGTTTTGCCTACTGTATCCTAACTTTAGACGGGTTAGGTCGATTTACCTTCCATTATGGACCGATTTTATTTATATATATGTTATTGTCATTATATATTTACGTATTATTCATAAACGTTTATTTGTATTGCAACTTTTAAGGGAGCCCACCTCGCTTTTTTCTCTTTCTCTCCCTCTCTCTTTGGTTTGTATTCATTCGGCCCCATTCAGCCTACTGTTTTGAGACGTTTACCCCCATCCAGTTGTCAATATTTTCCTGGCGAGCGGTAGCGAGCCAGCATATATATCTTTTTGTTTTGACAGCAAGCTAAATTTGTAAATTTTTCGATAGAAAAATGTATCAAGCGAAGCCGGATTTCTCCATACAATGCTGGCTCGCTATCGCTCGCCTTCGACCGGGACATTGTTCTACCGAAAAATGTACAAATTTATCTTGAGGGGGTCTAGGGGATGGTTTTCTAAGTTCGAGGGGTGTCTAGCGAAGAAACTAAGAATTTATAGGCCAAAAAAGCAGTCAGTTTCCCCTTAAATCTACTGCACAGTCTCCAAATTCACAAAAGGTCTAAATGGCATTATTAATTTTCACCCTAGTCTCCGTTTTCTGTTAGTCTGTTCTTCTCCGTTTTCTGTTAGTCTTCTCTTCCGGTTTTCTGCAGCACACACCTTTATATATATCTTCCTCTTTTTGTTTCTTTTACCTTCCAAATCCTTCTCATTCTCTCGGGATCAACTCTGCCGACGAGCTGGCTTGTTGAGAGAGAGAGAGAGAGAGAGAGAGAGAGAGAGAGAGAGAGAGAGAGAGAGAGAGAGAGAGAGAGAAGTAAAAAAGGCAATCATAATCTAAAGAACAGAACGAACGCAACAAAATTATGTCCTAATGTTATGTTATTGAAACTATTTATTAATTCAAGTAGCCAAGCAATAGGCATACACTGTTATAAACAATAGGTATAATAAGGGTACCGGTATATTCTATCTATCTATCTATTGCCGGACGCCTTAGTCCCCTTACGAGGGTGGCCATACACAGAATGCCCCCAAGCGGACCTATTCCCTGTGAGAGTGACAACCCGAGCCAGTTTAGTGAAGGACTTACAGGATTGACCACTCAATTTAGGATCCGTCCGACTCCGAGGCCCTCTGTGTATCTTGTTAGCACTATTTTTCTACAGTGGTGTTCGGCTAATCCATCCACTAACCTGCCTTACCCTTAGGTAAGCAGTACGGATTTGTATCAGGTTTACTCCCCTAGACAGGTTGACAACCAAGGCTGACGAGTCGCATCCACCCGGATTTGTATAAGGTTGTCTCCCCTAGATGAGTTGCCGACCAAGGCTAACGAGTCCCATCCACCCGAATATAAAAATATATAAAAAGGTATATACCATCACTGGATATATTGATAGTGATGTACCCTTCTATATATACGATCTGGAACCTGGGAAGCTTTTGCTGGAGACTCCTCATGGTTCTTGGTTTCTGGGTCTTCTCCTGGGTGACCTACAGTAGATGTATGTGAATTTTCTATTTCTATTTTATTTTGCTGTTTCCATTTCTATCTATCCCACCATCTATGTATGTATGTATGTATGTATGTACTGTATGTATGTATGTACTGTATGTATGTATGTATGTATGTATGTATGTATGTATGTATGCATGTATGTATGTCTCTCTCGCTCGCTCTCTCTCTCTCTATCTAGCTATCAATCTATCTATTCATCTCTCCCTCCCTCTATCTATCTATCCATCCATCCATCTATCTACCAAACTATACACACATCCAACCCATAAAAGCCGCCAAAACATTCATGCCCCCAGCACGTGAAATCAGAGAAGCTAATACCCTGCGTCACTAGTAATGGAAAATTTATACCGCCCGTAATACTTTAATTGTTGGTCGGGGAGTTATGGCTTCACAGCGCGCACGCGCGCGCGCACACACACACACACACACACACACACACACACACACACACACACTAACATCCACAATATTCATTCATACACTTCCTAATGTATTTGCAATGAAAACACCCACTCACCCTCACACACATACACTTTAGGAAATACATTTAGTTATACCTGCAATATGAATTTAAAGAGGCTGCTCTACATACTGTACTGTACATATTGGCACATATTAAATGCTCTCTCACTCTCACTCTCTCTCTCTCTCTCTGCATATGTATTTTGTCTTTCGCTTTATCGTACTCTGGGTTGTGCTATCAGTACTAGATTTAGGTGTGTCCTGCTCATGACCTGTGTGGCTTGTGTATCTATGTAAATCTCTCTCTCTAACATACACATACACTACAAAAACACACACTCTTCATCTTGATGAATAAATGATCCTAAAACATACAGACACACGCACTCTCTTTCTTTCTAACACATACACATACACACACACACACACTCTCTCTCTCTCTACCTGTCCAACAGACATAGAGACCCAGCTGTTCCCATCAAGCTGGGTATATACCGTGTCAGTAACAGGTGACACACACACACACACACACACACACACACACACACACACACACACACACACACACACACACACACACAGGCACATCTGTTACGCACCCCTTCGGAGATAAAGTGGTCTGGCAATAAATAGTTATATAGAAGAAAAAACACCCTTAACAAGCTTAATGTGATTCACTTCATGAAAGGTTATGTCAAATCAATAATACCGATATATAATTTTGAACTTTCACTGGTCTCTCTATATATCTTGATTGATAGATAAAGAGAGAGAGAGAGAGAGAGAGAGAGAGAGAGAGAGAGAGAGAGAGAGAGAGAGAGAGAGAGAGAGAGAGTGTGTGTATGTGTGCGCGTATGCCAGAGAGAGAGAGAGAGAGAGAGAGAGAGATCGCTAGCTATGTATATACAGGTTGTCAGGAGCAGGTGACATGGTAGTCTGCGGGGACTGACAGACACATTTATATAACATGCAACCCACAACACTCAATAATCTAATATTTATAGTCTACCAAACATATGTAGATAGGTATATGTAGATACATTTGCCAGTCCTTACTCCAACAATGGGTAGGGAGGATCAGCAAGAGACTCGAGAAAGGAAAAAGACACACAACAGTTCGCCCACAAAAAAGCAATCTCACAGTATTCATAATCACTCGTCAGATTACTTTATCAAGCCGTGGTGTAGTGGATTAAAAGTTTGAACACTCGTCCTGAATGTCGGAGGTTCGGGTCCGGCTGGGAGTATATAAACAATTATTAGCTAACTTGTATTTGTGAGATATACTTGATATATATACACAGACTAATGAAGAAGTAAGAAGGAGGTGTGGTATGGAGGTAGATGTGCTGGAAAGTGTGAAAAGGAACAACTTGAGATGGTTCGGCCATATGGAACGTATGGAAAGCGAGAGAATGACTAAGAGGGTGTACGAGAGCGAGGTGAAAGGACAGAGAGGGAGAGGTAGACCGAAGGAGAGGTGGAAGGATGGAGTGAGGAAGTATATGAACGAAGGCGGTTCTGGTTGGGGGGAGGGGCGTCGACTGACTGGGGACAGAGGTGCATGGGGGCGGTTCGTTCGTGGCCACCCCTTCGGGGATCAGGGCGTCGGGCAATAGATATATATATAGAGAGAGATAGAGCATATAAGACCCCCCCCCTTAATCTTGTGAGAGCTGGGGGAAGACATGCATTATTCAGACACAAATGCAGTCAGTCGGGGATTTGAGGTGATATATTTATCGGCATAACCTTTGAAGATCTGAGCGGTGTAAAATTATATAACAGTGTTTGGCAGATTGGTCCATAAGTTAACTCCACGAGTATCATGACGCGATTTGACGTTATATTTTGCTATCATTAGGCTATGTGTGTGAATTTGTATTTTGTTTTTGCGTGTTCATTGTTTTCTGTTGTGTTGTCCCTATTCTGGCTCTGTCTTGAGTCGGCCACCCTAAAAAAAAAAAGGGAAAAAAAAAAAAAAGAAAAAAAAAAGAGGGAAAAATTAAATAAAACTAAAAATAGGAAAAGTGGGGATTGAGCCTGAATACATATAATATAATAGAAGAGGCGATTTTATTCAGTTTTGGAAGGCCCTCTAGCAGTCAAATGGGGATAGAGGGGGATCATGGCCCGATTATGCATTTTATTTTGGCTCAGTAGGCGATTATGTTCAGTTTTGGAAGGCCCCTAGCAGTACAATGGGTGAAAGCAATCTCAATCATCCCTCTGACTCCCACAATCCTTCCTAATCTGCATAAAATCGTCTAATGATCACCAGGATAAACTGCTGAACGCGTCATTATCTTTCTTGGTTGTATCCATTCGGCCCCATTCAGCCTAGTGCTTGAAAACATTTATCCCCATCCAGGTGTCAATTATTTCCTGGCGAGCGATAGCGAGCCAGCATTTTATGGAGAAATCCGGCTTTGCCGGACACATTTTTCTATCGTAAAAAATTTACAAATTTAGCCAGCTGTATAACTTATTATTCAAAATATGAAGGCACGCGACATATGTTGATTTATAAATGTTTCGCATTGTGTGAGGTAAAGGCCTGTCCGATCATTGTGTGAGGTAAAGGCCTGTCCGATCATTGTGTGAGGTAAAGGCCTGTCCGATCATTTAATATTAGTCATTTATAGTGTAAAGTGTATAATCTCTTGTGAAATCTTGTACTTACTGGGTCCCAAACAAGTCAACCAGCACATCTCAACCAGTGCCAAATCCATCAGGGCCAACTAAGTTCAGCGTCACATTGAAGGTATAATTCTACCTGATTTTACTTAATAGTATTTAAGAGGAATTATTCATGTATTTGTTAATTTGTTAATTATTTTTTAATGTTATGTATTAGTATGTATTGTTTTTAATGTTATGTATTAGTATGTATTGTTTTTAATGTTATGTATTAGTATGTATTGTTTTAATGTTATGTATTAGTATGTATTGTTTTTAATGTTATGTATTAGTATGTATTGTTTTAATGTTATGTATTAGTATGTATTGTTTTTAATTTTATGTATTAGTATGTATTGTTTTTAATGTTATGTATTAGTATGTATTGTTTTTAGTGTTATGTATTAGTATGTATTGCTTTTAATTTTATGTATTAGTATGTATTGTTTTAATGTTATGTATTAGTATGTATTGTTTTAGTGTATGTATTAGTATGTATTGTTTTTAGTTTTATGTATTAGTATGTATTGTTTTTAATGTTATGTATTAGTATGTATTGTTTTAATGTTATGTATTAGTATGTATTGTTTTAATGTTATGTATTAGTATGTATTGTTTTAATGTTATGTATTAGTATGTATTGTTTTTAATGTTATGTATTAGTATGTATTGTTTTTAGTTTCCTCCCTATAAAACATATACCTCCAAGACTTATTATGATTCTTCCTAAATTACAAGCTCGTGATCGCTCGCCAGGGAAAAAATGACACCTAAATGGCGCGAAGGGTCTTATAATCGCCAAAGTATTGGGGAGAATGTCTTAGAATTGAAAAAAACCCATAATGGAGCTAAGCATGAGGGAGAAGGGGGTCCAGAACACCCCTCGCCCCTTTAATCAACCTGGTACAAAGGGACTACTACAGATGATAATGCTTGTTTACCTCCTCAAAGGGACTACACATTATGTACACTTACTCCTCAAAGGGACTACACATTATGTACACTTACTCCTCAAAGGGACTACACATTATGTACACTTACTCCTCAATGTGAGTAGATAAACCAGCCTGATATATGATTAATAGTATATGGCAATAATAATAATAATAATAATAATAATAATAATAATAATGCCACCAGCACCGCCACCACAACAACTATAACCACAACAACACTACTACTACTACTACTACTACTACTACTACTAATAATAATACTACTAATACTATGGGTTGTCCCCTTGCCTGTACTGTAAAAGCCACCGCCTTCCCAGTCCCCGGTGTTGGTATCAAAGGGAATCGACAATTACGCCCCTCTGCCAGTGACCGCCATCTGGGACCTGCGCCCCCCTTCCCTGCCCCCCCTTGTGGCCCCCCTTGACAAGCCTACCCAACGCCCCCCTCCCTGACCCCCCGCCCCCCATCCCTGACTCCCCCTTTCCCTGTCTCCCCCTATGCCCCCCCCCCCCTGCCACCCTCCCTCCTTTGACAAACCTCCCCAACGTCCCCCTCTCTGAAACACCTCGCGGGCTTTGGTCTTCTATGGGGTGAGTTACGACACCTTAGGAGGGAGGTTAAGCTTTCATTATTAGGGTGATTTTCTGGTTTAAATTTATTCTGGCTCTCATTAGACAACTTTATTAAGCATAAGAAGATTCGGTGTGATTCTATAGTCATCGTCATAATAATAATGATACTACTATTACTACTACTACTACTACTACTACTACTACTACTACTACTACTACTCTATACCATGCAACTTCAATCCAGTCGCCTCATTATGCAACTTTCTGCTACTACTACTACTACTAATAATGATAATAATAATAATAATTAAAAATGTGAATAGTGATACATTTTTACCCTTTTGATTTCTATAGGTAGTTTCTATGGTTTAATGAAAGCCAGAACGATATGAAAAAGGTTTAAGGTAGGTAGGAAAGGTTTGTTGTTTGAGTCACGTTACGTACCTCGCACTGAAGAGAGAGAGAGAGAGAGAGAGATAATTTTTACATAGATTTACATATATACACTGGCCACACAGACCTTACGATCCAAACGAGGTGGTCAGGACTTAATTCTAATAGAGATGGCATATCCGATAGAAAAGTTTTTGGACGGAGGATAGAAAAGAGAGAGAGAGAGAGAGAGAGAGAGAGAGAGAGAGAGAGAGAGAGAGAGAGAGAGAGAGAGAGAGAGAGAGAGAGAGAGAGAGAGAGAGAGAGAGTACTTCCGTTTCCCTAGACATAGTTCAGAAAGTACAGCAGAACGCGCTCACAGGAAAGTTGAGATACAGTCACTGAGAAAATTTCGTGGACCTCTCGTACCTTTAATTATGCAAATATGAGTACGTAAGCTGATTTATTAATGTGCCTTTGTTTACATCAATAATAAATCATAATCATTGGTTGCACAGTAAATGACACGCAATAATTAATCCAGATAGATGTGCTTGCAAAAAAAAAAGGCGCCTTCATTGCTAAAATAACAAACACACAAACACAATTTTGTTTTAAGTAATTCAACAACTCAATTGCAACTGTTGGCAGTCGTACGTGTGGTAACCTCCCACACGAATCTTAAAGCTAATTAACATTCGTACTTACAACCCTGACTGCAATGGCTGGGATCAAAGGTGCTGTAAGCTAGTGCCGCATGTTAATGCTAACACCCAATCAAGTCAAGGGAGCTGATTACCTTGGTTACAGACTACAATACAGTCACAGCCACAGCCACTCCAACAACACATTACCATTCCTCTTGCTCTCCTCACACAACATTCATAAATCACTAAATAAATATATAGGTATGTCGGTGTGAATATCCTAGGTTCGAGTCCTTGGAGTGACACATTTATTTGTTGATTTCATTAATTGAGTTTAGAAGTAAAGTGGGTTGGTGAAAATTAAATAATAAATCAACCAAATATAGCACTCTAAATCTGAAAAGTTATCCATGACTTTAAATATACGTAATGAAATATTCCCCGGGCGAGGTAAGCATAGAGGAGAGGTTTACGTAACGCTCCCCATAGAAGAGAGTGTCGAGGGGCTCAAAGGGAATAATAGTGAAGACTTCCGGGGGTCTCTTGGTTTCCGGCCGCCGGGGGGGAGATACATTATTACTACCGTCAATATTCATCCCGCGGCACCTCCACAAAAATCACTAACCCATTCAGTATTCGAGGATGTTTTTTATCCAGAGTTCGAATCCCGGGAGGACCATATGCTTTTATTAGTTTATTCAAGTGCATTGATGTTTGTTATTGATGATTAATGTT
Source organism: Paralithodes platypus (assembly GCA_032716605.1). Lineage (NCBI taxonomy): Eukaryota > Metazoa > Arthropoda > Malacostraca > Decapoda > Lithodidae > Paralithodes > Paralithodes platypus. The sequence continues at coordinate 65,663,806 of CM064483.1, read as the reverse complement.
AAGAACGGGGTGTTACTTAACATTAGGTGATTATGCTCAGGCTTGGAAGGCCCTCTAAGAATCAAAAGGCTAATGTGTATCTCAGAAAAAACCCCACTGTATACCACAAATCCTCCCTAAACTGAATAAATCGCCTAATAATAACATTAATGTAATAGTAACACCCCGTTCTTAACATTAATCATCAATTACAAACTCCAATGTACTTGAATAAACTAATGAAAGCATATGGTCCTCCCGGGATTCGAACTCGGGACACCACACTCAAAACATAAGCACCTAACACACAATGTAATGAAGAAACTCATCCTCGTATTCTGAAATAGTTAATCAGTATATAATTACATTGTTTATCATTAGTTGGATTATTACTTATAAGATACTTATGAGACACTAGGAAAGTTTTTAGAGTGCTTAATAGACCTTCAATCTCACACCAGCTCCCTCCACATGAAGACAATCGAGCTAATATGTCTACCATTTGGGAAGGGTCAAACAGGGGATAGGTGTGAATATTTACAGCCCATTTGCTCTAGCCCTTATTGAATTACAGAGGTTAGGGTTCACGATTTCTGGCCTACCTATTATAAAACACTCTCTTTGGGTTTTCCCTCTCACTCATCTACTGCTTATGCAATACTCAATGTTCTTCAGAACTTTGTCAGTGTATACCTCTCCCATATGGAGAGTACATGTCACCCACCTTTAAACACATTCCCACCCCTATTCTGTCCAACTTTTAACCCAAGAGTGAAACGATTTTCTCAGTTTTTCTTCCACTCAACATATAAACTCTGGCACTCTCTCCTTCAATCTAGCTGTCCTTTATACATTGACTATACAATTTAATACCTCCATGTGTCCAAACATTCTAGTTCTAGCGTACCTTGAAATTGGCTCTTGTTACAGTCAAGATCTATGTATATATATCTTGGTTACAGTCAGCTTTGCTTGCTGTGACGCTGTCTCCTTCTTACGCATAACAAAATAAAAACAAAGAAAACCTCTACTTTTAGTTTATTTTACTAATCAAGGGAAAGGGTCCTATACAAGATATAAAAACTCACCCCAAAGTACAGCGGCAGCAACATCCACCCTCTTATGTGGCCTTTATGTTGTTCTTCAGACCCACTCTGGACCATTTTCTTTTTGTTGGTGGACTGCGGCGTTCCACTAGTGTCCACAAATTCCGCATGATCCACATCGTAACTCTGGGTTTACGAGTATGAGTGTGGGACTGGCTCTCTCTAACATACACACACACACACACACACACACACACACACACACACACACACACACAGCACTCCCTCTCTCTCATTTTTTTTTGTATTTCCCTCATTTCTCCCTTTGCTTATCTCTCTCTGTATGTGTGTGTTCGTATCACCTTTTTCAGTTACACACCCACTCTCTCCCTCAGCTCACGTTACTTTACCCACTTTCTCCTCTGTGTTTGTCTGTTTGTGTTTGTCTGTTTGTGTGTGTCAGTGTGTGTGTGGTTAGCTGTTTGTCTGCCTGCCTGTCTCAGCTTAAGTTACTTCCCCCTTTCTCTCTCTATTTGTCTAGTGTGTATATACAGTATCATGCATGTATGCGTGTGAGTATATATATATATATATATATATATATATATATATATATATATGTGTGTGTGTGTGTGTGTGCATGTTTGTGTGGGCATGTGTGTGTGTGTATTCACCTATTTGTAGTTTACAGGAAATGAGCTGCGCTCGTGTTGTACTGTCTCAGTTTCTATTGACTATTCAGTTTACTTTTAAATTCGTGGATATTTCTTGCTTCTACAACCTCCGCACCTAAGTTATTCCACCTATTCCTTTTCCATTGTAAACACCCTGCTCTCTCTCTCTCTCTCACGCCCCCCACACACCATCTCCTTCCCACTCTCCTTTCTTTTCTCTTTCCCCCTGTCCCACTCACAAATTCTCCCACTCACAGTCAATCTTTCTCTCTCTATCTCCTCTCTTACACTCTCTCTCTCTCTCTCTCTCTCTCTCACACACACATACGAACACACACATTTGCTATTTCCTCCCTCCGACATAAAGTAGTTCAATAAAGTTTTCATAATACTTCGTCAGTGTCCCATAAAGGGCCCCCCAAACACTGTGCACATATGACTGTTCATGACTGTGCTACCGCCAGACGCTGCAGACGCTCTGTCAACGCTCTCACGATATCGATCATAATTTGAGTATTAACTACTCATCCTCTTCATTCTTGTGCATGAAAGGTGGTTAAGAGCACGTTTAACCATCCTGTAGCTTAGTAAGTAACACTGCACGATATTTCGCTGTGTATTGACTGAAAAACTTTGTGTTTATCACAAGACTCCTGCTCGGACAGGGCGCCACTAGCGCCATCTATTGTTTTGTTTTGCTTTGTAAACAAACGCTCTCTTATTACTATTTTATATAAAATCGTAGCCCCTAATTTTACCCATTACCTACTGTAGTAAGTATCAATTTAACTGCCTTGTATGTAAGTAAAGCTTTGCATATTAATTTGCTAATAAACAATATTGTTTACTAACTAACCGCCTACAGGGACTAACGCCGACACCATTTTGTAAACAAACTATTTTTGGGGATTATACATATTAAATTCCAGCAAATTTTGTACCAAATTTAAGTGCATTCATTTATCTTTTCCCCCTAGATATATTCTTGACTTTTTCTCCTCAGACTGATTTTACTTTAAGCTAAGGGTGGTATTTGTACAAACTAACCTAGCCTAACCCAACCTGCCAAGCTTTTAACCTAACCCAAACCTAGCCTAGCCTATAGCAAGCCAATCTGTTTTATTATTAACTCTTGTAGATATTGTATTTGGTATCCTACTGTAGCTATATATATCTGTAATTTTAGTTGTTGCTTGCACGATCTTGTAATAACCTTTGACTGATACACTTTTTTATCTAAAAAGAGTAGGCTACTGCTTTACTAGGCTTCAGTGACACCAGGGTCATCTGTTGACACAGTATATTAACCCCTTGTGTGCAGTCACACTTTATTTTTATATAATCTCTATTTGGTGAATTGTATATTTAGTTACATATTCTGTTATACATATATTTGTTTAAGGTTAGGTTATCACACCTGGTAGCCTATTTCTGCGAATTTCAATTTTATTATATTCGGTTAGGCTATTCAACGCTGGTAGCCTATTATTGCGTATTTCAATTTAAAAAAAAAAACTTTTGGTTAGGCTATCGCCCCTGGAAGCCTAATTCTGCGTATCTCAACATTTTTGTTTTCGGTTAGGCTATCACCCCTGATATCCTATTTCTGCGTATTTCAGCATATTTGTTTTCGGTTGAAGTGATTGAAGTGTTTTTAAAGTGAGTGAAGTGTTGTAAAGTGAGTGAATTGTTTTTTAAGTGAGTGAAGTGATCTGAAGAAAGTGACTGTCACCATGCCTCGCGCTTGTGCGAACTGCGCCGGTAGGTTTGGTGAGTCCATGTTTGCTACTATCGATCTTCAAGTCTGCCGGCTCTGCCAGCAACGAGAGAATTTTACAGTGAAATTAGATGAAGCCTACAACAAGATCAACGTCCTCACCATGAAGCTGGAATCACTCCAAGAGTTTGTAACACTCAACGTTGGAGTGCCACAAACTTCAATTGTCACCGCAACTCCAGCAGCCACCAACGCCCCAACGTCAACTGCCAACAATTCAATGCCTACAGTAGCCATTTCAGCTGATGTTTCCGATACTCAAGATACAAATAGCGACTCTCTTCCCCCTCAAGACAACTTCCGTGTCGTGAGGAACAACGTTTGCCCCAAGACCAGGAAACACATACCGATTACCGAGTGTCAAAACCGTTTCCAGATACTCGCAGACTCAGATGACGAAGAGGAAATAGAAGAAGTCCGGCTCGTGGGAGACTCGATGATACGTGGTCAGCTCACAGAGTTTTGCGCCAGGGCACCTAAGACCAGGAAGCGTTTTTGTATCCCTGGTGGTGGTGTGGATGACGTAGTTGCAGCAGTTGACGAAGTATCAAAGCTGGCCCCTGCAAATACAATGTACGTCATCCACGTTGGATCCAACGATATACAGCGAACCCGGTCGGAAGATTTGCTTTTAAAGTACCAGCAGCTGATCAAGGATCATCGTCTCAGGAATCGTCCCCCGGCTCGGTGTAGAGAGCCGATTTTACAACATAGCCACCAGCACAAATCGTTGTCTAGCAAACCTCTGCAGGAAGGAGAACGTGGGATTCGCCGACACCTGGGACAATTTCTACTACGATGACTATTTGTTTTCGGATGATGGAGTTCATCTGAACCAGGTGGGAGCAGCGCGTTTTGGGCGTCTTCTCAACGATGCGGTGAAGGATTTTCGGAGAAGAAATCGACTCAGCACAGGACAACCAGGAAGGAGGACCGAAGACAGCGAGGACGGCAATCTACAAAGGAATTAAATACTAATCCGTCAAGAACCGCGAATTTGGATAAAGCTCCACCAACACGACCCAAATTCAAAACCGTCAGGGATAACGACCGAGGACCGAGGACAGCCATGAATGTAAATGTAGATCCGACCAGAACCAAAAATTCGATGAAAGAACGATCTGCGAGTTCTAAAACCGCAACTTTAAAGGTTTTCTATGCAAACGCTCGTAGCATACGCAATAAATTTTCAGATTTAGAGGAACTAGTGTTTACAGAAAATTATGATGTGATTGGCATAACAGAATCTTGGCTCAATACACAAGATAGAGACTTTTTAGCAGAGTATTCACTTCCCGGTTATGTAATGTTTGAGAACAGCCGAATAAATAAAAATGGAGGTGGCGTTTTATTTTATATCAAAGAAAGTCTTAACCCGACCCTCGTGTCAAAACCTCAAATTGTGAACGTCGACACATCTTTTGTGCTAATAAAGAATAACAAAGGTACAAAAATAATACTTGCGTTAATATACAGACCTCCAGCTCAATCAGTGCAAACTGACCGAGAAATTTACGAACAAATTGCAGATGTAAGTAACTCACAAGATACCGTAATTTTTGGCGACTTTAATTTACCTGTGACCAAGTGGGGCGATACTCTTACTTCACACTCCGGACATGACTTGTATACGAACTTGCAAGAAAGTTCGCTTTATCAATTTGTTCGAATGCCGACCCGTGGTAATAACGTTCTTGACATTGTACTTGCAACAAAAGAAGAATTGATAGAGAATTTGAATGTTGGTGATGAATTCAGTAACAGCGACCATCGTACGATAACTTTCACTTTAAAGTTTACTAGTAACGAACCAAATAGTAGCATCGAAAAGTCCCTAATTTCAAGAAAGCAAACTTCCATAAACTTAGAGCTATGTTTAAAGAAACTGACTGGAGCTTTTTAATTAACAATAACGACATAAATACATCTTGGAAGTTATTCGAAACCACTTACCTAAAAGCAGTGCAAGACTGCATACCATCGAAAATACGGCGTCCAGGCCATAATAATAAGCCCAAATGGTGGAATAAAGATATTTCAAACTGCCTGCTTGCTAAAAAATGTGCTAATGATAGATTAAAATCCTCACAAAATGACGAAGAACGGGTGAAATTTGTAGAGCTACGACGCAAAGCCAAAAAGTTAATTAAGCAAAGTAAAAAGACCTTAGAGTTACATATTGCGAATCAAAGTAAAACAAACCCGAAAGAATTCTATAGTTATATCAGAAAGAAAAAAGTAGTTACTTCAACTGTTGGACCGTTAGTCGATGAAAAAGGAGAATACACCAAAGACGAAGTACAAATGAGTAATGCCCTCAATACCTTCTTTGCATCAGTTTTTACAACAGAAGACCTCAGTGATATCCCTACACCATCGCCGATTCAGATTGATAATTCAGATGTTCTAAGCAATATCACCGTTACAGAGAGAGAAGTATTGAATTGTTTAGATAAACTCAAGGTAAATAAAACGCCAGGACCTGATACAATCTCGCCTAGAGTTCTAAAGGAAGCTAAGAATGAGCTCTCCAAACCACTGACATTACTATTCAATAAATCCTTGCAGTCTGGAACTATGCCTGATCAGTGGAAGCTAGCCAACGTAACACCGATATTCAAAAAAGGCAGCAAATCCCTACCCAGTAACTATCGTCCAATTAGCTTAACCTCAGTTGTATGTAAAATGCTAGAAACGGTCATACGAGACAGACTCGTAAATCACTTGGAGGAAAATAACATACTTAAAGATACTCAACACGGCTTTCGTAAAAAACGTTCCTGTTTAACAAACCTCTTAGACTTCTTCCACGATATCCTCAACCTCTACGATGAGAGTAAAGCTGTAGATATTATATACCTTGATTTTCAAAAGGCCTTTGACAAAGTTCCCCACAAACGTTTACTGCTAAAACTAAAAGCGCATGGAATACAAGACGGTGTGTTGAAATGGATAGAAAATTGGCTCAGCAACAGAAAGCAAAGGGTAGTCATAAACGGTAAGGCATCTAAATGGACCAATGTAAGTAGCGGGGTACCCCAGGGATCGGTACTAGGACCAATTCTCTTTCTAATTTACATCAACGACATAGATGAGGGTCTCACCTGCACAATCTCAAAATTTGCTGACGATACAAAAATTGCAAATAGCGTACTCTCAAAAGAACAAGTTGACGATATGCAACACAATCTAGATAAATTGTCATGTTGGGCCCAAATTTGGCAAATGAGTTTCAATGCGGATAAATGTAAAGTACTACATATCGGATACCTAAATGAGAAAGCAAACTATTCGATGAATGGCACTCAGCTTAAGAATGTAAACAGAGAAACTGATCTGGGAGTAACAATATCGAGTAACCTAAAACCGAGTCAACAATGTTCAGAAGTTGTTAAGAAGGCAAACAAAATAATTGGCTTTATAGGCAGGTCATTTGAGCATAAATCCAAAGAAGTTATCCTAACCCTTTACAATTCATTAGTCCGCCCTCTTCTGGAATACTGCGTTCAATCCTGGTGCCCTTATTACCAAAAAGATATAAACAAGCTAGAACGAGTTCAACGTAGAGTTACCAAAATGATACCTAGCCTAAAGAACAAACCATACGAAGAGCGTCTTAGAGAATTAAATCTATTTCCTTTAACCCAGCGCAGATTAAGAGGGGACTTAATTCAAGTGTTCAAAATCATCAAAGGCATCGACAATATGAACTGTAGTAAGTACTTCACTATCGACCAATCTAATTACACGCGGGGAAAACGGTTGCAAAATTATTGGTAAATCTTTTAACTCGCACGAATCTAAGAATTTCTTCTTCAATCGAGTTGTCAACTTGTGGAATGGGCTTCCCCGAGACGTTATAGACTGCAGCACCATTGATTCATTTAAATTCCGCCTAGACAAATATCTCGCATCAAACCCGCGACTGACTGCGTTTGTAAATGAATAACTTTATCCTCCCCTCAGTTACTAACCCATATGTCCCCTACTAACTTCCTAGTCCTGCCACGTTAGTGGCAGGGCAGTAGTTCCCTTTCCAATGTTCCCTTACCCACTCTGAACCACTGTTTGGACACTTGATCCTCAGTGTTTTGGAGGACAAGCAACCTAGAAGGGTCACTAGATCTGTTGTTGCTTGATTTCCTTTGTACTCCTTTGTACTCCTTTGTACTCCTTTGACTGTACGTGTGGCGAAGATATGTGCTCTACAGGGCAATATTCTGTTTGTTCAATTTATCTCAATATTTGTAGCTTGAATTGTGTTTATTTGTTTGTTTGTCTTGTCACCCCTTCCCCATTGTCACCCCTTCCCCATTGTCACCCCTTCCCCATGTTTATATTTGTTTTTCGTTCCCTCCATCCTTTTCTAATTCCTCTGGGTCCAGTAGCTTTCTTTATTTTGGTTCTTTGCAGGCCTCCCCTTACTCACCTCCCCCTTCGCTCTCTCACTCTCTCTCTCTCTCTTTTCTCAGACCCGGGATTCAAGCGGACTATAACACACATACACACGCACGCACACACACACACACACTCTCTCTCTCTCTCACACCCAGTGCCTGAAATCAAGCAAACCATATAAGCTGCCGGTCGACGTTTGCATAACACACACACGGACACACACGCACACACACACACACACACACGCCACTTTTACATACACACACACACACTACCACTCTCGTTTCAAACACACACACAAGACCACTTTCACACACACTCTCACTCTCTCTCTTTCATACAGAACCCGTGGAATCAAGCGGGTCATTTAAGCTACCGGTGGCTGACGTTTGCATAACATCTCATACACACTCACACTCTCTCGCATGCATACATACATACACTCCCTCTTTTCACACACACACACACACACACTCATACACATACATTCTCACTCTCTCACATACATACATACACTCCCTCTTTTCACACACACACACACACACACACACACACACTCATACACATACATTCTCACTCTCTCACATACATACATACACTCCCTCTTTTCACACACACACACACACACACTCATACACATACATTCTCACTCTCTCACATACACACATACACTCTCTCTTTTCTCTCACATACACACATACACTCCCTCTTTTCTCTCACATACACACATACACTCCCTCTTTTCTCTCACACACACGCTCCCTCTCTGACACACACACACACACACACTCCATCTTTTCTCACACATACACACTCTCTTACGTAGACATACGCTTTCACGTACATACAGTACACTCCATCTTTTCTCTCACAGACACACACACTCTCTCTCACACAAACACACTCACTCACACACTCTCTCATATACATACACTCCCTCTTTTCTCTCATATATATATATACACACACACACATACACACACACACACACACACACATTGATTCTCACATACAATCACACTCACTTACTTTCACCCTCTGTGTGGCACTCACGCATTCTTCGACTCACAGTTTCTCTCTCTCTCACACACACACACTCTCCCTCTCTCTCACACACTACACTCTCCCTCTCCCTCTCCCTCTCTCTCCCAGGAATCAAGCGGACCATTTAAGCTGCCGGGGGCCGACGTTTGCATAACACAAGATCTCATTTTCGCCTCCCTGCCTTCTCACTCCTCTCCCTCTTCCTCCTTCTTCTTCTTCCTCTTGCTTCCTCTTTCCATCCTCCTCCTCGTCCTTCTTCTTCTTCTTCTTCTTTCTGTCCTTTTTTTCTTCTCCTCTTCCTTCTTTCTTCTTCTTCTTCATCTTCTGTTTCTTCTTTCTTTCCTCCTACTTCTCTTTCTGCTCCTTCTGACTACCCTCCTCCTCCTCCTCCTCCTTCTTCTGTTCCTACTTCCCCTTTCCATCCTCCTATTCTTCTTCTCCTTCTTCTTCGTCTTTCTGTCCCATTTCTTCTCTTCCTCTTCCTTCTTCTTCTTCTTCTTCTTCTTCTTCTTCTTCTTCTTCTTCTTCTTCTTCTCCTTTCAATCGGTTAGGGTATGTATAATTCATTCCGTTCGCTCACCCTCTATGTCCGTCTGTCTGTCTGTCTGTCTGTTACCTGTCTTTCTTTTTTACCTGTTTCTGTCTCTGTACTTTTATGTCTGTCATTTTGTTTGATTGACTGACTCTCGCTCTCACACCCTCACTCTCGCTCTCGCTCTCATACACTCACTCTGACTCTCATTCACATACACACACACACACACACACACACACACACACACACTCATAAACACACACACACACATAGACAAAGACATAAGCACACACAGAAATGAATAAACCAGTAGACAAACTTGACCCACACACATTTAACAGGCAGCCAAGTAAATGCCAAGAAAAAGATAGTCCATCAGATAGATAAATCAACAAACAAACACAAAGCAGTTTGGCGATTTAAAGACTTTTTCTCAAATTTCTTTGCCAATTTTGAAACCTTTCTTGCCATTTAGGTATCGATTTTTCCTGGCGAGCGATAGCGAGCTTGACATTTGGGAGAAATCGGTCTTCGGCCGGGACATTTTTCTACCGAAAAATTTATAAATTTATCTCGAAGAGAGGTCTTGGGGGTATTTGTATTAAGCTTGATGGAGGGCTAGAAAGCAAACACTTCCTCCTCTATGAAGCTTGATGGAGGGCTAGAAAGCAAACACTTCCTCCTCTATGAAGCTTGATGGAGGGCTAGAAAGCAAACACTTCCTCCTCTATGAAGCTTGATGGAGGGCTAGAAAGCAAACACCTCCTCCTCTATTAAGCTTGACGGAGGGCTAGAAAGCAAACACCTCCTCCTCCTATTCATTTCATTACACTTACCAAGCACACGACACATATTTCCAACACCCCTATATTACCTCTAGCGTATCTTGACTGTGGCTCTATCACTCTTTCAACCTTAGGGAGGGACACTTGTTACAGGCAGCTTTGCCTTTTGTCTCCTTCATACACATATGAAAAACAAAATATGAACCCCCCTTTAAATCCAGCTGTTATAGGTATTATTTGAATAGAGAACACAATTAGATGAATGAAATGTTTTTCCCTTTTCCATCCTTCTAGGTTAAAACAAAACCAAACAAAACACAATAAAGGCATTCAGTATCGGCACAGGATTTTCTCCACCAGCCAAAAGAAAGAAAAATAACATAAAATAAAAGAATCAACTAACCATGACCTTTCTTTCACCTCAAACGACCCATATCAACTCTATTCTTACTTTCCCCCTCCCAGTTCTCCCCTCCCCTTCCTCCTTCCCCTGGTCACTCCCCTCTCTCTCTCCCCTGGTCACTTCCCCCTCACTATCCCCTCTCCTCCTCCTCCTTCCCCTGGTCATTCCTCCCCCCTCCCCTGTCACTCTCACCCCCCCCCCCCCCCTCTCACTATCCCCTCTCCCCCTCCTCCTTACCCTGGTCCCTCCCCTCCCCCTCCTCCTTCCCTGGTCACTCCCCCACCCTCTCACTATCCCCCCCTACCCTGGTCACTACCCTCCTGGTCCCTCCCCCTTCTTTCCTCCTCCCCCAATACTCCCTCCTACCCTCCTTCCCCTCCCTCGCTTCCCTGCACACAAGCATAACGTAAGAAACAGGTAGGGAAAAAGAAAGCTACATGCATAAATATGAAAAGGCAAACACATAAGACAGATACAACATAAGACATAAAACATAAAACATAAGATTAACAATAGGACAGACAAACAATAACACAAACATACAATAAGAGAGATAAACATAAGGAAAGAAGAACATTAGAAAAATTAAAATCGGCAGAAGGCTTATTGGTCCATACCGGGGGGAGAGGGGGGGGGGGGGGAAAGGGGGCATATTCCATGGGGTACGAGTTGAGGGAGGGTTATCGATTATTGGCCTAAAGCTAATCGCACTATTCTGGTACCAAATGGAGGTAATGGCGAGGTCTCAGTACTAACACGTTTCTTAGTTTTTGAGAAATCCTGCATACAAACATACACATACGACAAACAGACTGACAATCAAATATACAGACAGCAACGTTACCAAAAATCTCCACGAATTTTGTTTAGCGGAGATAACCCTCACTCTCGGTACAGTAATCCCTCCACCCACCTAAAGAGAGAGAAAAAAAAAATTGGAAAGCTACAAAAAAAGTAAAACAGAAGCAACTGGCCTGACCTTTCTTTCACCTCAAGCGACCCATATCAACTCTATTCTTACCCGACATCCCCCTTGCTAAATCCCCCTCCCCTCCCCTCCCCCTCCCCCTCCCCTCCCCGCGTCATCACCAATACCCGCTACTCGCAAAAATGGAACATGAAAAAATGACCTGGCCAAAATGGAAGAGGGGACTATGATACAGGAAAATTGGTACCGGATATGGTAGCTGGAAATGGAATGACGCCACCACATATCACCACTTTTTATTGCCAATTCTAGTTTTCGTAAATATGCAGTACTATATATATATATATACACACACACACAGACACACAGCCCGTAGCCTAGTAGGTAGAGCTCTCGTCTCACACACGAGGGGTCGGGGGTTCAATCCCCGGCCGGGCGGAGACAAATTGGGCTTGTCTCCTTTCATGTGTTAGCCTCAGTTCACCTAGCTGTAAATAGGTACCTGGAATAAGTGGACGACGTTGTGACGTCCCATCCGGGGTTGGCAAAAATGGTACAAGGCGAGATGGGTATCATATGGTTCACCTAAGCTGATGGCTACCTAAGCCTTCGGGCGAGACGGTACCGTCTATAGTGAGAATGGTACCATACAGATCCACCCGAAGCCTTCGTTTCCGATGTCGCCAATTGGCTAAAATACAGACTACACACACATCCACAGCCATTCCAACAGTACATAAAACACTTAACATGCATTTCACGCAATACATTCCCAGTTAAGGAGGCGCGATAATAATGAGCTTAGCTCGCATTGCGTGGATTCCCCTTGACGAACAAGTAACTGAGTAACTGAGTAACACACACATTTATTAACTCATTTCAATCAGTCTCGGAAAAAACGCAACAATATAATAGTATAGATAATAACAAATGCTTCAGATATTAATTTTACCGGTTCAAATATTCCAATGGGTGTAACCTTAATAGTGCTCACGACTGTACCTGTTACAACTGATACCTACACGACCTAGTGGTTAGGGGTGATTTTCAAGTCGTGGATTTTCGTCCCACAGAAAACTTTTGCTATGTATTATAATGGAATTTAGAATGTACATGGACCTTGAGCTCGATATCGCTCGCCAGGAAAATGTCGACACGTAAATGGCACGAAAGGTCTTAAAATCGCCAAACTAATCGGTCGAACGTCTTAAAATCCCGAAGCTAATGAGGCTAAACATGAGGGAGAAATTGGTCCAATATAAACATCCTCTTAATTAGTTTTCATACTCTCTTTACACCAATAATTTTCTATAGGGAAGATTCAGCCAGCATAAAAAATAAAACAGTTGGTGTGTTCTCCTGATCGATGGCCCTGTGGCTTTTACCATTCGTCTCTGTCGGCCTGTATCCAGTTTCATCTGTCTCTTTCACTCTCTGTCTGTCTCTCTTTCTCTCTCTGTCTGTCTGTCTGTGTCTCTCTCTCTCTCTCTCTCTCTCTCTGCGACCTCCTTTTCACCGTCCTCTTTCTCCCTTTAAGTGCGTCTGTCTATGTGTGGTTGTGTGGGTAAGTGGAAGTGTCATATTATAGACCTGTGCATTATACTGTATATAAACAAATACACAAATAAATATATAAATATATATATGCTGGCTTGCTACCGCTCGCCAGGAAAATATTGACACCTGGATGGGGGTAAACGTCTTAAAACAGTAGGCTGAATGGGGCCGAATGGGTACACGCCAAAAAGAGAGGGAGAGAAAGAGAAAAATGTGAGGTGGGCTCCCTTAATCGTAATAAAAAGGGTTAGCTCGACCTGTTACGTCCTCTGCATTTACACCTATGGCTTTCAATCTTGTTTTATAGACTTTAGTCGCGCTGGCTTTTTCTGTATTTACAAAAACTCTGTCTTTTATTTCAATTTGGCCTTCGGTGTGTGTGTGTGTGTGTGTGTGTGTGTGTGTGTGTGTGTGTGTGTGTGTGCTTGTGCTTGTGTGTGTATGTGTACTTTTGTGTATGTGTGTATGGATAGATAGAGAGAGAGTGTGAGTGTGAGAGAGAGAGAGAGTATTGTTTAATCCTCTATTCCGATTGGCTCTCCCTTGACAGACAGCAGATGGTGTTAGATATAATATATTGATAGTCATCGAAATGAACATAAAACAATGGCACTACAAAAATATATCCTAGATGCGTGAATCATAGTCTTAAACATTTAGGGTGGCTTCTTCTCCCATCCCCCCCAAGTTGAAAATAACACAGGGTAGGGGGGAGTAGGGTGGGTAGGGGGGAGTAGGGTGGGTAGGGTGGGTAGGGGGAGTAGGGTGGGTAGGGGGGAGTAGGGTGGAGTAGGGTGGATAGGGGGGAGTAGGGTGGGTAGGGGGGAGTAGGGTGGGTAGGGGGGAGTAGGGTGGGTAGGGGGGAGTAGGGTAGGTAGGGGAGAGAGAGGGGAGAGGTTAGGGCTAGCAACCCCCACCTCTCCAAAACCAGCTTAAAAATCGAACAAATTGCCTCGTATTATAGAGGTGATTAATGCGTGAGTACCCCCTTGGGAATCTAAGATGTCTGGCAATAGATAGATAGATAGATAGATAGTCAGTCAGTCACTTTTTTTAATAATAAGGTACTCAATGTATATTTCATTTTTTCCATATAAGGTAAAAGTATGATATAATAATAGTATAATATACAGTAGCATAATATAATATAATAATTATATTATACTTATTATATCTCTTATTATACTTATTATATCTCTTATTATACTTATTATATCTCTTATTATACTTATTATATATCTTATTATACTTATTATATCTCTTATTATACTTATTATATCTTATTATACTTATTATATCTCTTATTATACTTATTATATCTCTTATTATACTTATTATATCTCTTATTATACTTATTAAATCTCTTATTATACTTATTATATATCTTATTATACTTATTATATCTCTTATTATACTTATTATATCTCTTATTATACTTATTATATCTCTTATTATACTTATTATATCTCTTATTATACTTATTATATCTCTTATTATACTTATATATCTTATTATACTTATTATATCTCTTATTATACTTATTATATCTCTTATTATACTTATTATATCTCTTATTATACTTATTATATCTCTTATTATACTTATTATATCTCTTATTATACTTATATATCTTATTATACTTATTATATCTCTTATACTTATATCTCTTATTATACTTATATATCTTATTATACTTATTATATCTCTTATTATACTTATTATATCTCTTATTATACTTATTATATCTCTTATTATACTTATTATATCTCTTATTATACTTATTATATCTCTTATTATACTTATTATATCTCTTATTATACTTCTTATATCTCCTATTATACTTATTATATCTCTTATTATACTTATTATATCTCTTATTATACTTATTATATCTCTTATTATACTTATTATATCTCTTATTATACTTATTATATCTTATTATACTTATTATATCTCTTATTATACTTATATCTCTTATTATACTTATTATATCTCTTATTATACTTATTAAATCTCTTATTATACTTATTATATCTCTTATTATACTTATTATATCTCTTATTATACTTATTATATCTCTTATTATACTTATTATATCTCTTATTATACTTATTATATCTCTTATTATACTTATTATATCTCTTATTATATTTATTATATCTCTTATTATACTTATTATATCTCTTATTATACTTATTATATATCTTATTATACTTATTATATCTCTTATTATACTTATTATATCTCTTATTATACTTATTATATCTCTTATTATACTTATTATATCTCTTATTATACTTATTATATATCTTATTATACTTATTATATCTCTCGCTTCCATATTTTTATTTCTCATATTATTACACTGGCATTGCTCTGACCACTATTTATCGTTCTTGGATCTCTCAGCTTCATATCTTTATTTCTCATACTATCACATTTAAGGGGACATGGGCCGCCTTTTTAGACCCCCTTCTCCCTCACGTTTAGCTCAATTAGTTTTCAGATTTTAAGATTTTTGCCCCATTAGTTTATCGATTTTAAGACCTCTCGCCCCCATTTTGTTGTCAGTATTTAGACCTTTCGTGCTATTTAGGTGTCGATTTTTCCCCTGGCGAACGATAGTGAGCCTGTAATGTTGGAAGAACCGGCCTTCGGCCGGGAAATTTTTCTACCGAAAAATGTACAAATTAATCTAGAAGGGGGATCTAATGGATGTTTTTTTTTAATTTGATGAAGGTCTAGGGAGGAAACTAGAAAAATAATGAATACATGCAAAAATCGGCCAAAAAGTGAACCATCTGCCCTTAAAGCACTCTTGGCTCTCATGTGGCATTATATCTCTGGGCTCCATATTTCTCATGCTATCACACTTAACACCAACCACTCCACCACGGCTCTTACTGCCATATATCCTGCCTGTCATCTGGTTCTCTATATCTCGGTTCACATAGCTTTTTTTCCCCCTCAGTTCTACACACTCACTCTCACTCTCTTTCTTTTTTTTTCTTTCTTTTTTCTCTCTCACTCTCTCTCACTCTCACTCTCTCTCACTCACTCTTGTTCTTTCTTTCTCTCCCTCTCTTCTACTGTACTGTCCTATTCTTTCACTATAGTATAAACTGTCCCTGTCTAGTAGTATTAAGGCCGGACCACCTAGTTGGGACCGCAAGGTCTGTGTAAGTCTGTGTAACTCTGTGTAACTCCCTCTCTCTCTCTCTTTCCCTCACACTTACTCTCCCCCCCCCCCCTTCTAAATAAAGGTTACTAAATTACGCGAAGTCTCTCACTCTCTCTCTCCCGTGGGTTTATCATGCTCCGGCTTCCTCCCACTCTGTCTTGTCAGGGAAGTCTATGGGGAGAGTTCTGGAGTCTTAGCTTTTGTTGACGCCATGTTGTGTAGTACTTGGTGATAAGGTCCTGGTTTTGAGATAGGTAATTAAGGTAGCCCGGGTGTAGTTTATGGTGTAGTTTATGGTGTAGTTTATGGTGTAGTTTATGGTGTAGTTTATGGTGTAGTTTATGGTGTAGTTTATGGTGTAGTTTATGGTGTAGTTTATGGTGTAGTTTATGGTGGAGGATAGTTGATGTAGAGGAAGGCATGCTGGGTACCTATAGATTATGTTTGGGGTACTTAATTAAGGATAACTTTAAGTTAGGTGAGGTAGGGGGGCAATATGTTATTTTGGGAGATACTCTATGATAGTTTTATGATTAGTTAATTAGTTAGTTAGTTAGTTAGTTAGCTAAAATAGGACTTCAGAGGTTATGAACCCCTCTGGATTATTAAACCAGCACACTGTAAGTCAAGAATAACGTCAGGACTGGAGATCATTATGGATAACTCCAGTCCCTTGAGTTTTGTGATGGATGAGGTGGGGTGGATGTAGGTTCTGATGTGAGAGAGTAGTATCGAATCTATAAATAATGAAAGGAGACACTCTAGAACAAATATATGGGTGGTTGAGGAGGGGTGATTGTGATGTATGGAGCGAAGCACTCTAGGAAAGTTAGGAGATGGGAGAGGTGGAAATGGTATAGCTGATGGTGAAACGTACTTGAAGATAGTTACAAGATAGATGGTGCAAATGTGTGTTAAGATAGG
Source organism: Paralithodes platypus (assembly GCA_032716605.1). Taxonomy (NCBI): domain Eukaryota; kingdom Metazoa; phylum Arthropoda; class Malacostraca; order Decapoda; family Lithodidae; genus Paralithodes; species Paralithodes platypus. The sequence continues at coordinate 65,646,575 of CM064483.1, read as the reverse complement.
TGATGTACAATGGATATATGTGTTAATAAAGGTGATGTACAGTGGATATATGTTGTAAGATAGGTGATGTTGTGATATAGGTGATTTTCAGTGGTTATATTAAGATAGTTGATGTTGGAAGATAGTTGATGTACAGTGGTTTTACTGTATATGCTCTTGTCCTTTGAATCATTTTACGAGCTTATTCAGTTTTGGAAGGAATTTTTGAAAGTCAGAGGCTTAAATGTGACATACTGTATCCCTTTGATGCTGTGGCCAATGGTAGGTTACTACTACATTTCAGGCTTGCTATCACTCTCCAAGAAAAAATCGACACCTAAATGGCACGAAAGGTCTTAAAATAGCAATACTGATGGGGCAATTGTCTTAAAATTGTCTTAAAATATCAAAATTAATGGACTAAGCATGAGGAAGAAGGTGGTCCAGGAACGCCCCCCCCCCCCCACCCCCCCCCCCCCCCCCCCCTCGTTAATGATATAGGGTACGTGAGGCGAATTTCCTAAGTTCTGGGGCCGTATTACCAGTCAGCACACACCTCAGCTGATCCGGAACACCCACACACCAGTCAATCCCTCACCACATAACACACACACAATCACTCACCACATAACACACACACAATCCCTCACCACATAACACACACACAATCCCTCACCACATAACACACACAATCCCTCACCACATAACACACACAATCCCTCACCACATAACACACACACAATCCCTCACCACATAACACACACACAATCCCTCACCACATAACACACACACAATCCCTCACCACATAACACACACAATCCCTCATCACATAACACACACACAATCCCTCACCACATAACACACACACAATCCCTCACCACATAACACACACACAATCCCTCACTACATAACACACAATCCCTCACCACATAACACACACACAATCCCTCACCACATAACACACACACAATCCCTCATCACATAACACACACACAATCCCTCACCACATAACACACACACAATCCCTCACCACATAACACACACAATCTCTCACCACATAACACACACACAATCCCTCAGCACATAACACACACACAATCCCTCACCACATAACACACACACAATCCCTCACCACATAACACACACACAATCCCTCACCACATAACACACACAATCCCTCATCACATAACACACACACAATCCCTCACCACATAACACACACACAATCCCTCACCACATAACACACACACAATCCCTCACTACATAACACACAATCCCTCACCACATAACACACACACAATCCCTCACCACATAACACACACACAATCCCTCACCACATAACACACACCCAATCCCTCACCACATAACACACACACAATCCCTCACCACATAACACACACAATCCCTCATCACATAACACACACACAATCCCTCACCACATAACACACACACAATCCCTCACCACATAACACACACACAATCCCTCACCACATAACACACACATAATCCCTCACCACATAACACACACACAATCCCTCACCACATAACACACACACAATCAGTCACCACATAACACACACACAATCCCTCACCACATAACACACACACAATCCCTCACCACATAACACACACAATCCTCATCACATAACACACACAATCCCTCACCACATAACACACACACAATCCCTCACCACATAACACACACACAATCCCTCACCACATAACACACACACAATCCCTCACCACATAACACACACAATCCCTCACCACATAACACACACATAATCCCTCACCACATAACACACACACAATCCCTCACCACATAACACACACACAATCCCTCACCACATAACACACACAATCCCTCACCACATAACACACACACAATCCCTCACCACATAACACACACACAATCCCTCACCACATAACACACACACAATCCCTCACCACATAACACACACACAATCCCTCACCACATAACACACACACAATCCCTCACCACATTTTTTTTTTTTTTTTTTTCTATGTGATTGAGGGAGGCAAAAGGCATAACTGCCTATAGCGAGTGCCTCCCCCATAGTTGAAAGAGTGACAGGGCCAAAATCAAGGGACGTTCGAGCCAAAATGCCTGGACACACGGAGTTTGAAGCAATTTAAGTCATAGGAAGAGGGAAAGACTGATTCTGGGAGAGAGTTCCAGAGCTCAGATGTTGAGTAGAAGAAAGTTTGAGAGTAACGTTTCACTCTTGGGTTGGAGAGTTGCACAGAGTAGGGGTGGGATTGAGTTGCAAGACGGGTACCACGTGCCCTACGTAAAGGAGGTGGTATGCACTGGGATAGCTCTGATGAACACTGATTATTATAGTAGCGATAGAATAGCGAGAGAGATGCAACATTGCGGCGGAGAGAGAGAGATTGCAGAGAGTTGGTGAGTGGACGGGAGTTAATGATACGAAAGGCCTTCCTTTCAACTTTGTCTAGGAGAGCGGTGTGAGAGGAACCTCCCCACACATGTGAACAATACTCAATACAAGGGCGCACTATGCCCCTGTACAGAGCAAGAAGCTGTGCAGGGGAAAAGAACCCCCTAAGGCGGTTGAGCACACCCAGCTTCTGGGAGGCTGCCTTAGCAAGACTGGTAATATGGTCCTTCCAAATGAGAGCAGAAGAAAAAGAGACACCAAGAATATTGAGAGAAGATGAAGGGTTGATTTTTGTATTGTTGAAGAATAAGGGATAGTCCACTGGGAGATCCTGACGGGTAGATAGATGGAGAAATTGGGTTTTGGAAGCATTAAAGTTAACAAGGTTTTCTCTGCCCCAATTGGAAATAGTATTTAGATCAGAATTTAAGAGTTCTATGGCTTCATTACGTTTGTCGTTGAGGGATTGCTGGCTGGGCGTTCTGAAAAACTAATGGAGTAGTGTAAGGTTGAGTCGTCTGCGTATGAATGGATGGGAATTAAGGTACAGTTAAGGAGATCATTTATAAAAATTAGAAAGAGAATAGGAGATAGGACAGAGCCCTGAGGAACACCGGAGTTTATAGGGTGAGGAAGTGAACAATGGCCGTCCACAACCGCAGCTATGGAACGGCCGGAAAGGAAATTAGAGACAAAGGCACAGATGGAGGGATAGAAACCGAAGGAGGGTAGTTTAGAAATTAAAGATTTATGCCAGACTCTATCGAAGGCTTTCGATATGTCTAGTGCAATAGAAAAAGTCTCACCGAAGTCCCGAAAGGAGGATGACCAAGAGTTAGTAAGATATGAAAGAAGATCACCAGTAGAGCGACCCTTAAGGAAGCCATACTGGCGATCTGAGAGCAGATTATGAGAAGAGAAATGCTTAAGAAATTTGGAAGCAAGAATAGTTTCAAAACTTTAGAAAGACAAGAGATAAGAGCAATTGGACGATAGTTGGAGGGTTGAGAGCGGTCACCCTTCTTTGGGACAGGTTGAATGTGAGCAAACTTCCAGCATGAAGGGAAGATGTTAGAGGATAGACAGAGACGAAAGAGTTTGCCTAGGCAGGGAGTCAGCACGGAAGCACAGTTTTTGAGAACAACAGGAGGAACACCGTCCGGACAGTACGCCTTATTAGTGTTAAGCCCAGAGAGGGTAGAAAGTACATCTTTAGAAGAGATTAGGATATTAGGCATAAGCAAGAGAGAGGAGGGCGGAGAGGGAGGAATAGCACCGGAATCATCCAAGGTGGAGTTTCTAGCAATACCTCACCACATAACACACACACAATACCTCATCACATAACACACACACAATCCCTCACCACATAACACACACACAATCCCTCACCACATAACACACACACAATCCCTCACCACATAACACACACACAATCCCTCACCACATAACACACACAATCCCTCACCACATAACACACACACAATCCCTCACCACATAACACACACACAATCCCTCACCACATAACACACGCAATGGGTCGGGGTCGCCGGCCTTTTAGTATACGTTGCCATAGTCTTGATACTACCATAGTCAACCTCGAGATAGGAGTGAGTATAATACGAATAACATATATAACATATAATTAATAACATATATAACATATAATTAATAACATATATAACATATAATTAATAACATATATAAACATATAATTAATAACATATATAACATATAATTAATAACATATATAACATATAATTAATAACATATATAAACGAAAACGGCAATCTTCAAGAACATGGGAGAAAATACGAATACAAAAACAAAACAGGAACGGCAATCTTCAAGAAAATGGAAGACAATAAGAATTACAATAAAAAAGAAAACTGCAATATTGAAAACAATTGGAAGAAATTAAGAATGTGAGAGATAAATAAAATAATATATATACAATGAAAAGAGCAATCGTCAATAAATGGGAAGATATCAAGCTCTATCTAATAATCAACACTCAGTTCTTTAATTCATTGCTGGTCAAGGTATATAGAGCGCCTTTATGATGTGTGCATGTATAGAGTATTTAGCAAGTAGCGGACCTCTTTAGTCCCCAGTGGCTTAAGGGGGGTCGCCGTTTTTTTTTTTTCTTTCTCTCCTTTTCTCTCTTTCCCTGGCTTGTATCCATTCGGCCCCATTCAGTAAACCGTTATAAGACGGTTATCCCCATCCAGGTGTCGATTTTGGAAGAAATCCGGCTTCGCCGGAGACATTTTTCTATCGAAAATTTACAAATTTAGCTTGCTGTAAAACAAAAAAATATATGCTGGCACGCTACCGCTCGCCAGGAAAATATTGACACCTGGATGGGGGTAAACTTCTTAAAACAGTAGGCTGAATGGGGCCGAATGGATACAAGCCAAAGAGAGAGGGAGAAAGGGAGAAAAAAAGCGAGGTGGGCCCCCTTAACGTGTTGGTGCAGCCAGGATATTTGTAGACCTACGGAAACGACCAGGTCATCTCAGAAAAAAACACTCACATTTGGCGAAGACCCCTATGCACAGAAATTGAGATCCTAATTATGCCATCAACTTCAAGGATACAAAGGTAGAAAACAATGGCGGCTATGATGAAGAAGTTGATATCCTCTCTCATGATGTCTAGTCCGCCCCCCCCCCCCCCCCAGAAAATGTAGCTCTCAGGAAACAACCCGTCTGCCGCCACTCCGCCCATCACTCACTCGCGGGCGTGTGTGTGAGTGTCGCTGTGTGTGTGTGTGTGGGTGGAGGGGGGTGGGGGGATGTGTGTGTTGATGTGTGTGTGTGTGTGTGTGTGTGTGTGTGTAAAGGATGGGGGGTGTATGTGTGTGTTTTGGGGGGATTCTGTTGAGTGAGTGGGAATGAAGGTGAGGCTTAAGGTATGGCTGTAATGGGAGGTGTGTGTCTGTGTGTGTATGTGTGTCTGTGTGTGTGTGTGTGTGTGTAAAGGAGGGGGGGGGGTAGGTGTGTGTTTTGGGAGGATTCTGTTGAGTGAGGGTGGGAATGAAGGTGAGGTTTAAAGTGTGGCTGTAATGGTAGGTGTTGTGTGTGTGTGTGTCCCTGAGTATAATACATACATACATACATACATACATACATACATATATACATACATACATACAATATCTTCAAAATGCAAGCACATTACAAAACGAATTTATGGGGATTAGCTTCCCTGGAGCAAACATGGCTAATTCACTTTCGCAATCGATACTTTCAATGCGTTTGTCTAGATGTGTGTTTGTGTGTCTGTCTGACTGTTTGTTAAATATCTTTGGAATGAATTAATGGATCTTGAGGTAACTTGCTTAATCCCTTCGTTTGGTACCAGCATAGATCCCATTAACAGTCGTTTCTCGTGATTCATTCCTTTATTATTAATAATTTTATATTTAATTTATTTAATTTAATTTATTTCATTAATTTATTTTTATATATTCATTCATTATAATTCATAATTTTCCAATAACAACCTACATAAGAGGATAAAAGGCACACGTTTACTGAAATAATTAAAATATCAATGTTTGTACTCATAAATAAGATGAAAGATTATTTTACACCTGGATGCTGTGAGGCAAGAATGAATATCTAAATAGGTCGGTGTTTGCTGGTGTGGGTGGTAGTTTAGTATCCAGGGGTCTCTCTCTCTCTCTCTCTCTCTCTCTCTCTCTCTCTCTCTCTCTCTCTCTCTCTCTCTCTCTCTCTCTCTCTCTCTCTCTCTCTCTCTCTCTCTCTCTCTCTCTCTCTCTCTCTCTCTCTCTCTCTCTCTCTCTCTCTCTCTCTCTCTCTCTCTCACACACACTACCTCTAACGCAGGAAGTTTGTTGTCTCCCAGCAACAGCCACACACACTGAGGGTCGGTAAGTTGCGCCCCGGGGGAACTTAAGTGATCATTAATATGTTGGATTTTATTATTATATGTTATATTATTTTTATTTTATTTCAGCTCATGATATCTCTACTGTATGAGTATTCTTAATATATTTGTATTAATTGCGATAATAGGTTCGTGCCATGTAATGTAATAATTTCTGGAAATGTACACTCGACCAAAAACAATCCTTACACTGGTGAGCACTAGAAACTTGAGTGAACGGAATAAATCGGGTGAAACATATGTATTATCAAAAAATGTCGAATCACTTCCAGAATATTTAGAGAGTTAGTGTAAAGATTGTTTTTTGGTTGAGTGTACAAGCTTATGGAGTATTAATTCCAAAATACTACGACTGTTGAGGGGAGGTGCGTGTGTGTGGGGTGGGGGATGGGGGGTGAGGATGGGGGGTGAGGGGGGGGGGGGGGATGGTGAGGATGGGGGAGGGGAAGAGGTTGCTTTTTACTTGTCTACGAACCCATTTGTCATACCACACCATAACCGGTAGTCTCTCTCTCTCTATGTATGTATGTATGTATGTATGTATGTATCTATATCTGACCGACTGTAACACACACACACACACACACACACCCTATATCTCTCCCAGCTGACTCATTCACTCACACACACACTCTCCCTCTTCCCCCCCCCCCCTCTCTCTCTCTCTGGCTGTTTCGTTAAATAACTATTTTGCCTCAATATTTTCAGAGGAGGATGCCGGACGCATTCCAAGTCCAGAATTAAACATTTTAGAATAGCTCCGATATTTGAGCACTATTGAATCTGGTTATGTAGAGAACTGGTACTTTATGATAGAATAATGACACTAACTTATATTATTATTATTATTGTTATTAATAATACAAATAATAATACAAATAATAATATCATCATCATTATTATTATTATTATTTTTATTTGTTTTTACTATTATTATTGTATTATTATTATTATTATTATTATTATTAATATTATTATTACTTATCATCATTATTTGTATTTATATAATAATAATTATTACTATGATTACTAGCCTATAATATTTTATTATTATTTCAATAAAATTCTCAACAACATTTCTGTAGATGAAACCCAGGAAATAAAGGATAGCTACGTACGTATGCAAGAAGTTATTAATTTGTAAACGCAGTTAAGGGCAGATTTGTTTTCTGGACTCCCTTCTCTTTCATGTTTAGTCCCATTAGTTTAGAGATCTTAAGTGGTTCACCCCATTAGTTTGGTGATTATAAGACCTCTCGCCCTATTTATCTTTCAATATTTAGACCCTTAGTGCTATTTAGATGTCGATTGTTTCCTGGCGAGCAATAGCAAGCCAGTAAAATAGGAGGACTTCGGCGATGACATTATCTACCGAAAAATGTACAGATTTATGTCGAAGGTGGTGGGGGGGGGGTCTTGTTTTGTTTTCTTCTTGAAGCTTGACATAGGTCTAGGGAAGAAAAAATACGAGGGACACAATTATGTAGCCGATTTGTAATGTTTGGAGAGTACAACAATGATTGACCTTACTACTACACTATACGCAAACAATGCTTTACCCCAATAGGACTTACAGGAATATACAATTAAATTAAGCACTATTTTGCAAACTTGGCAAGAGTTTTCCGCACTATATAATATTTCTGCTTTCTGAAAAATCTCCTTACAATGGATCACAAGGTCTTTCGAGCGAATAACTAATACTTGTTACTATTTGTAACTTTCATCCCTGCCTGTAACAATTTATGTAAAAAATTTAAATATTCTCTGGCACTTTCGTCTGAGGAATTTGTACGATGTCTTTGTTGTTCCTGGCCTTGTGTGTGTGTGTGTGTGTGTGTGTGTGTGTGTGTGTGTGTGTGTGTGTGTGTGTGTGTTTGTGTGTGGGTGTGTGTGTGTGTGTGTGTGTGTGTGTGTGTGTGTGTGTGTGTGTGTGTGTGTGTGTGTGTGTGTGTGTGTGTGTGTGTGTGTGTGTGTGTGTGTGTGTGTGGTCGGAATGTACCCTTTGACTCACAGGTTCACTCTACATAAATAAAACCCTTCTGTGGATAGTCGAGTAAAAGGTGAAAAGTAATTGAAATGGATTGGTTAAGCCGTAAATGGATTGGTTAAGCCGTAAATGGATTGGTTAAGCCGTAAACATCGATAGAAACAGAAAGGCAATGATAATGTAGGTTTCTGATGGATAAAGAATATGTTCAATTGGATTTTATTTATTTATAGATAAACTACAACCGTATTTTAGCTGGTAATTCTGCTAAATATCGATGTCTACAACTCCAACTTCCTTATAGAACGAAACTCGCAAGTAGTTAATTCAGGCATCACATACACTGTAACAATCAAGGGAATCAAATTGATAATACAAGGTATATAACACCTTGGGGTTATATTGATGGTGAATTTACCTTCTATCCATATATTAACTGGGTTTATTAATACCAATAAACCTTTATAAGGTTTATTATTATGGATACTGTATTTACCATTTGCATATCAAGTTTGTTTGCAATGTTTGATATTATATTTATTGCGTTAGTTATTATAGTTGTTTTAATTCAGTTGTTGTGAATAATCAACATTAATATTACTATTAAAAATCTACCCAAATGAAAAACTAACTAGTATGAAATAACAGTAGATATAATTTCTACAAAAGAGAGAAATACACTGTTTCCATGTCATAGCAATTTATTTTCTAATGGTATATATCTCTCCAATTTTGTTTCAGCCCACCCTAACGAGACTCTTGTTTCCATCGTAGTTTTCCCTTTTTCTCTCGCATGTTACCGCAGGAGCAAGAAAATAAATTCCAATTAAGCCAACAGCCTCTTCGTTAAAGCTGCACAAAATTCTAGTAACTTGGTAAAATTCCCGAGACTTGAGCCTCTCGTAGTTTATGTGAAGGAGGTGATTGTGCTAACTTACTGTGATGAGGTTCGTAGGAGTAACTGGCTGGTAATCAAGACAAGGATAATGGTAAGTTGATAAGTCACTCATTAACCCTTCCTGTACCAGCGACATCTGTTTTATTTGATTTAACTTATATGTAGACAATTTTATGAAGCTTGGGAAGGATATATGGTAGTTAAAAGGATTAATTTAGATAGTGTAGCTTTTTAATTGGTAGACGTCCTTTCTTAAACTGAACAAAATCGTCTAACAGTTGCCAGAATATAATGAAAAGGACGTCGCTGGTACAGAACGGGTTAACCATCTTGCTTTTCATATAATAACTGAATTAAGTATCATGCACGGGCTTTTTAATAAACTGGTGAGGGTTGACTCATTTATTGTTATGCACATGAAATAATGGGTATAATATTTTGGCATATGATTTTGATAGTCTTGCCGCAGGTCTCCAGGCACTCTTGATTCTCCTGGACGGGGGAGACGGGGGCAACTCGGGGTGTTGTGCCGATCAAGATGGTGGTGTGCCTTCCAAGTGGTCTTCTGATGTGATTGAATATAGTGATGATGGGTAGCCGCTGTGTAAGGCCTTGGTGATGTAGTCCTTCAGCTGACATCCTGCTTGTTTGATGCACTTTGGGTGATGTCCTACTTGTCTGGTGCACTTTTTGTGACACCCTGGTTTAGTTAAACGTGTGGCGGACTTTGTGTCTCATTGGTGGAGGCCCTAATTATCCACTGTGATTTCTAGGTTTCTTTGTGGGCATATGCTATCGAGTCTTTAGTAAGAGACACGACTGTGCTACGCAAAAAAGAGTTGGCTGGGATAGTCGGCATAGATAATGCGGGCGTTTTGTGGTAGAGAGGCGCGCTGGAACCTGTTCTAGGACCCCATGAGTTACCCAGCCAATGCTCATCTCCGCAGTACCAAGGGATTGGGAGCTAGGTAGTCACAAACAGACACACAAATCTACTTACAACTATATCTATATATGACTATATTTTTATCTATGAGACACGCAGACTACGAGGTCAGCTCATTGAAGTTTTTATAATACTCGATGGTTTTGACAATGTGGATTATAGCAAAATGTTTCACCTCAATATAAGTATAACACGCAACCATGGCTGGAAGATATAATTGAAAAGGTTCAGCACTAGTATTTGTGGGAAATTTGTTCACATATAAGATCTGTTCTACCTGAAACAAACTTCCTCAGAAGTTGTAAACAGTTCTGTAATAGAATAGTTCAAGAAGACAGTAGACAGTATTTGGTATACTCTGGAATAGGTGTAGTGCACTAAACAATTTCTCTCCTTCCACTTCGAGTACCTCCCCGGAATAGACTGCAAGGTTTCTGAGATACCAACTATTCCTTGTAACCCCTTTTAACTCACTCACTCACTCTCACTCTCTCTCTCTCTCCCTTCACTGGTTGTTGCCGCTTCCCCGAAAGTTTGTAAGTTGGATGACCCAAGTTTACATCGCGGCTAATACTGTGTGGGGGTGGGGGTGGTAGTGGGATGGGGGGGGGGGGGGGGAGGTTGCTACTGAGATGGGGTCATGTGAGGGTGGAGGGAGGGGGGAGGGAGATTGGGTCATGTGAGGGGAAGGAGTCAGGGAGAGGGGGTCATGTGAGGGGGGAAGGAGGGGGCAGGGAGATGGGTCATGTGAGGGGGGGCAAGGGGATGGGGTCATGTGAGGGGAGGAGGGGAGGAGGGAAGGGGGGCAGGGGGATGGGGTCATGTGAGGGGAGGAGGGGAGGAGGGAGGAGGGAAGGCGCGCAGGGGGATGGGGTCATGTGAGGGGAGGAGGGAGGGGGGCAAGGAGATGGAGTCATGCGCGGCTTAGGAGGAGAAGGGAAACACTATATGCATTTATATTGGTATTGGATAGGATAGTGGAAGAAAGAATAGGACAAAAATATATCTTGCAAAATTTGAGAAGAATATAAAACGGACCATATTTAGTGAGTCTGCAAATTTATGATATGGTAATAGATATACTGTATAGTTACCATAGATATACCATAGATATACTGTATACCATAGATATACCATAGATATACTGTATACCATAGATATACCATAGATATACTGTATACCATAGATATACCATAGATATACTGTATACCATAGATATACCATAGATATACTGTATACCATAGATATACCATAGATATACCATAGATATACTGTATACCATAGATATACCATAGATATACTGTATACCATAGATATACCATAGATATACTGTATACCATAGATA
>CM064483.1:65580049-65629979 GCA_032716605.1 Paralithodes platypus | reverse complement strand
ATAATGTGAGTAATTCGTTGTCACCCCAATCCCTTGTGTTCACTGATCGCCTTTATTATCTCTGGCTTTTATTGGCTCTTCTTTTGATATTACCTCACCCTCTTGTGTGTGTGGGTGTGCGTGTGCGTGCGTGTGTGTGTGTATGTGTGTGTGTATGTGTTTATGTTTGTATTGAAGTTATATGGCTAAGATTATGTTTAGATTTGTAGATTTACATATAGAAGTTGAGATCGCAATTTATTCAAAGGTAACACATTATTTAGAAAATATCTGTTTAGGTTAGGTTACCTAGGGTAGGCAAGTCTGAATTAAGTAGGTAATGCTATATCTGTATAGCTTCATTATGTTTGATAACAAAAACAAATAAAGTGTACACACAAACAACTATAGCGCTAACGAACTTGACAAAAATATCGATCCTTGACCTCTTCGTAACTCAAAAAGGCCTAGAACAAAGTGGCTGTAAATATCCACGCCTATTTCCTGGTGGACTCTTCCCAAATTATAGGAATTTCAGCCCGATTGTTTACATTCATTTTAAGTTATAAGAAGTTAAGGGGTGAAGATTATTGTCTAGTTCGTTGGCGTTACCTATAGGCATATTGTCTTGGTTGAAGAGGTAAGCAAATCACCATCTCTCACTCTTGCGTTCTTTATCTGTGTGTGTGTGTGCGTGTGCGTGTGCGTGTGTGTGTGTGTGTGTGTGTGTGTGTGTGTGTGTGTGGGGTGTGTGTTATTTGGAGTGCACTTTGATATGGGTGTATATGCTGTGAAAGGCCTGACTAAAAGGGTGGTTATATTTCTATCTCCCTGAACCCTTGGGATGAGGGGGAATGGTTGGCTTGTGGCGGCTGACGTACAGGACAGTTATATGTACATGTGTACAGGTAATACGCAAATACATTCTCATGCACACAGAACAGTTGTATGCACATATGTACAAGTAATACGAACACACAACACTCATACCTACACTCATGTATGCACACACATACTGTAGCTACAGACCCAGTTTCAGTTATTAGAATATACTGTAGCTATTTTATCTGGTTCGTATAACTCACAATGAGATAGTTCATAATTATATGTTCATTGGGTCAAATTACTAAGTTTCTGCTGCGTAAGAGTCTCTTACAGTAACCCCATGCTTGAGGGGCAAAGAAGAGATGACTGTTTTGTTTCCTACTGAATTGCTTTTGGGGGTACGGAGGCATAACCGGGAGAATCTACTATGGGTTTCAGAGGCCGTGTTACATAGTTTTTTGGGAATAACTTATTAACAAACAGTTGGATCAGTATGATATTTTGCCAGAGATTGTTTCACACCGTCCCCAAATTTTCGTCAATATAGTGCATTACCAAAAGTTGAGAATCAAGCCACTTGTCCCTGTGTCATGAGGTTAAAGTCACACCTGAATGACTACGAAATGGACAAGGCTACCGTACCTGTGGAAACCACCAAACCATTATTGCTCCTCCATCAAACACGGTAGTTATCACCCACCACTCAACCCTATTACCGCCTTTGCATTCAAGTTATCTGTCAATATAAAATAAATGTATAAAAAAATACATACGTTTTGTATATATATGCTTGTTAAAACAAAGTTTTTATGGTTATGCATACTTCTCTAGGACCTAACCACTACAACCAAATGCACTGCACCAGCCCATTGCTAGAACAGATTTGGAGTTCAAAGTTAAAAAGAAAAATAACCATACTGGATGTTGCCTTATTTTACAACAACAAATACTGGTACCACAGGTTTATTTTTCTCACCGGCTGACGTCATAAACTCGTTGACCAATAGGAGCCGAGATGCGCAGAGAAAGCAACATTTGGTTCGGTGTAGATTCTACATGTTATAATTATATAATATTTCTACCATGTGTGTGTGTGTATGTGTGTATATGTGCTACTCTCTCTCTCTCTCTTTTTTTGCACCATTTGCCAAATAGCCTATCAATATTGGTCTGTCAGTTTGCCAATGTGTGTGTGTGTGTGTGTGTGTGTGTGTGTGTGTGTGTGTGTGTGGTGATTGTTTTGTGTGTGTGCTTGTTTTCTTGTGTCTTCTTGCGTTTGTGTGTGCCCAACTTTTCTCTTTCTCCATCCACCCGTCTTCTCTCTCTTTCTCCCTATTTTTGTTACACCCTTTTCGAAATAGACTCGATATTTATCTACCAGTAACTCAGTATATATGTGTGTGTGTGTGTGTGTGTGTGTGTGTGTGTGTGTGTGTGTGTTCTTATCAATCTCTCTCTCTTTCTATTTCTCTCTCTCTCTCTCTCTCTCTCTCTCTCTCTCTCTCTCTCTCTCTCTCTCTCTGTTTGTTTCCCAGTATATGCATTGCCTCGTTTACTAAATTGCCTGTCAATGTGAGTCTGTGTTATCTTTACTTATGCTAGTGTTTGTGTCCCCTCCTCTTTCTCTCTCACACTCACTCACTCTCTTTATCTTCCTGTCCTTCATTCTCTCTCTTTCTCTCCCTTTCCCCCTCTCTCTCTCTCTCTCTCTCTCTCTCTCTCTCTCTCTCCCTTTCCTTCATTCTTTCTCTCTTTCTCACTCTCACTCTCTCTCTCTTTCCCACTCTCACTCTCAATCTCTATCTCTGCATTATTTGCCAATAGCCTATTACTCTTCCTCTCTCGCCCTCACCCACACAAACACACACTGCTTGCAAATCAATGAATTATGTCGTTTACCGAATTGCCTGTCGATATGGGCATGAGTTCTTGTATTTATGCTTGTGTATGTTTAGTTGTTTACCCTCTCCCAATGTTCTTTCTTCTCTGCACTCACTTACTCTCTTTCTGTCTGCTTCTCTCTCACTCTCACTCTCTCTCACACACACTTCATTTCTGTGCCTGTCGCTCTTCCACTCTCCCCCCCTCTCTCTCTCTCTCTCTCTATCTCTCTCACCATCAAGTTAGTCACACACGGAGGTTCATTAAACTTTGGTAACTCCTGCGGCCAATTTACCCTCATACAATATTCACCAGGTTAAACTTTTCCGCCCGGGACTTTGGAGTACGACACTTACGTAGAGGCAATATCACAGGACCGCCCCTTTTCCGGAGTTATATATTTTTATTTCTTATTTTTTGATGAGGTACAGACTAATAACGCATATAACAAAACCACTCCGACAGCTTCCTCTTTCTCCAACACCCCTTCTCCCTTCTCAACCTGGTCTCACCTTCTCGCCTGGTCCCGATGAGGTATATGCCAGAGTATTAAAAGAATGCAGAGATGAGTTAAGTTACCCATTAACATTTCTTTTTAACAATTCATTAGAAACTGGTATAGTTCCAGAAGCTTGGAAGCTTGCAAATGTAGTTCCGATTTTCAAAAAAGGTGATAAATCAATAGCATCCAATTACCGTCCCATTAGTCTCACTTCAATCATAGGAAAGCTACTAGAGTCAATTATTGCTAGGAAAATGAGAAAACACTTAGAAACATTTAACTTAATCAATTCTTCTCAGCATGGATTCACACAGGGACGTTCTTGCCTTACTAATTTGCTTAGTTTTTTCTCAGAGGTATATGAAGCAGTAGATAATGACAAGGCATACGATATTATATATTTAGATTTCAGTAAAGCTTTCGACAGAGTCCCTCATGAGAGATTGATGAGAAAGGTTGAGGCACATGGAATAGGTGGGGCGTTGTTGGGATGGATTAGGTCATGGCTAATTGTTAGGAAACAGAGAGTCAGCATAAATGGTACCAGTCAGAGTGGGGAGCAGTCAAAAGTGGTGTCCCCCAGGAGCGGTATTAGGTCCCCTGTTGTTTCTTATATACATAAATGACCTAGATTTAGGTATAAATAGTAGGATAAGTAAATTCGCAGACGATACTAAAATGGGGAGATCAATTGATTCAGATAGCGATATAGAGTGCCTCCAAAGGGATCTAGATACCTTACATGAATGGTCAGTAAATTGGCAGATGAAGTTTAACATTGACAATGCAAGTTATGAAAGATAGGGAAGATGCAAACAAATGTAAAATATAAACTAGCTAATTTAGAATTAGAAAATTCAGACTGCGAGAAAGATCTAGGTGTGTTTGTTAGCAATGATTTGAAGCCTAGAAAACAGTGTATAGGCGTTCGTAATAAGGCAAACAGGATTCTCGGGTTCATCTCTAGGAGTGTGAGTACCAGAAATGCTGATGTTATCTTAAAACTTTACTTGTCATTAGTGAGACCCCATAAGGATTATGCTGTCCAATTTTGGTGTCCTTATTACAGAATGGACATAGATTCTTGGGAGAGAGTACAGCGTAGAATGACAAAATTATCCATAATATTAGAAATCTTCCGTATGAAGAAAGGTTGAAGAAATTAGGTTTACATTCGTTAGAGAGACGCAGAGTTAGAGGGGATATGATAGAGGTGTTCAAGTGGGTTAGTGGGTATAACAAAGGGGACATGACAAATGTACTAAAGCTCAGTGATAGCGAAAGAACTCGTACCAATGGTTTCAAATTAGATAAATTTCGTTTCAGAAAAGATATAGGCAAATATTGGTTTGGTAACAGAGTTGTAGATGGGTGGAATGGACTACCAAGTGCTATAGTGGGATCTAAAACTGTAGGGAGCTTTAAGATAAAATTGGATAAGCATATGGACGAGAAGGGTTGGGTGTGAAGGGGGATCAGCCGGGTTGGGCCAATCAGCGCTCTGCAGACCCCCATAATCCTGCGTTAATCTCTAACCGTTTTGGTAAGATGATCCTCAGGGTATTAGAGTGTTGAGCCTATAATTGGGCTTTGTAATTGATTTGGGGTTGTGTGGGACAGGGATCTGCCTTGCTTAGGCCAATCGGCTTTCTGCAGACTCCCATTTTCTTATGTTCTTATGTTCTTATGTTCAACACTCTTCGGAAAGGAGATACGAGGTGCCGTTGTAAAGGAGATACGAGGTGCCGTTGTAAAGGAGATACGAGGTGCCGTTGTAAAGGATTATCCCTCAATAAATTCACCTTCACCTATGTTTTTTATTCTTACAATATTATGTGTGGTTCTTTTGCATTGGTATCGGAAACTACAGTCTGTTCATTACAGGTAGGCCAGAAATCGTAACCCCTAACCTGTGTAACTCAGAAAAGGCTAGATCAAATTGGCCGTAAGTTTCCACACCTACTGTATATACTGGCTGACTCTTCCCAAATGGTACAACTATTAGCTCGATTACTATAGCCATTTTTGAGTTATAAGAGGTTGGGGTGATCATTTCTGACCTACCTATAATGGACAGGGTATAGATTGACCATAGATATTCTGGTAGTTTCGACGAGCAAGTTTGTCTTCTCTCTCGCAGTATTTAGAGGGTCTTTTGCATCGGTCCTCCAAATGAGTATGACATTTCTTTCGTAACTGCATATACTCGCCTAATGCAATCCTGAATTTAATGGAAAATTACAGTGTCGTTTAAGCTGAAAAACTGCCGATGTAATGAGGAAATGAATTGGTGCAATGGATCGGAGTGCAGATGTTTATGACGGGATTAATATCAAGTACCGTGCAATCACTCACACATCATTCATACATATTAATTCAGGTATTTCCAATCAAGCAAATCGAAGCATGCAATCTCATTCACACGTCATCAATAACCACATCCACACACACACAGTGACTCTCTCTCACCCAAACACACACACACACACTGACTCTCTTTCACCCACACACACTCTCTCTCTCTCACACCCACACACACACCCACACATACATATACACACACTCAACACATTCATGGGGACTTTACATAATTACCAACACACTGTCAACTGTCAACTGTCCACAGGAGGAGGAGGAGCTTGGAGGTTTTCGAGCAATATATTTTGTCCCCTAGGTTAACAAAAACGCCTTCCCAGACTTCCTTCAAAATACAAAAAGCCCTCCCAGACCTCCTGCAAGCAAATTTTTAACATTTATCGATAGATAAATGACTTAACCGAAGGCCGATTCCTTCTAAATTACAGGCTAGCTATCGCTCGCCCGGAAAAATTCGACACCTAAATAGGGTGAAGCGTCTTATTATTGCCAAACTAATGAGGGTGGAAGGGGGGGGGGGGGAGGTCAGGGGGGGGGGAATTATCTCATTACCAACACACTGTTAACTGTCTACAGGAGGAGGAACTTGGGAGACTTTCCATTCCTATTGCCTATCTCTCTGTCTATCTCTTACTCTGTCTATATGTCAGTCTTTATAATTACGTGTCTATCTGTCTATCTCTCACTTTCCATCATTCACATGATTTCAATAAACTCTCCGGATTACATCTTCTTAAACTGCATAACATTTTCTAACTTTACCCATAATAAAAGGTAAATTGGCGTCATCGTGCTGAAGGGGTTAAGAGAAGGGCTATGTTTTTTTAAAAAACCGACTGGCCCATACAAGGCAGATCCCTTTGACATCGTGTATACTCTCTGTCTGTCGGTATTTAATCGAAAAACTGAACTCACTTCTGGTATTTCTTCACACTTTAAAGGTACAATATTGATTATCTCCACACTGTCCCTAATTATCTGATCATTATCCGTTGAAAGTTTGTGGAAGCGAAACTCGTTAACTGGGTGAGGGGGGGGGGGAGAGAGGGAGAGAGGGAGAGGGAGAGGAAGGGGTGGGGGGGGGAAGGATATTGTTAAGTGGAAGTGGAAGCACAGAATATGTTATAGGTTTTGCAGGCATATCACCATATTCTTATCAACATATTTTCTGTTATAGTAATTACAAAAGATAAATAAGATCAGCAATGATGATAATTATGATTATGGTTATTGTGGGTTTGTTGTTATAGTTGTTGTTGTTGTTGTTGTTGTTGTTGTTGTTGTTGTTGTTGTTGTTGGCGATGCTAAGCTGCTGTATAAATGAAGAACCCTGAAGTAAACACTCAGGCTGCCAGGAGCTGAGTTCTGAAGGGGACAGTGGCCGTTTGTTTGGTCTATTAATTCATTTATTCATATATATTTTTAGTTTCCTCCCTAGACCTCCATCAAGCTTATAAAAACACCCCCTCGACCCCCTTCAAGATAAATTTGTAGATTTTTCGATAGAAAAATTTCCCGGCCGAAGGCCAGTTCTTCTTAAAATTGCAGGCTCGCTATCGCTCGCCAGGAAATAATCGACACCTAAATGGCACGAAAGGTCTTAAAATTGGCAACGAAATGGGGGGAAAGGTGTTAAAATCGCCAAACTAATGGGCCGAACGTCTTATAATCTCAAGACTAGTGGGGCTAAACATTAGGGAGAAGGGGGTCCAGAAAAACGGTCTGCCTCCCCTTAAACAACAACGATAAACTCACAACTAACACTGTCGAGTTTACAAAAGACAACTATCTGATCTCAACGTTTCTCTTTATGCGAAACGTTGCTTATTACCGTAAACTAAGTGACCTGAAGTAACTATTTGCGAAACGTTGTAAAAAAAAAATGCTTCTCCTCAAATGGTGCTTATACATTAATTATTAGTCACGCTAATAGTGAACCTAACAGTGTGATATCCTCCGAAACCAGTGAAGTTCATTATTTTCAGTTCAAATAGAGTCGTTTGTTAATGAACGAATACAACATTATTGTGAGTAGATTTATAAGTGGTACCAGAATTGTTGGAAAAATGGCCCTCGATGTTGACAGGAATAGAAAGTGACGTCTGTGGCAGAATCAAAGGGTTGGATATCCCAGGCTCTTCCTATGTCACAGACTCTTTCAGTTTTCTTCATATGCAGCCGTCTGATCTCTCTCTCTCTCTCTCTCTCTCTCTCTCTCTCTCTATCCCTCCCTTCTTCAAGGATGTTCACATATATATATATATATATATATATATATATATATATATATATATATATATATATATATATATATATATATATATATATATATATATATATATTATATATATAAATATAATTATATATATACACAGTAAATATATAAACATGAGGGCGAACTGAAATACAAAAACCGAAGATAGTTGAAATAATTGAGTTGACAGGGAAATCAGAAACGAGTCCCGGAAAACAATAACACAGAGGAAGAAAAAGGAACCGACCCGGAACGCAAAATATCCGAGACAAGGGCCAAAAAAGCGGCGAGGGAGAACTGAAAAGGAAGATTGAATTAAGAGAGGACAAAGGGAGCGTGTAAAAGACGAGAGAGAGAGAGGGACAAACAAGAGAAATATGAGAAACAGGGGTGAGGGAGAAGAGAGAGAGAGAGAGAGAGAGAGAGAGAGAGAGAGAGAGAGAGAGAGAGAGAGAGAGAGAGAGAGAGAGAGAGAGAGAGAGAGTTTTTTCATTAACAAATTATGCATTCACCTAATAGAGCTCTCCATTAAAAACCCTACAATATAACAGTTGGATTTAATTAACTTGTGGATATAGGCCCATATATATACAGTATATATATATATATATATATATATAGAGAGAGAGAGAGAGAGAGAGTACAAAGGAGTACAAAGGAAATCAAGCAACAACAGGTCTAGTGACCCTTCTAGGCTGCTTGTCCTCCAAAACACTGAGGATCAAGTGTCCAAACAGTGGTTTAGAGTGGGTAAGGGAACATTGGAAAGGGAACTACTGCCCTGGAACTAATGTCCGTGGCAGGATTAGGAAGTTAGTAGGGGACAGATGGGTTAGTAACTGAGGGGAGGATAAAATAAAGTTATTCATTTACAAACGCAGTCAGTCGCGGGTTTGATGCGAGATATTTGTCTAGACGAAGTTTAAATGAATCAACGGTGTTGCAGTCTATGACATCTCGGGGAAGCCCATTCCATAAGTTGAGAGAGAGAGAGAGAGAGAGAGAGAGAGAGAGAGAGAGAGAGAGAGAGAGAGAGAGAGAGCGAGAGCGAGCCCTGAACTATTTCCTACACGTACACATAAACCTGCAGCCCGAGTTAAAGTGATGAGGCGTCTTAAGGAGGGTGACCTGCTTTTTTACTAAAATTTTCTCTCTTTCTCTGGCTTGTATCTATTCGGCCCCATTCAGCCTACTGTTTTAAGACGTTTATCCCCATCCAGGTGTCGACTTTTTCCTGGCGAGCGATAGCGAGACAGCATTGTATGGAAAAATCCGGCTTCGCCGGAGAAATTTTTCTATCGAAAAATGTACAAATTTAGCCTGCTGACAAGAACATTATCAACAATATGCTGGCGAGGGGTATCAACACCTGGAGGGGGATAAACGTCTTAAAACAGTAGGCTGAATGGGCCGAATGAATACAAGCCAGAGAGAGAGAGAGAGAGAGAGAGAGGGAAAGAGAGCACAAAAACGAGGTGGTCCCCCTTAAAAACCTGAATTCCGGAATGTTTAGTCCTTGCCTCATCTCCGGCTCATGAATAAATAACGGGATTACTGCAAGAGGAAGGAGCTGCCGGCAACACGACATTAAAGCAAGGGGACGAAGGCAATTTACAACTGTTTTTATTATATATATATGTATATCTTTTAACTAGACATCTCATACAAATAATAATAATGATAATAATAATAATTATAATACAAATAAAATATTAATAACAACAACAATATATATATATATATATATATATATATACTGAAAATGTACAGTATATATATGAATATAATAAAATAAACAAAGAATCTCCTTTTAAGTCACATATTTGTACTGAAGGAGTTACTCGTTGTCGTTTTAACCCTTTTGTCTGTGAAACTTCTTTGTAGTTTTAGCGAAATCGACTAATACTCGCATAACAAAATATATATGTAAATGGAAAAAATTTACAATATTTTCAAGAATGATAAGAATTATTAAAATTAACTAATGCTAACTACAATAAACACATGAAAAAGTGACTCATTTAAACCACAATAAAAATATTGAAAAAGTAACTAATGCTGGCCATTTAAAAAAAACAAAATCGACTATTGTCAGCCACGATAAGAAGAATCAATAAAATCGATTAATCTAAGCCACAATCAAAAGAATGAATAAAATCGACTGATGTCAGCCACGATAAAAAGAATGAACAATGTCGACTAATATGAGCAAGAATAAAATGAAAAATACGTCATCCATATTCAGATGCCAAAACGAGCACTTTCACTTTTTTAATCAAACCCGATTGATCACAGACAGGTGAATTTGCTTACCAGATATCGGCAGGGTTGCAACATACCGGTAGTTCCGTTCTCAAAAATAGCTAGAAAAATGCCACAACCTCTAAAACATCGCTCCAAAATTGTCCAAATCTCCAGAATATCGCTAGAATTCATGTCGCTAGATGCTAAATCGAAGTAAATACCTCTAGATCTAGCGTGAATGTAGCTAAATTGGTAACACTGGGTTTGTAGGACTGGGATAGACTGAAACCGCTCATCGAACGTTTACCTATAAATGGCCTTTATATTGAAGCAACTGTGCAACTTCATTACAGTATATCTGTGGTTGATTTTCAATAAATATCATCCGTTTCATTAGTAATGTTAACTTGCTTAATCAATTACCCAACCAAGCTTGTTAAACCTATCTAACCTAAGCTACGAGTGGATAGGTCTGTCACCCTTGGTCGGGAACCCATCTAGGGAAGTAAATATTATACAAAATACCGAAGGGCAGCACGCTCATCGATGCCACTTGCAGGTGGCGAACCCTACAATATATTATACAGAGATACCTGTGTGTTTACATACAAATAGAAGAAGTAAGACCATATTGGATGAACATTAAATCCTTGCACTTAATGCTTTATGACATTAATCGGAAACTTATAAAAAAACATTCATCTGAAAGGTTATGGATTTAAAGTTTGTGGGGCTTTTCTCTGAGAGAGTGAATTCCAGAAAGAGGTTCTTTGGGGTATAAATTAATTATGAAAAAAAAAAAAACCCAAAAAACAAAAAACAAATTCCGCATTGTGTAGGAGTGATAGCATAGT
Source organism: Paralithodes platypus (assembly GCA_032716605.1). Lineage (NCBI taxonomy): Eukaryota > Metazoa > Arthropoda > Malacostraca > Decapoda > Lithodidae > Paralithodes > Paralithodes platypus. The sequence continues at coordinate 65,619,064 of CM064483.1, read as the reverse complement.
CACGGTATCTACTATACCCTGTTCCAATAAACAGGCGAAAACTCTCGAACATTAACCTCTATAGCTTACTGTACAAACAACTAGATAAATCGAGTCAATATTTCTACGATTTAGATGAGTCAGTCAGGGAATAGGTGTCGACATTTACAGCCTATTTGATCTAGCCCTTTTTTGGTTATAAAGGTTAGGGTTCATGATTTCCGGATATTTGGAAAAGTGTAGACTTGAAGTGCACGGTGGGGGACAAGGCATGGCGAACTACTATAAAAAAGTGGTGGTAATTCTCCCTACTGCCGGACTCTATATAACTTATACATTCCTCCCTCTGAGCATCATTCCCAGCGACTCAGACCCTCCCCATCAGGAGTCCCGTCAGGAGTTTATTTTGGTTTGTAACTCAGTTGGAACCACTCGAATCGTGACCTCTCTTTAAACCCGGTTGGTCGAGTGGATATCTTCTTGACTTCCTACCTAAGAGGCGGAGCGTTCGCGCTGCGCACGGGCGTGAAGGTTTTATCTACTAAACCCTGGTTAGTAGCCGTCTCCCTTGAGCACGGGGATGGGATAATGGTCTCTGTTGGCTATTACAGCGCTATTGAATACCGAAGGAGATAAATGGCGATTATTAACAGCCCTGGCCAATATTATTACCCTTTTAATACCTTCCTTGAGGGGAGGCAGTTGGTTTTCAAGTCCTCCTCCTCCCTCATGTTTAGCCCTATTAGTTATGAAATTTAAAGACATTCACCTCATTAGTTTGGCGATTTTCAGACCTTTTGCCCCATTCCTTTACCAATATTGAGACCTTTCATGCCATTTAGGTGTCGATTTTTGTCCTGGCGAGCGATAGCGAGCCTGTATTTGAAGAGGAATCGGCCTTCGGCCGGGACATTTTTCTACCTAATTTATTTCGAAGGGGGGTCTTGTGGGTGCTTCTTGTAAGTTTGATAGAGGTTTAGAGAGCAAACTAAACCCCTTCCTTAAGGGGAGATCTCCACTCGAGGGATTTTTTTCTTGACCCCTTTCTCCCTCATGTCTAGCCCCATTGCTTTTGAGATTTTAAGACGTTTGCCCCATTAGTTGAGCGATTTTAAGAACTTTCACCCCATATTAAGACCTTTCGTGCCATTCAGGTGTCGATTTTATCCTGGCGAGCGATAGCGAGCCTGTAATTTAAGAAGAACCGGCCTTCGGCCTGGACATTTTTCTACCGAAAAATGTACAAATTTATCTTGAAAGGGACTCAAGGGGGTGTAATTTTAAGCTTGATGGAGGTCTAGGGAACAAACTAAATACCTCCCCTTAAACCATGGAGCCGAACCAGTAAATTATGCTGCACAATACCGTCTGGGCTCCCTTATACCCACAATACCGTCTGGGCTCCCTTGTACCCACAATACCGTCTGAGCTCCCTTATACCCACAATACCGTCTGGGCTCCCTTATACCCACAATACCGTCTGGGCTCCCTTATACCCACAATACCGTCTGGGCTCCCTTATACCCACAATACCGTCTGGGCTCCCTTATACCCACAATACCGTCTGGGCTCCCTTATACCCACAATACCGTTTGGGCTCCCTTATACCCACAATACCGTTTGGGCTCCCTTATACCCACAATACCGTCTGGGCTCCCTTATACCCACAATACCGTCTGGGCTCCCTTGTACCCACAATACCGTCTGGGCTCCCTTATACCCACAATACCGTCTGGGCTCCCTTATACCCACAATACCGTCTGGGCTCCCTTATACCCACAATACCGTTTGGGCTCCCTTATACCCACAATACCGTCTGGGCTCCCTTATACCCACAATACCGTTTGGGCTCCCTTATACCCACAATACCGTCTGGGCTCCCTTATACCCACAATACCGTCTGGGCTCCCTTATACCCACAATACCGTCTGGGCTCCCTTATACCCACAATACCGTTTGGGCTCCCTTATACCCACAATACCGTTTGGGCTCCCTTATACCCACAATACCGTCTGGGCTCCCTTATACCCACAATACCGTCTGGGCTCCCTTGTACCCACAATACCGTCTGGGCTCCCTTATACCCACAATACCGTCTGGGCTCCCTTATACCCACAATACCGTCTGGGCTCCCTTATACCCACAATACCGTCTGGGCTCCCTTATACCCACAATACCGTCTGGGCTCCCTTATACCCACAATACCGTCTGGGCTCCCTTATACCCACAATACCGTCTGGGCTCCCTTATACCCACAATACCGTTTTGGGCTCCCTTATACCCACAATACCGTTTGGGCTCCCTTATACCCACAATACCGTCTGGGCTCCCTTATACCCACAATACCGTCTGGGCTCCCTTATACCCACAATACCGTTTGGGCTCCCTTATACCCACAATAACGTCTGGGCTCCCTTATACCCACAATACCGTCTGGGCTCCCTTGTACCCACAATACCGTCTGGGCTCCCTTATACCCACAATACCGTCTGGGCTCCCTTATACCCACAATACCGTCTGGGCTCCCTTATACCCACAATACCGTCTGGGCTCCCTTATACCCACAATACCGTCTGGGCTCCCTTATACCCACAATACCGTCTGGGCTCCCATACCCACAATTTGTCGCAGTGCCCGAATGTTGAGAAGTGGGTTGTATAAAGGTCGCTCGCCCGCCGCTCCCTGAGGCTTGAAGTGGGTTGTATAAAGGTCCCTCGCCCGCCGCTCCCTGAAGCTTGAAGTTGGTTGTATAAAGGTCCCTCGCCCGCCGCTCCCTGAGGCTTGAAGTGGGTTGTATAAAGGTCCCTCGCCCGCCACTCCCTGAGGCTTGAAGGGGGTTGTATAAAGGTCCCTCGCCCGCCGCTCCCTGAGGCTTGAAGTGGGTTGTATAAAGGTCCCTCGCCCGCCGCTCCCTGAGGCTTGAAGTGGGTTGTATAAAGGTCCCTCGCCCGCCGCTCCCTGAGGCTTGAATACAGATGTTTACCCAGTCCTCTAACCTCTTCAGGACCCGGGCTACATTTTCACCTTATTCGGGATGACGCTTACTCACTTTATTCAGATTAAGATTTTTTCGGGACTCCCTTCTCCCCCATGTTTAGCCCCAATAGCGTGTTGAATAATAACACCGAGGTAAGTCACAAGAGTAGATTAAGGTGGGGGTGGTGGTGAGGGGGGGGAGGGGGGGCCCGGGGTATTTATTTGTTTATATATATTTATATTTGTATATATATTTTTTGGTTTCCTCCCTAGACCTCTATCATGCTTAGAAAAATACCCACAATGGCTCCCTTGCAGGTAAATTTGTGCATTTTTCAGCAGGAAAATGCCCCGGTCAAATGCCGGTTCCTCCTAAATTGCAGGGGCTCGCTGTCGCTCACCAATAAAAAAATAAAAAATCGACACCTATATGGCATGCACAATCTTTAAATCGCCAAGCTAATGGGGCGAATGTCTTAAGAAACCTCCAGAAACCTCCCACCCCCTAAATTCACTCAATCACTTAGTTTGTAAAGTTGCTCACATGAATTGTTTTCACTTCACGAGTTTAAGAATGGAAACAAAGACAGCATGGTTGACTTACAGGAACGTTTTGTTATAAAACTGTTACTTGATCATAGGAAATAAATACTGTAGAAAAACTCTACTTCTAATGCAATCATACTGCTGACCTTCCATACATACAATTAAGTAACACCCCGTTCTTAACATTAATCATCAATTACAAACCCCAATGCACTTGAATAAACTAATGAAAGCATATGGTCCTCCCGGGATTCGAACTCGGGATACCACACCCAGAACATAAGCATCTAAACAGAGTCCTGTATATATAAATGTTCATGTAGACAACTGTACCTAAGATTAATGACATACATCAGATAACCGAAGGCCAAATCAGTGAAAATGTGGTAAAAAATGATAGTAAGAATCAACCAAATGCTGGAAAAAATACCGAAAAATACCGAAAAAGTGTCCCATGTGACTCTGGGTTTATGCAAGAGGGGGCCTTGTGGAGACTGTGGTTATAACTTATACATTCCTCCTTTGAAGCAGCACTCACAGTGACTCCTACCCTTCCCTTCACTATACCCACCCTAACCATCCCCTCCAGTTTTTATTCCTAAATTATACAAATGAGGGAATAGCTTTTGGTGGTGTAATGGTTTAGATGCTTATGTTCTGGGTATGGTGTCCCGAGTTCGAATCCCGGGAGGACCATATGCTTTCATTAGTTTATTCAAGTACATTGGGGTTTGTAGATGTTGATTAATGTTAAGAATGGGGTGTTACTTTATTTCACTAACGAGGAATTCGCCAACCGTCTCGTTTCTCATAATTATTCAAATTCTACTCCTAACTAATCCAGCATAGCCATTTTTTTGGTCATAGCTTCAGAGGCTGACAGGCTCGCTCCACTCGTCTTTGAGTTATAGCCTGACCTGACCAATCGATCTCCATGGGCATGGGAGCTGCCACTTTGAACAGCCTGTTGGATAAGATTTCACCCAATGCACCTTTTGGGCGGTTCGCTCATCGGCGTCAGTAGAAGTGACGGAAACTATGTTTACCGAAACTATAAAAATAATCAGCAGCTACCTGCTCTGGCTATGCCAGGCAGATCGTAGGCCAACGGGACATGGCCTATGTTACTAACCGGGTCAACCCCCCCCCCCCACCTCCCCCTCACACACACACCCTAAACTCCTTGGCCTAGGTCCGCTCTGAACACAAACATGCAAACAATGACCATCACATTTATTAATTAGATATGGGGATAACATAAATGTAGCCTGATGAGTTCGTCACTTCTGTTAAAAATGAAAAAAAAAAATAGCAAAATTGAAGTTAAGCTTAATTAAAAATACCTAGGTGTAGGGGATTTGAATTATTGTATGAGACAGGAAGGTATATATATTTTGAGAACATTTATTCCAGAGCATTCTGTTTGAAAGTCCCTCTTAGAATTAATGGAGAAATGTATCTCTCAATTAACCCACTAACTCAAATTGTTTAACTAATCTGAAAAAAAATCGTCTATTAATAACCATAATGAAATTAAAAAAGCATCCTCGTATCCTGAAGTTCACCCATGTATATTAACAACTGTATTCACCAAGGAATACAACATGGCTACTGTACAAACTCACACATAATTCCCCCTATGAAGAAATGTGTGTGTGAGGGAGACGGAGAGAGAGAGAGAGAGGCATCCCATTAGCTCATGCAAAGCAGCCTTTTAGTCACCAAGCTCCCGGCAGAAAAATATACAGCAGGAAATAGCTTACTTACATCAAAATGCATGTAGTAGTTGTTGTTATGGTAGACACACTCTGGTGGACACGGGAAGAGGATGTGCGGGAAATAGTTGAGGAGTGTAACCATTCTCTCTCTCTCTCTCTCTGTGGGTGGGTGTTAATGTGGGTGTGTCTGAGTGTGTAATTGTCGAGTAGCTAAACCCATTTTTTTTAGTTCACTGACATAATTTTGAGGAGTTGTGGGAGGGTCAGTTTAATGTCTGTTTGCAAGTCTGTCTGTCTGTTTTTCTCTCATTCTCACTCTCTCACTCTCACTCACTCTTTTTTTTTCTCTCTCTCTCTCTCTCTCTCTCTCACTCACACACACACACACACACACACACACACACATACACACACACACACACACATACACACACACACACACACACACACACACACACACACACACACACGTTGCAATCAGAGTGGTGCAATATATAATCTATTTTTTTTCTCCACCAAAGTGTATCTCCTTGGAATGAGTCAAAAGGTTTTAGAGATTCCATGTAACTACTTGTAACTCTGTATGTGTGTGTGTGTGTGTGTGTGTACAACATTAAGCAAAACCTCCCTTATGAATAGCATAACATTCTTGACAGATAACACATTTTTCAAATGTGATGATTTCATATGTAAGCAAAATATAGGCATTCCAATGGGAACAGACCCAGGGCCAGATTTTGCCAATCTATTTCTTCATTATTACGAGTTCTTTTATATGCAAGATAACACTCGTACTAAATACGGAACATGCAAACAAATAAGCAAGTGTTCAAGATATATTGATGATATAATATTGTTCAACAGTGGCGACATATTTGATAAAATTAAGACAGACATCTACCCTGATGAGCTTATTTTAAATAAAGAAAATGACTCCGATAAGAAAGCTTCTTTCCTCGATATACAAATTGAAGTAATTGATAAGAAATTTGTAACAAAACTTTATGATAAACGAACAGATTTCCAATTTCATATAGTTAACTTTCCCTTTCTTTGCGGAAATATCCCCAAAAGACAAAGCTATGGTGTTTTTACTTCCCAAATAATACGCTATAGTAGAGTATGTTCGAAATATGAAGACTTTTTAGAGGCTTGTAAGATCCTTATTAGAACATTGTTGAAACAAGGATATGAAATATACCTCTTAAAAAGACATTTTAACAAACTGCCAATTAGATATTTTAACTACAATAAATTAAAAAATATTATAACAAGTGACGTATTTCAAGAAACACCATCTTAGAACTGCTAGAGATGATATGAGTAAATTTGTGAAGAGCATCTCAGCTAATAATGATGACGTCATTGAATTTACCACACACTGCATCTACTGAATATGTCGACGTATTATTACCATAATGTTGATGCCAAGGAGATGGGCTGATCCTGTCAGAGTGGGGGTTGAGCGTCCCCTGCCTCCCAGAGCTCAACCTCACTTTATCTCATGCTAAATATGTTTCAATACTTTTTGACGTAGTTAATGGATTTCTTCTTCGATATCCGACAACAAAATGTGACTTCCCCAATTTGAACTAACGAACTAACTGGTTTTGTCTACTCTACTTCTGACTACAAAATTGACTTCCCGAATTTGTCAACCCCCTGATTTTGACTATTTCATTAGTACTATACTACTTTTTCTTTAAGGGCAAACACTCTACACCAGGTATTATAGAGATAGCCGGTTTGCCACAGTTATAACAGAAAACCGATTACGGCGGATGGCTGTGGCCTGATGAAGTCCATCCGTCTCTCTATTTTGCCTTGGGGTGGGTGTTTGACTGTCCCTCTCTATATTTCTCATATATCTGTGTTAATTTCAACTCTTTTCACATGTGTGTGTGTGTGTGTGTGTGTGTGTGTGTATAGGAGTGGAATAGTTGAGTAAAAATTTAAGGTTTCTTTCCCCTACCCCCCCACCCCCCCCCTTCTCTCTCTCTCTCTCTCTCTCTCTCTCTCTCTCTCTCTCTCTCTCTCTCTCTCTCTCTCTCTGCTTGCCTGTGTTTGAGTGTGGAGCTGTGGAGAAGCTGAACTATTTCTTGGCTTAGAGTGCATATGCATTCTTTTGGGCTCTGAGGTGTTCTGCATAATAATATCCGTCTGTCTGTCTGTGTGTGTGTGAGTCTGTCTTTGGACGTGTTTTTCGCTCTCTCTCTCTATCTATCTCATACACACACACACACACACACACACACACACACACTCTCTCTCTTCTGTCTCTGTCTGTCTGAGTGTGGCATTGTTGAGGTGAACCATTCTTTACTTACAGTTTATACACATCCGTTTGGCTTCTGAAAGGTATTGTATAATGTCTCTCTCTCTCTCTCTCCCCTTCTTTGCTAACCTTCCCTTCCATCATGTTTGCCGTCTCTACTAGAATTAAGTCTTGACCACCTCGCTGGGATCATTAGGTCTGTGTGGCTAGTGTATCCGCGTAAATCATTGTAATTCTCTCTCTCCTTGTGTCTGTGTTTGGATAGTTTACTAACTGAATATTTGCTTTGTGTTCGTAATTTGGGATTCTGAGCAGCTACAAAGCACAAAGGAATACAAAGGAAAACAAGCAACAACAGATCTATCAAACCTGACGAGGCTACTTGTATCTAACCTACCAAGTTAATATGGATGAACAAAATATTATTGGGAGGCTATTATTTGTAAAAGTAGTTAAATGGGGGGTTAAGAACGAGATATTTATCAAATCGGTTTTCGAGCGGTTGAAGAGTACAACATTCAATGATATTTCTGTCTAAAAGGCATCTATCTTTCTGTCTGCCTGTCATTGTTTTGGCTCGAACGTCCCTTGATGTTGGCCCTGTCACTCTTTCAACTCTGGGGGAGGCACTCGCTACAGGCAGTTCTGCTTTTTGTCTCCCTCACTCACATAAAAAGCTTACGAGGCCCACTTATTGAAATACTTAAAGTACTAAATGAGTCTAATTTTTTTTCTGGACCCTCTTCTCCTTAATGTTTAATCCCATTAGTTTTGAGAATATAAGACATTTGCCCCCATTCTTTTGACGATTTGAAGACCTTTAGTACAATGTAAGTGTGGATTTTTTCTTCGTAAGCGAGAGCGATAGCGAGCCTGCAATTTTAGCTAGGAAATTGATAGATAGATAGATAGATAGATATATAGATAGAGCGAGAGAGAGTGTGAGAGTGAGTGAGAAAGATAGAGAGAGAGAGAGAGAGAGAGAGAGAGAGAGAGAGAGAGAGAGAGAGAGAGAGAGAGAGAGAGAGAGAGAGAGAGAGAGAGAGAGAGAGAGAGAGAGAAATAGAACGAGAGCGAGCAAACTGTACCACAGAAACCAATATTGCAAAAAAAAAAAAAAAAAAAACTTTCACCTTTGAGTCCCTGTGAATGGAGAACTAACCGAGTGAGGGAACGGAGCCGCTGATGGGGAGAGTATTGCCAACCGCCTTACTCCGGCCACCATCTTGTTTACCTCTCTTTGTATAAAAACTCCCCATTTACACTTCAAACAGCGGATTATCCGGTAAGCCTTCCTGGTGCAACCGATTACTGATCTGTATCCGGTTACGATAAATTCATATTAATTTGTATATTTATTTACTTATTTACATATTTCTTTTCTAGACTCCTCCCTAGACCTCCATCAAGCTTAAAATTACACTCCCTAGACCCCCTTTCTAGATCAATTTGTAAATTTTTCGGTAAAAAATATCCGGGCCGATGGCTGGTTCCTCTTATATTACAGGCTCGCCTTCGCTCTCCAGGAAAAAAATCGACACGAAAGGTCTTAAAATTGACAAAATTACTAAAAACAATGGGGCTGAACATGAGGGAGAATGGGGTCCAGAAAAAATCCCCCAAGTGAAAATCTCCCCTTAAACTATAGACATTTAGCAAATTACACAACTTTCGGGTTTGCGTTGAAAGCAATTGATTTTAAATTTGCTTATGTATTTTTTTGTCTTTTGAACTTCCTTATAATCCCCAAACTCACAAGTGGTTAACATTAATTGTTGTTCTTTCCTAACAAAACGTCACTGCGTCATTAAGGGAAAATGTACAGTATATATATATATATATATATATATATGTTTAAATCTCTCAGTGGGGTTCGAACCGTTGACCGTCAGGACGATAGCCGACGCTTTAACCAACTCCACCACGGCAGTCGTGGTGGAGTTGGTTAAAGCGTCGGCTATCGTCCTGACGGTCGACGGTTCGAACCCCACGGAGAGATTAAAACATTTAGTGGCTTACGTGTATTTGTGATATATACTTAATATATATATATATATATATATATATATATATATATATATATATATATATAAAGGTCAATGTTTGTCTGTTTGTCAGTTACCCGACCTTTGTTACTAAACTCCTCCCACAGTTTTGGTACCAGGTGGGAGTGTGGGGCACCGTTGGAAAGCCTAGGCTTTGGAGTTGGTTTTAGGCGAGTTTAGTGGAAATCAGAGACACTTTTGTTTAATAAAATTTTCGGCAGAACTTATGTAGTATACGGGAGCGAAAAAAATGCGAAAAATGGCCGTTTGGGGCAGAAGGAGGCCTCCGATCGAAAAGGTGCATGGAACGAAAGTTGTTCGCAGCTCCCCAAAATGGGAGTACGGATGAGGTCAGATCCAAAATCGGAGGTCAATCTAGCGGCCGAAATCGAGGTCGCCGTTTAATGAGGCACAGGGAGGTCGAGGCCGGTGATTATGGTAGTAGTAGTATTGTGATGATTGTGGTAGTAGTGATTGATGATGGTGATTATGATAGTAGAATTTAAACCCGGGCAACGCCGGGTACCCCTCCTAATATATATATATAATATACACATTGTAAGGTACAAGATCTGCTTCTTACGGACTCCTTGAACTGCCTACATAACTCCCGTAATACATACTGTACACTACATTTAGAGGGAGGGGTTTGTTATTTTCTGGACTCCATTCTTATTCATCTTTAGCCCCATTAGTTTTGAGATTTCAAGTCGTTCGTCCCATTAGTTTGTCAATATTAAGATCTTTCATGCCATTTAGGTGTCAATATCTTCCTGACGAGCGATAGTGAGCTGGTAATTTGAGAGGAACCGATCCTCGACCTGGACATTTTTCTTCCGAAAAATTTCGATGGGGGATTTTATGGGTGGGTTTAAAGTGATTAGAGGTCTAGGGAGCAACCCCCTCCCCTCCCTTAAGTAGAGCATTAATAGAAAGGTTGGATTCAATTCGAAATAGCTACGAAAAGTTCAGGACAGCTTTATTGTCTTAGAGTTTACTGGATTAGATAGAGGAGAGCCATTAACAGGAGGTACGCAACATGTCGACTGTAAAAATTAAGGTGGCCAGAAGGTCTCCCACCAGAGGGTCGAGCCGCGTGAGGGAAATATCAAACTAAACGAAGAAGGGAGGTCGGGCAACCGTAAATGGTGCAGTTTTTGTTTCCTTCCCCACTAGATAGTTTTTTTTGTATTATTTTTTGTTACTGCAAACTGTATACACATATTCAGTATATACACATGCATGAATTTTGTTCTTTATATAACCCCAGCCCTTGGATTAGGGGTCTCTGCATTGGTTGCAGTGGATAAAGAATACTTCCTCCGTAATTCCTGCATGTCGTAAGAGGCGACTAAAAGGGACAGGTAGATGGGACTCATTAGCCTTGGCAGGCAACCTCGTATAGGGGAAGGAAAACCCTGCACAACAAGCCCCTCATGGACTCCAGCGATCATGGGCAAGAGCCAGCTGGTTTGGTGCAGGGCCCCGAGACCCGACTCCGCAAAAACCAAAGCCGTCACCACACATAATTGGGAAATGGGACCGAGGATCGTCGTAAGCAATGCCAGGCGGGTGCCCACAACCATGGTCCAGCAATTCTGGGAGGTCCAATGCTAGGCTCAGCAGGAGGGACTGATCCTACTGCTCTTGCCAGCGAATGGTGGCGGATCCTCCAGACAGCCTCCTGACTTGTGGGGTGGTTGTGGCAGCACAGATGAGTCATTAACCCAATAACCCGCTCCTGGGCCTAACTGTTGGAGGGGTCTCTGAGTTGGAGCCTGGAATATATATTCCTTTTCAGATAATGACCAACTACCTCCTTTATCTGGGGAGCTGTGGTGGCTGGGAGTCGACATAACGGCCCTGTCTTATGTGAGGCAGCCTGGCAGTAGTGGGAACAATTACGATGGTTACACATATTACTGGTCTGGCTGTGGCAATGGCTCCCCATAGGTGGGTGGCTGTTGCAATCTCGTCAGCCTTGGTTCCACAGTTATGGGGCTTACACCTGTTGACGAGCGCCTACTGCTGGTGAGGCTGAAGCACTCGATGGGCTTCATTTTTCTTGTTGCAGTGGAATAAGTGTATGTTCCTACCAAAATTAGTATTTCAGTAGAGAAAGAATTGTTATACACCAAGCTCGACTCTATTATTAAACAGTGCCACCCACGGGAGCCACTCGTTGTCCTTGGGGACTTCAATTCAGTTACTGGCACAGATAGACCTGGCTATGAGGTATGTGTCGGTCCTCATGGCTCTGGTACCAGGAATTTCAACAGTTCTCTCCTCTTGAACTTCACAAGATCCAGGAAGTTGAGGATTGTGGGGTCGTGGTTTCAGAGACTAGATCCAAACAGCTGAACTTGGTATTCCCATGATGGTGACGTGGTCAAGGAGATTGATCACATACTTGTAAACAGTCATCGGAGGATCTTCCAGAACTGCAGGGTCTTTAGGAGTGCTCAGTGTTATGCTACTGACCACAGGCTTCTTGTTGTTACACTGAAGCTACGACTCAAAACCATACAATCATAAAATGTTATCCCCCAGCATTTCATATTGAGAGGCTCAGGGATTAGGAGTATGCAAGGAAGTATGCAGTGGCAGTCTTAATTTAAATACAGTCCTCTGGAGGTAGATAAAGTAAAGTTAAATTGGTCATCATATGATTGAAAGGCTAAGGGCAGTTATATTTCTGGACCCCCCTTCATCTTCATGATTAACCCCTCTAGTTTTTACAAATTTAAGACGTTCGCCCCATTAGTTTGGCGATTTTAAGACCTTTTGTGCCACTTAGGTGTCCGTTTTATCTTGGCGAGCGAAAGCGAGCCTGCATTTTAGGAGAAACCGGCCTTCGGCCGGTACATTTTACTACCGAAAAATGTACAAATTTATGCCAAAGGGGGGTGTTGAGGGTATTTGTTTAATCTTGATGGAGGTCTAGGGAGGTGTTGAATTCTGACTTGACTAACATTTTAATGCTACCAGACTACAATTGATCGTAAAAATTGACGGAAAAAGCGCTCCTGTGACACTGCCTTAACCTGCCTCTGTCGCTCCACCGTCTTGCAACACAACACCGGTAAAGGGGACAGCACACCACAGCTTGCAAGGGCCCAGCATTTACAAACATTTCTATAAACGTTTGGCATTCGTAACGTAACGTAAAGGTTATATAATCTTTAGCTCTTGATTCCTATTGATACTTCCTAAGCTGAATAACAGTATCTGCTAGTAGTATTGAAGTAAAGATAATAGTAGTTTTATTGAAGGGGTTAATCAAGCTACCAAGTCTCTCTCTCTCTCTTCCTTCACCCAACTTCTCTCTGTCTGTCTGTCGCTCGCTCTCGCTCTCTCTCTCTCTATCTCTCTCTTCATTGCCCCCACTTCTCTCTGTGTCTGTATCTGTCTCACTCTCTCTCTCTCACTCTCTATTTCGCTCTCTCTCTCTCTCTCTCTCTCTCTCTCTCTCTCTCTCTCTCTCTCTCTCTCTCTCTCTCTCTCTCTCTCTCTATCTATCTATATATCTCTATCTCTCTTCCCCCCACTTCTCTCTGTCTGTCTGTCTATCTGTCTCACTCTCTCACTCTCTCTCTCTCTCTCTCTCTCTCTCTCTCTCTCTCCATGTCTGCCCCCGGAGATACATTGGTTTTCGACAGTCGGCTAACCAATTTTTGGATGAGTCCAATCATTTTTGGTTGGAAGCTAATCTTTTCATTTTGCTCCTTTAGCGGACGTGGGTTGGTTCTATATATCTTTGAGTTTATATATATATTGTACATTATGTTATATATACATTATGTTATATATATACATTATAATACTATATACATTTCACTCATACATATGGAGATACAAGTAGTCTTACATTATAATGGTGGTGATAGTAGATATAATTATAGTAGTGATGATGGTGACTGGTGGTGGTGATGATGGTGGTGGTAATAGTAAACATTATGGTAGCGTTAAGATGGTAATGGTGATGGTGGTAGTTATGTAGGCAATGGTGGTGGTGGTTGTGGTAATGGTGGCGATAATGGAGATAGTAGTGGTAGTGGTGGCAGTTGTGGTGATGGTGGTGATGAAACGGTGGTAGTAATGAAGATGGTAGTGGTGATGGTAACAGTCAGTGGTTGTGGCATTGAAAGTTGTGTTGACTGTATTGGAAGTAATGATGCTAGTGGTGGTAAATATGATGGTAGTGGTGATGATGGCAATGTTAGTAACTGTGGTGGTGGTGGTGGTGGATGTGGTGGTCGTGGAGGTGGTGGTGTTGGTGGTGGTGGTAGTGAATGTGGTGGAGGCTGTGGTGGTGGTGGTGGTGGTGGATGTGGTGATGGTGGAAGTCTCTGAAGGGTTCACAGTTAATTAAGTGACTAAAGCAGTGAAGCCCCCACGTCCCTGATCGAGTTACTGTCACACCAGATGCAGACACGTGCACTTTATCAGGTTGAGGAGAATAATCAAAGTAAAGAGGTTGCACAGAACTTAATTAAGATGAATACAGTTTGTGTTGTATAGAGGTTTGCTTCTATTAACATTGATATCTTCAATAAAAGCATTCTCACTTACGGAATGTATTTGAACATAGGTACATGCACTGGCTTAAGTAAGTACACTGGCTCCGGTTATTAATTTCGTTGGGGTCAATTAATTATATGGAACAGAATAGTCTGGTCGATTTCTGGCAGTGTCCCATCATAGGTGACGGAAGATGGTGCCCACGAAGATAAAGGGCCCTTCATCTTCGTGGGCACCATTGGGTGTGCGAGGCGGCAGTTCGAGCAACTACACTGTACAGTACCACACATGGGTATGATGTGGTGGTGGTGTCGAAGTTTGGCTTGGAGATCCTTCGAAATGCCTGTCAGTATTGTAAATAATTAAGCTTGAATATACTGTAGTCTGTGGCGTCTGAAGACCTTCTGGTGTGAAGCACAGAGAGTTGTTGTTGTTGTTGTTGTTCCCCAGGCTGCCTGGCCGAACAGAGTTGCACACAGTTGGTTACGTCTGTGGAATAGGTTCTGGTTAACAACACAGGAGGGCTAGAGAGCCATGTAGTATTGCTGTTTAGTATAACAACTGAGGCCTGAGAGTCTTTCAGGAGTCGTCCGGTTTGAGATGTGGGATTCTGGAGGCCCTACTAGCCCTGTGTTCTGGTCAGGGTTCTTTACATAAGGCTTAGCACAGATGTTACTATTCTGCCTAAGATGGGGTTACTGGCAGGTAGTCACGGTGTTCTGGCTGGTGTCCTGTGGCTGCGTGACACATGAAACAAGGGCGTGCGTAACGGAGGACACCAAGTGGCTGACACGCCTTTGTTGATCCTGAGTGCATCGTGGTTGTCTTGGGTCGCACATGAGCACATGATGTCTACCTGTTTTATTACTAGGGCTACGATGGTTAAGTCGTTGCTTATTGGCATATCAGTAACAAATATCATACACATAATAATATATATATATATATTTTTTTTTTCTTTTTCTATATTCCAACTTACTTCCTCTCGGGCATAGGCTGAGAGCCTCAACATTCACCGCTTTACAATGAACAGTGAAGCCCGTGAGGTCTTGTTCCAGACTAGGGAGTGAGACATGTGAAGCACGTAGAGTACAACGAGCACCTGCCATCTTGCCTTCACATGAGGCACGGTGCTCACTCATGGCCCGAAACGACCCCATCTCTGAAGCCACCTCGTTCCCGTGCTTCACTGTCTCATGCCCTACACTCGGACTCTCACACTTATACACACACAACGCCACCTGTTGAGCAGATAACTCACCAGGCATTGCACCCCTATAGCATATTTTGAATATGGGAATATTCATACAGTGCTATTTAATCAGGGAACAATGAGGGTATTTTATTTGACGTTTCGGTGGGCTTGTGGTAATGCACTGATACCAGGTACAGCACAACTTCCATCCCAATAATATCTTCCCATTGATACATCGGGATTTGAACCCGGGACCTTTGGATTACCAGGCCAGTGGCAAGACCACTCCACCACACCTCCCCTAACTGTGAACCCGGGACCTTTGGATTACCAGGCCAGTGGCAAGACCACTCCACCACACCTCCCCTAACTGTTATACTATATACTGTTACAGTATATATATATATATTCACATGTGTGTGTGTGTGTGTGTGTGTGTGTGTGTGTTTGAAAGCATGTTGGGAGGGAGGGGGTAATAGATGTAGCATGTGCTTGGAGGAATACCTTGGATGGTGGTTTATGCCTACATGCATCCTGACAAACCTTCGTCTAGTAATCGCAAGGAAGAAATTACGATGTCATGAGCTGACTATAAAATTACCAGCAGAGCAACCCCATGACCCCACTACTAGTTATTTCATGCAATTTGTGTGGGACAGTTCGTACAATCTAGGGCACTAATATGGTCTCGAAAGTTAAAATAAACCTCCGAAATTCATAATTGGTACAGAGTTAATGAGAGAAGATTCGATTCAAATTGTAATAGCTTCGAAAATGTTGTGTCTGTTTGCGTAACAGTTTACAGTTTTGAACATACATAGATGGTGCAAAAGTAGTTTTAATTATGCTAACATAGTAATACATCGGTAGAGGAATAGAAAGCTAAAAAACTGACTAATTATCCAGATTATAGGTTAAGATAGATGTGTGTTGGATCTATTGGTTAAGATAGATGTGTGTTGGATCTATTGGTTAAGATAGATGTGTTGGATCTATTGGTTAAGATAGATGTGTGTTGGATCTATTGGTTAAGATAGATGTGTGTTGGATCTATTGGTTAAGATAGATGTGTGTTGGATCTATTGGTTAAGATAGATGTGTTGGATCTATTGGTTAAGATAGATGTGTGTTGGATCTATTGGTTAAGATAGATGTGTGTTGGATCTATAGGTTAAGATAGATGTGTGTTGGATCTATTGGTTAAGATAGATGTGTGTTGGATCTATTGGTTAAGATAGATGTGTGTTGGATCTATAGGTTAAGATAGATGTGTGTTGGATCTATTGGTTAAGATAGATGTGTGTTGGATCTATTGGTTAAGATAGATGTGTGTTGGATCTATAGGTTAAGATAGATGTGTGTTGGATCTATTGGTTAAGATAGATGTGTGTTGGATCTATAGGTTAAGATAGATGTGTGTTGGATCTATTGGTTAAGATAGATGTGTGTTGGATCTATTGGTTAAGATAGATGTGTGTTGGATCTATAGGTTAAGATAGATGTGTGTTGGATCTATTGGTTAAGATAGATGTGTGTTGGATCTATAGGTTAAGATAGATGTGTGTTGGATCTATTGGTTAAGATAGATGTGTTGGATCTATTGGTTAAGATAGATGTGTGTTGGATCTATAGGTTAAGATAGATGTGTGTTGGATCTATGTGGTACACCAGTCTGGCCCGGAACGCGGTTAAGGGGGGGGACCTGTTTTTGTTCTGTCCTTTTCTATCTTTGTCTGGCTTGTATCCATTTGGCCCCATTCAGCCTACGTTTTAAGACGTTTATCCCCATCCAGGTGTCAATTTTTTACTGGTGAGCGGTAGCGAGCCAGCATATTTTTTATTTTTGTTTGACAGCAGGCTAAATTTGTACATTTTTCGATAGAAAAATGTCTCCGGCGAAGCCGGATTTCTTCATATAATGCTGGCTCGCTATCGCTCGCCAGGAAGAAATCGACACCTAGATGGGGATAAACGTCTTAAAATAGTTGGCTGAATGGGGCCGAATGGATACAAGCCAGAGAAAGAGAGAAAAGGACAGAATTAACAAAAAGCAGGTCACCCCCCTTAATTGGGTTTTGGTCTACCTCTATTAGTGGTGACGGCATAGTTTCTGTACTGAGCTCCCGTTCCACTTCCGGCCGGTGGTGGTGGTGGACTCCATGTTTCCGTACAGGAGTCATATGGTGAATTCGTGTGATTTTATGTTTAAATATAACCAATCAAGATATACCAAGGACATCAAATAACATGTATATAATATGTATATAATATGTATATAATATGTATATAATATGTATATAATATGTATATAATATGTATATAATATGTATATAATATGTATATAATAACATAAACAAAACATGAATGTCAGGAGTCTATCAATGGAGACTCGATAGCGGCATATGTACAGTCGCACACATAAGTTCCTACCCTCACGGTGCATTCTATGAGTGGAAGTACGAATAATAATATGATTGGCAGAAACAATGGTTGATATAAAACAGTTAATCGATCATATGAATAAACTAATGCATAATAAACTTCTGAATTCTTAACTCAACAAACATCTGTACTTTTAACTCCATTTTGCAAATTGTATTTCCATACATAAAGGCACCGACAGGGAAGAGGAAGTTCTTTGCGCTACTGTACCCCATTGATCAGAACCGGGCTACATATAATAAATTCGCCACCGACCTGCTGTTATTTGCGCTACTGTACACCATAGATCAGAACCGGGCTACATATAAAAAAATCGCCACCGACCTGCTTTTAGTCAGAGAGGAAACTGGTGAAAAATATACGAGCGGCAAAATTCATGACACAATTCTGAATATTTTCCTTTGCTACCCTCAACTTTTATTCTGTAACTCAATTCCCGGGCCGCGTTCTGGAATATAACTTTTAGCTTTACCGAGCGTGAAACCATTTTAGTATTTTCTTTTTTTGTTCGAAACGTTTCTTGGTGTGGCGTATTGCATTCTTTTTCCGGGGGTAAATATTTCATCGAGTAACGTTTTTCAGGCTTACACACTATACCGTATATCGCTAGTGATTTGTAGGGCCTTTTTCAATTGCCGTTTTTGGGGATGTACGGTAGTTCTCGCTGTGTGCAAAGTGCTTTATTAACCTTATGAGGACCTTAGGCGCTATTTCACATGTTACTTTGGTTGTCAATAGGCGATTTTATATAGTTAAAGAAGGATCTCTGTAAACCATAGAGTAAGACGATATTTATTCACCCATAATTCCCCAGCTTCTTTCTTTAACTGATTAAATTCGTATAATGATAGCGAAAGTAACATAACAAAACTCTCTGATACTGATAGCGAAAGTAACATAACAAAACTCTCTGATACTGACAGCGAAAGTAACATAACAAAACTCTCTGATACTGATAGCGAAAGTAACATAACAAAACTCTCTGATACTGATAGCGAAAGTAACATAACAAAACTCTCTGATACTGATAGCGAAAGTAACATAACAAAACTCTCTGATACTGATAGCGAAAGTAACATAACAAAACTCTCTGATACTGATAGCGAAAGTAACATAACAAAACTCTCTGATACTGATAGCGAAAGTAACATAACAAAACTCTCTGATACTGATAGCGAAAGTAACATAACAAAACTCTCTGATACTGATAGCGAAAGTAACATAACAAAACTCTCTGATACTGATAGCGAAAGTAACATAACAAAACTCTCTGATACTGATAGCGAAAGTAACATAACAAAACTCTCTGATACTGATAGCGAAAGTAACATAACAAAACTCTCTGATACTGATAGCGAAAGTAACATAACAAAACTCTCTGATACTGATAGCGAAAGTAACATAACAAAACTCTCTGATACTGATAGCGAAAGTAACATAACAAAACTCTCTGATACTGATAGCGAAAGTAACATAACAAAACTCTCTGATACTGATAGCGAAAGTAACAAAACTCTCTGATACTGATAGCGAAAGTAACATAACAAAACTCTCTGATACTGATAGCGAAAGTAACATAACAAAACTCTCTGATACTGATAGCGAAAGTAACATAACAAAACTCTCTGATACTGATAGCGAAAGTAACATAACAAAACTCTCTGATACTGATAGCGAAAGTAACATAACAAAACTCTCTGATACTGATAGCGAAAGTAACATAACAAAACTCTCTGATACTGATAGCGAAAGTAACATAACAAAACTCTCTGATACTGATAGCGAAAGTAACATAACAAAACTCTCTGATACTGATAGCGAAAGTAACATAACAAAACTCTCTGATACTGATAGCGAAAGTAACATAACAAAACTCTCTGATACTGATAGCGAAAGTAACATAACAAAACTCTCTGATACTGATAGCGAAAGTAACATAACAAAACTCTCTGATACTGATAGCGAAAGTAACATAACAAAACTCTCTGATACTGATAGCGAAAGTAACATAACAAAACTCTCTGATACTGATAGCGAAAGTAACATAACAAAACTCTCTGATACTGATAGCGAAAGTAACATAACAAAACTCTCTGATACTGATAGCGAAAGTAACATAACAAAACTCTCTGATACTGATAGCGAAAGTAACATAACAAAACTCTCTGATACTGATAGCGAAAGTAACATAACAAAACTCTCTGATACTGATAGCGAAAGTAACATAACAAAACTCTCTGATACTGATAGCGAAAGTAACATAACAAAACTCTCTGATACTGATAGCGAAAGTAACATAACAAAACTCTCTGATACTGATAGCGAAAGTAACATAACAAAACTCTCTGATACTGATAGCGAAAGTAACATAACAAAACTCTCTGATACTGATAGCGAAAGTAACATAACAAAACTCTCTGATACTGATAGCGAAAGTAACATAACAAAACTCTCTGATACTGATAGCGAAAGTAACATAACAAAACTCTCTGATACTGATAGCGAAAGTAACATAACAAAACTCTCTGATACTGATAGCGAAAGTAACATAACAAAACTCTCTGATACTGATAGCGAAAGTAACATAACAAAACTCTCTGATACTGATAGGCTCAAGTTAGTAAATTATACTCACTTTGAATATAAATTTACTTTATAATAAATATAATCATAATTTTACAATTATCATAAAGTACTCTTATGGGGGAGGTAGTTGCTTTTTATAGACCCCCTTCTCCCTCATGCTTTGTCTTATTAGTTCTGAGATTACGAGACTTTTGTCTCATTATTTTAGCGATATAAAGATCTTTGCCCCATTTTTATTTTTGCCAATATGAAGACCTTTCATGTAATTTAGTTGTCGACTCTTTCCTGGCAAGTGATTGCCAGCCTGTAATTTAAGGGGAATCGGCCTTCGGCCGGGACATTTATCTATCGAAAAATGTACACATTTATCTTGAAGGGGGGGCCTTGGGGGTGTTTTTTCTACTTTTGATGGAGGTCGATGAAGGAAACTAAAACAAAAAATAATACTAACAAGATAAATAAATAAGAAAATAAATACGGCCATCCCCCTTTAACTCAATATACACCAACATTGTAATAAATACGGCCATCCCCCTTTAACTCAATATACACCAACATTGTAATAAATACGGCCATCCACCTTTAAACTCAATATACACCAACATTGTAATAAATACGGCCATCCCCCTTTAACTCAATATACACCAACATTGTAATAAATACGGCCATCCACCTTTAACTCAATATACACCAACATTGTAATAAATACGGCCATCCACCTTTAACTCAATATACACCAACATTGTAATAAATACGGCCATCCCCCTTAAACTCAATATACACCAACATTGTAATAAATACGGCCATCCACCTTTAAACTCAATATACACCAACATTGTAATAAATACGGCCATCCCCCTTTAAACTCAATATACACCAACATTGTAATAAATACGGCCATCCCCCTTAAACTCAATATACACCAACATTGTAATAAATACGGCCATCCCCCTTTAAACTCAATATACACCAACATTGTAATAAATACGGCCATCCCCCTTAAACTCAATATACACCAACATTGTAATAAATACGGCCATCCACCTTTAAACTCAATATACACCAACATTGTAATAAATACGGCCATCCACCTTTAAACTCATGCCTCTATAGTTATGAGGTAATTACAGTATGTATTTACATAAAATGTAATAATCCAG
Source organism: Paralithodes platypus (assembly GCA_032716605.1). NCBI lineage: Eukaryota > Metazoa > Arthropoda > Malacostraca > Decapoda > Lithodidae > Paralithodes > Paralithodes platypus. The sequence continues at coordinate 65,597,621 of CM064483.1, read as the reverse complement.
ACTGAGCCCTTTGCTATACTAAACGGCACCTTGTATTAATTATACCTGCATGTTCTCAGTGTTGCTCAATTAAACTAGTTGCGAAATGCATGTATACATTTAATAGAACATATAATATACACTGAGGGATGCATGCATATAATAGAACATATAATATACACTGAGGGATGTATGTATTTAATAGAACATATAATATACACTGAGGGATGTATGTATGTTTTAATAGAACATATAATATACACTGAGGGATGTATGTATTTAATAGAACATATAATATACACTGAGGGATGTATGTATTTAATAGAACATATAATATACACTGAGGGATGTATGTATTTAATAGAACATATAATATACACTGAGGGATGCATGCATATAATAGAACATATAATATACACTGAGGGATGTATGTATTTAATAGAACATATAATATACACTGAGGGATGTATGTATGTTTTAATAGAACATATAATATACACTGAGGGATGTATGTATTTAATAGAACATATAATATACACTGAGGGATGTATGTATTTAATAGAACATATAATATACACTGAGGGATGTATGTATTTAATAGAACATATAATATACACTGAGGGATGTATGTATTTAATAGAACATATAATATACACTGAGGGATGCATGCATATAATAGAACATATAATATACACTGAGGGATGTATGTATTTAATAGAACATATAATACACGGAGGGATGTATGTATGTTTTAATAGAACATATAATATACACTGAGGGATGTATGTATTTAATAGAACATATAATATACACTGAGGGATGTATGTATTTAATAGAACATATAATATACACTGAGGGATGTATGTATTTAATAGAACATATAATATACACTGAGGGATGTATGTATTTAATAGAACATATAATATACACTGAGGGATGCATGCATATAATAGAACATATAATATACACTGAGGGATGTATGTATTTAATAGAACATATAATATACACTGAGGGATGTATGTATGTTTTAATAGAACATATAATATACACTGAGGGATGTATGTATTTAATAGAACATATAATATACACTGAGGGATGTATGTATTTAATAGAACATATAATATACACTGAGGGATGTATGTATTTAATAGAACATATAATATACACTGAGGGATGTATGTATTTAATAGAACATATAATATACACTGAGGGATGTATGTATTTAATAGAACATATAATATACACTGAGGGATGCATGCATATAATAGAACATATAATATACACTGAGGGATGTATGTATTTAATAGAACATATAATATACACTGAGGGATGTATGTATTTAATAGAACATATAATATACACTGAGGGATGCATGCATATAATAGAACATATAATATACACTGAGGGATGTATGTATTTAATAGAACATATAATATACACTGAGGGATGTATGTATTTAATAGAACATATAATATACACTGAGGGATGTATGTATTTAATAGAACATATAATATACACTGAGGGATGTATGTATTTAATAGAACATATAATACACTGAGGGATGCATGCATATAATAGAACATATAATATACACTGAGGGATGTATGTATTTAATAGAACATATAATATACACTGAGGGATGTATGTATTTAATAGAACATATAATATACACTGAGGGATGCATGCATATAATAGAACATATAATATACACTGAGGGATGTATGTATTTAATAGAACATATAATATACACTGAGGGATGTATGTATTTAATAGAACATATAATATACACTGAGGGATGTATGTATTTAATAGAACATATAATATACACTGAGGGATGTATGTATTTAATAGAACATATAATACACTGAGGGATGTATGTATTTAATAGAACATATAATATACTGAGGATGTATGTATTTAATAGAACATATAATATACACTGAGGGATGCATGCATATAATAGAACATATAATATACACTGAGGGATGTATGTATTTAATAGAACATATAATATACACTGAGGGATGTATGTATTTAATAGAACATATAATATACACTGAGGGATGCATGCATATAATAGAACATATAATATACACTGAGGGATGTATGTATTTAATAGAACATATAATATACACTGAGGGATGTATGTATGTTTTAATAGAACATATAATATACACTGAGGGATGTATGTATTTAATAGAACATATAATATACACTGAGGGATGTATGTATTTAATAGAACATATAATATACACTGAGGGATGTATGTATTTAATAGAACATATAATATACACTGAGGGATGTATGTATTTAATAGAACATATAATATACACTGAGGGATGCATGCATATAATAGAACATATAATATACACTGAGGGATGTATGCATATAGTCATTTACATACATATTTACCCACGTACCTTCACCTAAACTTATTTATTTCCATACGACATACATACATGTACACAAACATATACGTACAGTACAAAGTCCTTTACAATCATACACATATGCACTTACACAACTACATATACTGTACATATATATATATTTATGTACATTCACACACCTACGTACAGTTGCCTTTTGTTCCAAGTTACCCACTTAGCAAGGCAATGGCCATGTTAAGTAGGTAACTTGGAACTGAAGGCAACTGTACATACATACACATATGCATATACTCACGTCTATATACAGTATGTATTCACTCGTCTCATATACTCTACTATACTCTATTTTTTTCCAGCTGATGGTAAATTGAATCCCTTAGTAGCTGATTTCGCGATACTTAGTGGAAATATATGAAACTACTACGGCTGTGTGTCGTATTAATGCCAAGACTACTACGGCTGTGTGTCGTATTAATGCCAAGATTTCATTATTATCACCATATTTCGCTACTAAATTTGCCTTATAGCTGAGTAACAAAGATAAAACATGACAATTTACCCTCAGCTGGAAAAAATAGACTATAGTCTACTGTATACGTACGCTCATGTATCTATTGGCCTAGTGCAGCCTATTTTATGATATAGTCTTAAATCTCACATTAATAACAATAATGTTTATTAAACAAAAATATATAACTATTCTGTTTTCTTTCATTTCATTCTTGTTTTTATTTCAATGCTCCACAGCTTGTGTTCTGTGTAATTATATACCTATGTTACCCATACCTATACCTTAACCTAACTATGCTTATACTCTATATATCTGTAATGAATCTTCTTCAACGAGGCGATCAATTCGATTTTCTAGTTTGTTTCGGGAGAAGGTTGCTAGCCCAACTAAATTATCTTGTATTATATATATGGCATAATTTACAACTGTTCATTAATATACACAATTCAATACATATCTAATGTAGATAACATTGGATACGTATTACTTTGCTTTGGTAAACGTACTTGCCTGTCTCAAAAAGTCCTTGGTCCAACGATCGTACAGTTGCCAACCATCAAATTAACCTCAAAGATGCCATAAGTTACGATGAGGTCAGAGGCAAAACGAACCAATTGATTAACAGCTTATTCCTTTATTTTGACGTCATAACTTACTTATACTCAGATTTTTTTTCCATCGCAAGTTATATTACCCCTTTATAACTGGTTCTGTTATATTACCCCTTTATGACTGGTTCTATTATATTACCCCTTTATAACTGGTTCTGTTATATTACCCCTTTATGACTGGTTCTGTTATATTACCCCTTTATGACTGGTTCTGTTATATTACCCCTTTATGACTGGTTCTGTTATATTACCCCTTTATAACTGGTTCTGTTATATTACCCCTTTATAACTGGTTCTGTTATATTACCCCTTTATGACTGGTTCTGTTATATTACCCCTTTATGACTGGTTCTGTTATATTACCCCTTTATGACTGGTTCTGTTATATTACCCCTTTATGACTGGTTCTGTTATATTACCCCTTTATGACTGGTTCTGTTATATTACCCCTTTATGACTGGTTCTGTTTGCAGTACTAACGGCTCTAGAATAACGATGGCAGTGATTTAGGATACGACGGTCAGAGGTGTACATAAAGTGTCGTAAATGGTTCCGGTATTCGGTTAACCCCTTCTGTACCGGCAACATCTTTTTAAGTTTATTCTAGCTATATTTAGACGATTCTGTGCAGTTCAGGAAGAATCTAGGGTAGTGAAGAGGGTTAAGTGAGATAGTTGGAAGCCTGTTAATTGCTGGAGGCCCTTTTTAAACTGAAACCAGTATATAATGAAAAGTACATCACCGGTACAGAAGGGGTTAAGGATACAACGGTCAGAGGTCGTAAATAAAGTGTTGTAAATGGTTCCGGTATTCGGTTTACGGTACAGTTGCCCGCCCTTACTCCTTTACAAACACGAGTCAGTTTGGGTGAAATGTAATACTTATGCACGTGTTGATGTTGTATAATTTGAATATACACTAGCAACAAACAAACCTCAGAATTATACATCAATAACAAATCCAGTACCGCCAGATTTTGCCAAACTGTACATATGCTGTGTGTGTGTGAGAGTGAGTTACCTCGGTAAATGGAAGCCTATGAAGGTGATTCCTTCGCGTCCACCCCCTCTCAGTATTCAAGACGTCTGGCAATACATAGATAGACATAGCTATTTACTGTCATCTGGGAAACAAACTACTGTACAGCATATGTAGAAGTAACACAGGAATATTCGATTATATTTATATCGATTGATTAATTGTCTATATACTGTACATGATTTGCTTCTTATATTGTATATTTTATATTACTTAATATTACTTTCATTGATTTCATTAGTTAGATATATTTGTAAATTAATTGGTGGGTTGGTGAAAACAAATATGACTATATATATATATTTTTTTTAGAATCAAGCCCGAAAATACCCGATTGAAAACATTATCCCTGGTCTTCCACAGAGGTTATTGATGTAGCAAATGTATAGAGGTTTTAGAGGCGGTTTTTATTTTTATTTTTTTTCCCCTGGCGAAATAGGGTCACACTCCATACAAAACCACTGAGCTGGAGTTGGATTAAGCCTTTCCGGAACGTGTTTTTGTTTGTTTCCATTTTAGTTTTGCTATATTTGAATGATATATATATAGCTTAAAAAAGACCTCTAGCAATCAAAGAGGGCACATCGATCTGAATTACACCTATGACTCACATTTTTTTCTATGTGAGTGAGGGAGACAAAAGGCAGAACTGCCTGTAGCGAGTGCCTCCCCATAGTTGAAAGAGTGACAGGGCCATAATCAAGGGACGTTCGAGGGGAGGTAGTTGCTTATTCATGACCCTTTTATCCCTTATGTTTAGCTCTATTAGTGTTGAGGCTTTAAGACGTTCGCCTCCATTAGTTTGTCGATTATAAGACCTTTCACCCCATTTCTTTGTCAATATTAGAACCTCGCGTGCCATTTAGGTGTCGATTTTAGCGAGCCGGAAATTTTGGAGGAGGCCGGGAAGTTTTTCTACCGAAAAATGTACAAATTAATCTAGAAGGGGTATCTTAAAGATGTTATATTTTTAAAGATTGATGGAGGCCTAGGGAGGAAACTAAAATAACAAAACTAGATAAATATATATATATATAAATAACACTAACATTTTCTAAACCTAGCAAGAATAAACTGCAAGAGTGCGTCATGTTGCACTAAAAGGATTAATCTGAATGGAGCTCAGACTTTGATCTCCACATGCATCGCTTACGACACATTTGATTCAGTAACCCCTTCGGCACGATTACACCCTTTCACCTCTGATTCTGGCTAAAATGATACGACTTTATGCAGCTTAAGAAGGAGCTGTATCATCCAGAGGGTTTATAGATATCATATTTACCCCTTTGAGCCCTGCAGGTAAAATATAAGCTAAAGAAAATCGTCTATTGGTAACCAGAATATGATGAATGTTACGTCTTTGTGCTGAAAGGGATATTTTTTACCCCCATTCATAGAATCAATAACACACAATTTGTTGTATGTTACTATTATATATTCAAAGTTAGTAGTGTGTAGAATTAGGAAGTTATTAATTTGCTAACTTAGAATACAGTCACAATTGTTTATATTTTGAGAGAGATGCCGTAAATAATCCCACCAGTAAGCATCAGCTATTAATTATGAATCAACAGAGAGAGAATGTATGTGTGTGTGTGTGTGTGTGTGTCAGTGAGAGGGAGTGAGCATGAGAGAGAGAATACCCCCTCACCCCTGTTTTCCCTTATACTTCCCCACTACTCCTCTCCCCCTCCTCCCCCTTACCTCCCCACTACGCCCCTCCCCCTCCTTCCCCCTTACCTCCCGCACTACTCCCCTTCCCCTCCTCCCCCCTTACCTCCTTACTACTCCCCATACCCCTCCTCCCGCGCATCAAACCCGCGACTGACTGCGTTTGTAAATGAATAACTTTATTTTATCCTCGCCTCAGTTACTAACCCATATGTCCCCTACTAACTTCCTAGTCCTGCCACGGACATTAGTTCCAGGGCAGTAGTTCCCTTTCCGATGTTCCCTTACCCACTCTAAACCACTGTTTGGACACTTGATCCTCAGTGTTTTGGAGGACAAGCAGCCTAGAAGGGTCACTAGACCTGTTGTTGCTTGATTTCCTTTGTACTCCTTTGTACTCCCTTCTTACCTCCCCCACTACTCCCCTCCCCTCCTATAACCCTCCTCCCCCTTTACCTCCCCCTTCAGATAATTAGTCTCATTGCCACAAACTTCCAGCCACTAATGACCGGGCAATTAGGAAAACTGTCCCGGATATCACTTCGCCATTTACCATTGTGGAGAGAGAGAGAGAGAGAGAGAGAGAGAGAGTGAGATAGAGAAAGAGAGTTGGCAAGATAGGGAAACACTGAAAAACAGATTAAGAAAAAAACAGGCAGGTAAAGAAAGAGAGAGAGAGAGAGAGAGAGAGAGCGAGAGAGAGAGAGAGAGAGAGAGAGAGAGAGAGAGAGAGAGAGAGAGAGAGAGAGAGAGCTAGCTAGGGCGAGATGAAAGGCACCTCAAGATGAGAACGCTTTGCCTTGATTGCCCTCGCGTTCTTTCATTTTCTTCTTCGTTTCTTTTCTTCTTTCTTTTTTTCCTCCCCAAGGCAGGCATGACCAGTGCTTTTCATGTTCGATCATGGGCTGGCTATATGAGAGAGAGAGAGAGAGAGAGAGAGAGAGAGAGAGAGAGAGAGAGAGAGAGAGAGAGAGAGAGATCCTGGAGTAAAAGCGATCGGACAACCTTTCCTTTGGAGACCATTTTGGTATCTTCATTATCAAACAACGGGGTTCTAGTATACAGTATACTCCCTCTATTATTCCCCCTTCATTATACTACCCCTATCCACTCCCTCTATTATTCCCCCTTCATTATACTACCCCTATCCACTCCCTCTATTATTCCCCCTTCATTATACTACCCCTATCCACTCCCTCTATTATTCCCCCTTCATTATACTACCCCTATCCACTCCCTCTACTATTCCCCCTTCATTATACTACCCCTATCCACTCCCTCTACTATTCCTCCTTCATTATACTATCCCTATCCACTCCCTCTACTATTCCCCCTTCATTATACTACCCCTATCCACACTCTCTACTATTCCCCTTCATTATACTACCCCTATCCACTCCCTCTACTATTCCCCCTTCATTATACTATCCCTATCCACTCCCTCTACTATTCCCCCTTCATTATACTACCCCTATCCACTCCCTCTACTATTCCTCCTTCATTATACTATCCCTATCCACTCCCTCTACTATTCCCCCTTCATTATACTACCCCTATCCACTCCCTCTACTATTCCTCCTTCATTATACTATCCCTATCCACTCTCTCTACTATTCCCCCTTCATTATACTATCCACTCCCTCTACTATTCCCCCCTTCATTATACTACCCCTATCCACTCTCTCTACTATTCCCCCTTCATTATACTATCCACTATCCACTCCCTCTACTATTCCCCCTTCATTATACTACCCCTATCCACTCTCTCTACTATTCCCCCTTCATTATACTATCCACTATCCACTCCCTCTACTATTCCCCCTTCATTATACTACCCCTATCCACTCTCTCTACTATTCCCCCTTCATTATACTATCCACTATCCACTCCCTCTACTATTCCCCCTTCATTATACTATCCACTATCCACTCCCTCTACTATTCCCCCTTCATTATACTACCCCTATCCACTCCCTCTACTATTCCTCCTTCATTATACTATCCCTATCCACTCCCTCTACTATTCCCCCTTCATTATACTACCCCTATCCACTCCCTCTACTATTCCCCCTTCATTATACTACCCCTATCCACTCCCTCTACTATTCCTCCTTCATTATACTATCCCTATCCACTCCCTCTACAATTCCCCCTTCATTATACTACTACCCCTATCCACTCCCTCTACTATTCCTCCTTCATTATACTATCCCTATCCACTCCCTCTACTATTCCCCCTTCATTATACTACCCCTATCCACTCCCTCTACTATTCCCCCTTCATTATACTACCCCTATCCACTCCCTCTACTATTCCTCCTTCATTATACTATCCCTATCCACTCCCTCTACTATTCCCCCTTCATTATACTACCCCTATCCACTCCCTCTACTATTCCCCCTTCATTATACTACCCCTATCCACTCTCTCTACTATTCCCCCTTCATTATACTATCCACTCCCTCTACTATTCCCCCTTCATTATACTACCCCTATCCACTCTCTCTACTATTCCCCCTTCATTATACTATCCACTATCCACTCCCTCTACTATTCCCCCTTCATTATACTACCCCTATCCACTCTCTCTACTATTCCCCCTTCATTATACTATCCACTATCCACTCCCTCTACTATTCCCCCTTCATTATACTACCCCTATCCACTCTCTCTACTAATCCCCCCTTCATTATACTATCCACTATCCACTCCCTCTACTATTTCCCCCTTCATTATACTGCCCCTATCCACTCCCTCTACTATTCCCCCTTCATTATACTACCCCTATCCACTCCCTCTACTATTCCCCCTTCATTATACTACCCCTATCCACTCCCTCTACTATTCCCCCTTCATTATACTACCCCTATCCACTCTCTCTACTATTCCCCCTTCATTATACTATCCACTATCCACTCCCTCTATTATTCCCCCTTCATTATACTATCCCTATCCACTCCCTCTACTATTCCCCCTTCATTATACTACCCCTATCCACTCCCTCTACTATTCCCCCTTCATTATACTACCCCTATCCACTCTCTCTACTATTCCCCCTTCATTATACTATCCACTCCCTCTACTATTCCCCCTTCATTATACTACCCCTATCCACTCTCTCTACTATTCCCCCTTCATTATACTATCCACTATCCACTCCCTCTACTATTCCCCCTTCATTATACTACCCCTATCCACTCTCTCTACTATTCCCCCTTCATTATACTATCCACTATCCACTCCCTCTACTATTCCCCCTTCATTATACTACCCCTATCCACTCTCTCTACTATTCCCCCTTCATTATACTATCCACTATCCACTCCCTCTACTATTCCCCCTTCATTATACTACCCCTATCCACTCCCTCTACTATTCCCCCTTCATTATACTACCCCTATCCACTCCCTCTACTATTCCCCCTTCATTATACTACCCCTATCCACTCCCTCTACTATTCCCCCTTCATTATACTACCCCTATCCACTCCCTCTACTATTCCCCCTTCATTATACTACCCCTACCATCTCCCTCTACTATTCCCCCTTCATTATACTACCCCTATCCACTCCCTCTACTATTCCCCCTTCATTATACTATCCCTATCCACTCTCTCTATTATCCCCCTTCATTATACTATCCCTATCCACTCCCTCTACTATTCCCCCTTCATTATACTATCCCTATCCACTCTCTCTATTATCCCCCTTCATTATACTACCCCTATCCACTCTCTCTATTATCCCCCTTCATTATACTATCCACTATCCACTCCCTCTACTATTCCCCCTTCATTATACTACCCCTATCCCCCCTCTATTATTCCCTCCTTCAGTATACTATCCACTATCCACTCCCTCTACTATTCCCCCTTCATTATACTACCCCTATCCCCCCTCTATTATTCCCCCCTTCATTATACTATCCACTATCCACTCCCTCTACTATTTCCTCCTTCATTTCCATCCTCTATTCCCACGACCTCAGCTGGAGTGCTAAATTAAAAGTGTAGATTTTCCTTCCCTTGAGCGATATTGATGGTCTCATTTAGTCACCCCTTACGTCACATATTGTCACATATAGTCACCCCTTAAGTCACATTTTGTCTCATATAGTCACCCCTTACGTCACATATTGTCTCATATAGTCACCCCTTACGTCACATATTGTCACATATAGTCACCCCTTACGTCACATATTGTCACATATAGTCACCCCTTACGTCACATATTGTCTCATATAGTCACCCCTTACGTCACATATTGTCTCATATAGTCACCCCTTACGTCACATATTGTCTCATATAGTCACCCCTTACGTCACATATTGAATTGTACATTTACAGTACATAGTTATGAGTTTTATAATTATAAAGCCGGTATCACACGAGCGCTTTTTCCCTCAACATTTATCCTCAACACCGGTCTGGCAGCTTATGAGCTCAACATTTAATATATTTCTGTTACCTAAATTCACCCATCACCAGTCTAGTTTCCGATACCAGTGCAAAATAGTCCTGAAATGTTGCCAGAAAAATGTTGATCATCGAATGTTGACTATAACAGCTCTCGGGTGATACCGGTTTACGACTTGGATTAATATTTAGTCATATATATATATATTTTTTCATCAACCAACTTTACTTCTAAACTCAATTAATGAAATCAACAAATACATGTGAGGAGGGTCGTAGCCAAGCCTAAACCACCCCTCCATCCATTAAGGGGGGGTCACCTGCTTTTTTTTTTTCTCTCCCTATCTCTCTCTTTCATTGGCCTGTATTTGGGAATTGGATCTCACCATAATTTGACTCCAATCATAATATCGTGCTATCAGGCTCTGTCAATCTATCAGGCTCCGTCAATCTATCAGGCTCTGTCAATCTATCAGGCTCTGTCAATCTATCAGGCTCTGTCAATCTATCAGGCTCTGTCAATCTATCAGGCTCCGTCAATCTATCAGGCTCTGTCAATCTATCAGGCTCTGTCAATCTATCAGGCTCTGTCAATCTATCAGGCTCCGTCATCTATCAGGCTCTGTCAATCTATCAGGCTCTGTCAATCTATCAGGCTCTGTCAATCTATCAGGCTCTGTCAATCTATCAGGCTCTGTCAATCTATCAGGCTCCGTCAATCTATCAGGCTCTGTCAATCTATCAGGCTCCGTCAATCTATCAGGCTCTGTCAATCTATCAGGCTCTGTCAATCTATCAGGCTCTGTCAATCTATCAGGCTCTGTCAATCTATCAGGCTCCGTCAATCTATCAGGCTCTGTCAATCTATCAGGCTCTATCAATCTATCAGGCTCTGTCAATCTATCAGGCTCTGTCAATCTATCAGGCTCTGTCAATCTATCAGGCTCCGTCAATCTATCAGGCTCTGTCAATCTATCAGGCTCTGTCAATCTATCAGGCTCTGTCAATCTATCAGGCTCTGTCAATCTATCAGGCTCTGTCAATCTATCAGGCTCTGCCAATCTATCAGGCTCTGTCAATCTATCAGGCTCTGTCAATCTATCAGGCTCCGTCAATCTATCAGGCTCTGTCAATCTATCAGGCTCTGTCAATCTATCAGGCTCTGTCAATCTATCAGGCTCTGTCAATCTATCAGGCTCTGTCAATCTATCAGGCTCCGTCAATCTATCAGGCTCTGTCAATCTATCAGGCTCTGTCAATCTATCAGGCTCCGTCAATCTATCAGGCTCTGTCAATCTATCAGGCTCTGTCAATCTATCAGGCTCTGTCAATCTATCAGGCTCTGTCAATCTATCAGGCTCTGTCAATCTATCAGGCTCTGTCAATCTATCAGGCTCCGTCAATCTATCAGGCTCTGTCAATCTATCAGGCTCTGTCAATCTATCAGGCTCTGTCAATCTATCAGGCTCCGTCAATCTATCAGGCTCTGTCAATCTATCAGGCTCTGTCAATCTATCAGGCTCTGTCAATCTATCAGGCTCTGTCAATCTATCAGGCTCTGTCAATCTATCAGGCTCTGTCAATCTATCAGGCTCCGTCAATCTATCAGGCTCTGTCAATCTATCAGGCTCTGTCAATCTATCAGGCTCTGTCAATCTATCAGGCTCTGTCAATCTATCAGGCTCTGTCAATCTATCAGGCTCTGTCAATCTATCAGGCTCTGTCAATCTATCAGGCTCTGTCAATCTATCAGGCTCCGTCAATCTATCAGGCTCTGTCAATCTATCAGGCTCTGTCAATCTATCAGGCTCTGTCAATCTATCAGGCTCTGTCATCTATCAGCTCTGTCAATCTATCAGGCTCTGTCATCTATCAGGCTCTGTCAATCTATCAGGCTCTGTCAATCTATCAGGCTCTGTCAATCTATCAGGCTCTGTCAATCTATCAGGCTCTGTCAATCTATCAGGCTCTGTCAATCTATTATTATTGACTGTGAGTGTATACTTGCGTTGAGGGGGAAGAACTCGCTTTTTCTGGACCCCCATCGCCCTCATGTTTAGCATATTAGTTATGTGATTGTAAGACGATAGTTCCATTAGTTTGGCGATTTTCAGACCTTTCGCCCCAATTTATTTGTCAATATTAAGAACTTTCGTGCCATTTAGATGTCAAAATGTTCCTGGCGAGCGATAGCGAGCCTGTAATTATAGAAGGAACCGGCCTTCGGCCTGGACATTTCTCTACCGAAAAATGTACAAATTTATCTTGAAAGGGGGTCTAGGGGGTGTTTGTTATGCTTGATGGAGTTCTACCGAGAAAACTCAAAACTAAACTACTAAATAAATACATAGACCAAAGAAGAAGCGCTACCCCCTTAACCTTATAACGTTCCGGTGTTAATGTTGTACAAAGGAGGGTCGTTGTACAAAGGAGGGTCGTTGTACAAAGGAGGGTCGTTGTACAAAGGAGGGTCGTTCCCAAGCCTAAACCACCCCTATATCCATTGAGGGGGGTGGACTGCTTTTTTTTCTCTCCTTTTCTCTCTATCTCTGGCTTGTATCCAATGATAATAAGAAGACTGAGGAATATTGATGGGCGAAACCCAATTTATCCTATCATTGTGACAATGTGTAATATTAGTCGGACACTTCCAGGTCCACCTGACTGACCTCTAAAGATGTGAACCTCTTTTGGGATAAATGACCCTCAAATGAAGAAGCATATTCCCGAAATTGGGAAGATTTAAAATATATAGAGCATATTTGAGCCAATTAGCTCCTTGCAGGAAATAGGCCAACCAATGCCCACCTAAAGTTAACTTAAACTGGTTGAGATAGATGCCAGATCCTAAGATAAACATTTCAAAGCTATTACGTCTAATATTGTACTAATTTTGTACATGAAACAAAAATATAATATGCTATAATTATATATATAGATTTTGAAATGTTTGTCTATGGAGCTGTTAATCATGTCAAGTCGTACGAGTGAACGTTAAGGGGAGTGACCTGCTTTTTGTTATTTCTGTCCTTTTCTCTCTTTCTCTGGCTTGTATCCATTCGGCCCCTTTCACCCAACTATTTTAAGAAGTTTATCCCCATCTAGGTGTCGATTTCTTCCTTGCGAGCGATAGCGAGCCAGCATTATATGAAGAAATCCGGCTTCGCCGGAGAAATGTTTCTATCGAAAAATGTACAAATTTAGCCTGCTGTCTAACAAAAATAAAAAATATGCTGGCTCGCTACCGCTCACCAGTAAGGAATTGACACCTGGATGGGGATAAACGTCTTAACACAGTAGGCTGAATGGGGCCAAATGGATACAAGCCAGAGAAAGATAGAAAAGGACAGAACCAAAACAGGTCACCCCCCCCTTAAGCCCATGTTCATTAGCGTATACGCTGTCAGGTAGAATAGCTGATTACCTAAAATATTCCTTATACCTGAACCTGTCCAAAGATCGGAAATATGTACCCCAGCCTGACCAGATATTATGTACGGACACCGAGACCTGTATTGAATTAGTTATATATATGTATTTATTGTTTCCATCACTGCGTCGATATACGTTGATGCACCTCTCTCTCTCTGCTCTCTCTCTCTGCTCTCTCTCTCTCTGCTCTCTCTCCACCATAACAGTTTAGTTGATAATATAATTTAGTTACCGTTCCACGTACCACCACTTAGTTCGAGCTAGAAGCCTTCTAGTAAGCCTGTTTGTAAATGCATTATACAGTATATATACGGTATATACATATATATATATATATCCAGTATATCCCCAGTATATATCCAGTATATCCAGTATGACATTCCTATCACAGTTATCGCCTCACAAAATATTATTGAGTGTGAGGTAAAACCCGGGACGTGTTTCATCACTCTCACTTGGCCCAATTACCAGCGAGAGAGAGAGAGAGAGAGAGAGAGAGAGAGAGAGAGAGAGAGAGAGAGAGAGAGAGTGAGAGTGAGTGAGAGTGAGAGAGGAGAGGGAATTGAATTAGTGTGTGCATGTTAATGGGTGGATGAGGAAGACTGGCGAATGGAATGAGAGAGAGAGAGAGAGCGAGAGAGAGAGAGAGAGAGAGAGAGAGAGAGAAAGAGAGAGAGAGAGAGAGAGAGAGAGAGAGAGAGAGAGAGAGAGAGAGAAAGAGAGAGAGAGAGAGAGAGAGAGAGAGAGAGAGTCTTGAAAGGTCGTGGTAGTGAAAGAGGATCGTGGGTTGAGTGGGCCTAATTGGAAGATAGAGAGTGGGGTGAGGCAGGCTGGAGATATACCATTAACCCTTTGAGTACCGGTGACGTGTGTTATATTGTATTCTAGCTATATTTAGACGATTTTATACAGCTTCGGAAAGATATGTGGTAGCTATAAGGATACATTGAGATATTATGTAGTCTTTCAATGGGTAAACGTCCTTCCTAAGCTGAATTAAATAGTCTAATAGTCTCTAGAATATAATGAAAAGGACGTCACCAGGTACTGTAATGGTTAACCCCTTCGGTACCGGCGACGTCTTTCTAATATATATTTGACCTATATTTAGACGATTCTGTGCAGTTTAGAAAAGATCTGTGGTAGTAAAAAGGGTTAAGTGAGATAGTTCGAAGTTTGTTATTTGGTGTGCCGAGTTCGAATCCCGGGAGGACCAGATGCTTTCATTAGTTTATTCAAGTGCATTGGGGTTTGTAATTGATGATTAATGTTAAGAACGGGGTGTTACGTATTATTCTAGCTATATTTAGACGATTTTGTGAGGTTCAAGAAGGATCTGTAGTAGTGAAAAGGGGTAAGTGAAATAGGTCGAAGTCTGTTATTTGCTGGAGACCTATTTTAAATTGAATAAAATCGTCTAAACGTAGCCAGAATAAAGTTAAAAAGACGTCTCCGGTACAGAATGGGTTAACCCTTTCAGGTCCGTGACTAAAACACTGTTTATATTATAAAGGCTTACAGACGATTGTGTTCGATTTTAACCCTTCTGTACCGGTGGTATCTTTTCATTATATTCTGGTAATATTTAGACTATTTTATTCAGTTTAGAAAGGACGTCTATCATATACAAAAACAAAAGATTGATCTCTATTAATCTTTTTAGCCATCATAATATTCGTTCCTTCCTAAGCTTCATAAAATCGTCTAAATGTAGCCATTCTGGTGTAGTGGTTAGCACGAGTTCCTGTTGATCACGTGGTCCATGGTTCGAATCCTGGCTGAGTTGTATGAGGTAGAATTATTAACTCGGTCACTCACGTGGTTTGTAAGCTATAGAGGTAAATGTTCAAGAGTTTTGGCCTACCTACTTGGAATAGGGTATAGTTGCCATGACCAGTGTATAGAATAACCTAAACAATATTTGCGAGCATATAGATAGGGATCAAAAGCTGGCGGTAAAAGCTCTCTCTCCCCTACAGGGTTTAATCTGGCTTTTCTACAAATTCATATTCTGGAGGCTGTAAATCCAATTAATTCCCTGATGCCCGCACAGGTTTATGGCGAGGTGAAAACTCTCAAAGCCCTACAAAGGAAATCGTAATATAAAGAAACAAATAATAGTAGAAAGATGTATTTGGCTTATGCATATACCGTACATGCAATGGTTTAACGTCATTTTTCCATTACATGCATTGTAACGGCTCAGAAGGGGTTGCCTTTCAGTAGTTTGAGTGTACTGTAGTACAATAAAGTCCCGCCACAGCACTGCCCCACCAAGTCATCACTGTGGCTGATGTTGGTATAGTGCTAACCGTGCCTCAGCAAGACTCAACAGTCCCCCTGCAGCACTTGCACCTGCAGTATCTGCAACCACACCAGCATTAACAGTTACAAAAAGACAGCACCTTAACAAGATTCTTCTGTATATTAGGCAATTTGGACTATAGAACAATAAAGTCCTGCCCCAACACTGCTCCAACATGCAAACACTGTTGCCGACACAGGTGTGGTGCCAAACAGCGTCCAGGTAAGACTCAGTCCCCTGTGGCACCTATCCGCACCCCTACCAGCCTCGGCAGTGCCATACCAAGACAGTGCTAAGATAAAGACTTTATTGTATAGTAATGGCTGTTGGTCCACAAGTCTATCGCCATCCCCCCTATTAGTCGCCTTGTATGACACGCAGTAGGATGCGTGAGGCATATTCTTTTTTTCCTCCACCATTAGATGAAGAACTCCTTACCCCCCCTGGGGGTAAAAAAATCGACACCTAAAAGGCACGAAAGGTCTTGATATTGATATAGAAATGGGACGAAAGGTTTTAAAATCGACAAACTGATGTGCCGAACGTCTAAAAATCCGAACAATAATGGGGTTAAACATAAGGGAGAAGGGGGTCTAGAAAAACGGCCCATATCCCCTTAACCCTTCAATCAAATTGACCCGTATATAGTGACTCTAGCTTCCTCCAGACGAGTGTATTCAACTTAGGAAGGATCTGTGAGAATTAGAGGATTAATTTAGATATTGCAGTTTTTAATCATCTGACTTTTGGGCGCCGTTTATAAGATGATAATTATCCCCTGGCAGTAGCATTAACCCTATCTGATGCTAGGTGGCACTTTTTGGACCCTCCCTGTTTCACTACAATAGTTTCAAGATTTAGAAAAGCTCAGCATCAATATTTTGGCAACTATAAAACAATTCACCCCATTCAGGTGTCGAGTTTTTTCTGGGCGAGCGATAATGAGCCTGCAATTAATGAGAAAATGGCCTTTGGCCGGGACACTTTTCTGCCGAAACATTTACATATTTAGCTTGAAAGGGGTCTGGGGGCCTTTTTATAGTTTGGAGGGAGTCTGGGGAGGCTATTTTAGTTTTTCTTAACTAAAAATACATTGCTTCAATAAGATAAAAACAATAATACAAATGAATGATAATAAACGTAATCATGATATCCTCTAAGACGTCGCACTGGATAGTGTTAATTCAGCATGGATGTCGTCGTCTGATTGAAAGGAAT
>CM064483.1:65459313-65571813 GCA_032716605.1 Paralithodes platypus | reverse complement strand
ATCCGAGACCCCTACTATAACCCAGCTACATGTATCCGAGACCCCCTTACTATCAACCCATGCCTACATGTACTCCGAGACCCCGTACTATAACCCAGCTACAAGGTATCCGAGGGCCCACCTACTAGAACCCAGCTACATGTATCCGAGACCCCTACTACTAACCCAGCTACATGTATCCGAGGACCCCTACTATAACCCAGCCTACATGTATCCGAGACCCCGACCTATACCCCATCTACATGTATCCACGAGGAACCCCTACTATAAAACCCAGCTACATGTATCCGAGACCCCTACTATAACCCAGCTACATGTATCCGAGGAACCCCTACTATAACCCAGCTACATGTTATCCGAGGACCCCTACTATAAACCAGAGCTACATGTATCCGAGACCCTTAAATATAAAACCCAGCTACATGTATCCGTAGACCCCTACTATGAAACCCAAGCTACATGTATCCGAGACCCCTACTATAACCCAGCCTACATGTATCCACGTGACCCCTACTATAAACCCTCTACATGTATCCGAGACACTACTATAACCCAGCTAACATGTATCAGAGACCCCTACTATAGCCCAGCTACATGGTATCCGAGACCCCTCCTATCACCCAGCTACATTGGATCCGATGACCCTACTATAGACCCAGGCTACATGTATCCGAGACCCCTACTATACCCAGCTACATGTATCCGAGACCCCTACTATAACCCAGCTACATGTATCCGAGACCCTACTATCAACCCAGCTACTTGTATCCGAGACCCTACTATTACCCAGCTACATGTATCACGAGACCCCTACTATAAACCCAGCTACATGTATCCGAGATCCCCGTACTATAACCCAGCTACATGTAGCCTAGACCCCTACTATAACCCCAGCTACATGTAACCGAGACCCCTACTATAACCCAGCTACAATGTCATCCGAGACCCCCTACTATAACCCAGATACATTGATCCGAGACCCCTACTATACACCCAGACTACTTGTATCCGAGACCCCTACTATAACCCAGCTACATGTATTCCGAGACCCCTACTATAAACCCAGCTACATGTATCAGAGACCCCTACTCATCGCCCAGCTACATGTATCCGAGACCCCTGGCTATAACCCAGCTTACATGTATCCGAGGGACCCCTACTATAACCCAAGCTACTGTATCCGAGACCCCTACTATAACCCAGCTACATGTATCCGAGGGGACCCCTACTATAAACCCAGCTACATGTATCCACGAGGTACCCCTACTATAACCCAGCTACTTGTATCCGACGACCCCTACTATAACCCAGCTACTATGTATCCGAAACCCCTACTATAACCCAGCTACATGTATCCGATGACCCCCTACTATAACCCATCTTACATTGTATCCGAGACCCCTACTAATAACCCAGCTACATGTATCCGAGGACGCCCTACTATAACCCAGCTACATGTAATCCGAGACCCCTACTATAACCCAAGGCTACATTGTATCCGAGACCCCTACTATAAACCAGCTACATGTATCCGAGACCCCTACTATAACCCAGCTACATGTATCCGAGACCCCTACTATAACCCAGCTACATGTATCAGAGACCCCTACTATAGCCCAGCTACATGTATCCGAGACCCCTGCTATAACCCAGCTACATGTTATCGCGAAAACCCCTACTATAACCCAGCTACATGTATCCGAGACCCCTACTATAACCCAGCTACATGTATCCGAGACCCCTACTATAACCCAGCTACATGTATCCGAGACCCCTACTATAACCCAGCTACATGTATCCGAGACCCCTACTATAAGCCCCAATAAAAGAGTTATCGCCTCAACAATGGGGCCACTACCGGTACTCTAAACATCTATAAATGGTTAACTAGCGTAGGGGAACGTTAGGGCTCAATCCATTTTTTAACACTCTCCGAATACGAGGGCGCGTTTAGTTATCATCTGGCTATCATTAGACGATTGTAATTAGATATCTTTTTCAACTTTGGAGGGGACAGTTGATACAGACAACATTCTTCTTTTCCTCTTTCATACACATAGAACAATATAACCAATAACTTACCTATTCTACACTAACCTAACATAGAGTAACCTAATTTAATATACCCTATCTTAACCTAACCTAATCCAACCCAGCATAACCAAGGACTGTGGCCGCGTAGGAGTGCGGCAATTTTGACCTATTTTCGCCCTTACACAATAGAAACTAAAAACCCAAAGCGACCCAGTGGCCAAGACTCATGAATTAGAAGGGTAGGGGTCACAAGGAGACGTGTAGAGACGTGTCGAGGAATTGGTGAGAGAGAGAGAGAGAGAGAGAGAGAGAGAGAGAAAGAGAGAAAGAAAGAGAAAGAGAGAGAGAGAGAGAGAGAGAGAGAGAGAGAGAGAGAGAGAGAGATAGAGAGAGAGAGATAGGGAGATGACGGAGAGAGAGAGAGAGAGAGAGAGAGAGAGAGAGAGAGAGAGAGCGAGAGAGAGAGAGAGAGAGGGGGGGGGGGGGCAGGGATGTGGGCCAAATTATAATAGTTTCTATTCAAGGTGCCAACATGTAGGTACTGGTGAAGTTTTATCGAAATCCATCAAATAACTGTTGACAAATTCTACAGACAAACAGACACAAAAACAGACAGAGAGACAGAGACGCTGACGATCACATGATCTCTGCAAAATTATTTTTGGGGAGAGATAACAACAACGTCTGTCATTCATAGCGCTTCGGCATGCCTTGGAAGATAAAACTAGAATATCAATATATGGAATAACATGAATCTTTATACTTAAATAAGAGAAACAATGAATCCTTAAACCAAAATAAGAGAGCCAAAGAGTCCTCACAAACTAAAAGAAGTAAACAGAAGAAGAAGAAAAAGCGATGAATCTTTACACCAAAATGGTAGTAGGTGTGAGTGTGTTTATTTAATGAACTCCGAGGCAGTAACTGGAGCTAACCCAAACACTCCCACTCTCAAGGGGAGGCAGTTGGTTTTTCCAGTCCTCCTCCTCCCTCATGTATAGCCCTATTAGTTATGAGATTTCAAGACATTCGCCCCATTAGTTTGGCGATTTTCAGATCTTTTGCCCCATTTCTTTGCCAATACTAAGACCTTTCGTGCCATTTAGGTGTCGATTTTTTCCTGGCGAGCGATAGCGAGCCTGTAATTTGAAGAGGAACCGGCCTTCGGCCGGTAAATTTTTCTATAGAAAAATGTACAAATTTATCTTGAAGGGGAGTCTACGGAGTGTTATATTAAGCTTGATGGAATTCTAGCGATGACACAACAAATTAATGAATAAATGAATTAATCGACTAAAAAACCAGCCCGTCTCCCCTTAAGGTGGTTCTACACGAGCTCTCTTACTCGCAACATTGATCTGGCGCCTTCAGGTACAAACATTTGTAAACATTGTGTCATCTACAGTAGTAAACATTTGGTCCAGTTGCTAATTTACGTACTAAATTGTCTCCAAGTGTTGCCAGGGTTGAGTTGCGGATCACAAATTGTCGGGAAAATCACGGTGTAAATCTGCCTCTCTCTCCCGACTCGGCCCCCTCCCCACAACTTCCTAATTGGCGACAGTTTGCGCAAGGAACACATTTGTCAGGTTCTTTGTTTGTATGCTGGATCCAGGGGGTGGCGTCTTTCTTTTTTTAATTATCTCTCGCTTGCTCTCTCTTTCACTACCACTCACTTATGCATACACGCGCGCACAAACATTCGTATACATGGCTGCCTCTTTCTCGTTTTATTTTTTGTCTGTGTATACCGCCTCCTCCTCCTCCTCCTCCTCCTCTCTCTCTCTCTCTCTCTCTCTCTCTCTCTCTCTCTCTCTCTCTCTCTCTCTCTCTCTCTCTCTCTCTCTCTCAACCTTCTTTATGCTATCCTTTTCGTCCGCTTCTTATTTATTATAAAAGGTTCTGCTATCTCTATTAGAATAAAGTACTGACCGCCTCGCTTAGAACGAAAGGTTTGTGTGGTCATTGTATCTATGTATAACTCTCTCTCTCTCTCTCACACACACACACACACACACTCTCGCTCTCTCTCACACACACACTTTCTCTCTCTCTCTCTCTCTCTGTCACACACACATACACACGCACACACACACACATTGTCTGTCTCTCTCTCACACACACACACATACTCACACTCTCTCTCTGTCTGTCTGTCTGTCTGTCTCTCTCTTATAAGTCATCCTTGCCTTTCACTACGTAGCACCTGTACTACTTCAGAGCGAAGGCCGGATAACCTAGTTCCAGTCGCAAGGCTTATGCAGTCTGTGTATTGATATGTGTGTCTGTCTATCTCTGTCTGTCTATGTGGCTGTATCTATCTGTATATATATATATATATATATATTGCTATTGCTCGCCAGGAAAACAAATTACATCTAAAAGGCACGAACAATCATTAAATTGCCGAACTAATTGGGCGAATGTATTAAAATGTCAAAACTAATAAGGCTAAACATGTGGGAGAACGCGGTCCAAAAAACCTCCCTTTAATAGACCTTATTAAAAGTGAATATATCGTTTAATGATAGCTAGAATAAAGACAAAAACAATATATATAACATAATAAATAAACAAATAAACAAACAAGTAAACATATTTACATAAATGCAGTGATCAATAAATACAGAGACTTAATATAGGCAGGGATAACTATAGCCAGACTAAAATGAAGAAGAGCGCCACATTACCGAAGGGGTTAATTAAAGAACATGCTCCAGACCCCCCCCCCCCCCACCCCCGGCCATTAACACTTAGCTCTGGATTGCTCAAGTACCTCTAAATCTTAAGAATTTTAGGTTTACTTTTATTTGGCCGGAAAACTGAACTTAGGCGATTTATTCGTTATACTTTTCTTCGCAACTGGGAATGACTGGAGCTTTAGTATACGGAGGATTGGACAACCTTTCACCAGACGGCAATTTTGGGGTCTGGAATGGAGGGGTGATATGGACATGTATTCCGTATTTTTAGTCTGGTAGCTTTTAGATTAATGTGTGTGTGTGTGTGTGTGTGTGTGTGTGTGTGTGTGTGTGTGTGTGTGTGTGTGTGTGTGTGTGTGTGTTATCTACAGTATATGATCTCAGCCGCCCAAATATTTCCTATACAGTATAATCGTGGATGTCCGAGCAATAGAGATGCGAACTGCAGCGAAAAACAAACAAAACATATTAGGAAATACAAATATATATATATATATATATATATATAAAATAAAGAAATATATATATATATATATATATATATATATATATATATATATATATATATAATATTCTTTACCATCAGTTTGGAGAAAGACGCAATATACATAAAACATAAAGGAGAGAGAGAGAGAGAGAGAGAGAGAGAGAGAGAGAGAGAGAGAGAGAGAGAGAGAGAGAGAGAGAGAGAGAGAGAGAGAGAGAGCGAGAGCGAGCGAGCAAGTAAGCACGAAGAGAGAACAAAGAGCAAAGGAGAAAAATGTGCGCGCTAAAAGTGAGAATCTGACTTATATTTCGCATAGACTCTTTATTTCTCTTTTAGCGGACTCCGATCAGGTCGAGGAATTTAATCAACTCTTGGTTACTCTCCAGGGGGGTAAATTACCATATCATTGAAATGCATAAAATGTTTATCATACAAACGGACGGACGGGCAACTAGACAGACAGAGTGAAAGACAGAGAGGCAAGGAAGTAAGCTGACATGCATTCGGAAAGACGGGAAATTGACCACTAAGGAAGTTGGAGCCGTACACATCGATATACAAAATAATGTAAACAACAATGTACAGTAGGTTTCATCATTAGATGATGAATTTGGGTTTATAGAATTACAACCGTACTAATCGCGTGCATTAGTTGTTGAGTCTGCTAAATATCGATGTCTATGCCTCTAACTTTATTATAGCCTGAAATAGCACGTGGTCAATTATATTAGTCAGAAAAATAGACTGATAGACAGACAGAGAAAGGCACTGAAAGCTAAACAGGCAGGCATTGAAATAAACAATAAGGAACACAGACCAATAGAGGGATTACCAAATAGACGGACGGACAGAAATAATGATAAACAAGGCGATATATAACAGGCAAACACACAAGCAAACAAATAAACTGTCACAATGAAAGGAAACGCATCCAGATATACAGAACTTTTGAAGAGAGACAGCGTTTAACACAGACAAACACTTTCATATAAATTACTATCTTTCGGGACAGACTTAATTATATAGGACATACAAACGAACATTTTCAAGACACACACCATTTATTTTCGTCACATTCCGGCTAATAATAGACGATTACATTCAGCTTAACCCCTTGATGATTATGATATGGTTTGACAATTAATTCTGGTTATTATTAAGATTAGGAAGGGTATAAGAAAGGTAGGTTAAGGGGAGGTTTTTAGTGTGTTCCCTAGACCTCCATCAAGCTTAAAATTACACCCCCTTGAGTCCCTTTCAAGATAAATTTGTACATTTTTCGGTAGAAAAATGTCCCGGCCAAAGGTCGGTTCCTCTTAAATTACAGGCTCGCTATCGTTTGCCAGGATAAAATTGACACCTGAATGGCACGAAAGGTCTTAATATGGGGTGAAAGTTCTTAAAATCGCTAAACTAATGGGGCAAACGTTTTATAATATCAAAAGCAATGGGGCTAAACATGAGGGAGAAAGGGGTCAAGAAAATATCCCTCGAGTGGAGATCTCCCCTTAATTAAGATAGTCTTTACCTCTTTAATTCTCAAAGATCCTTCCTAATTTGTATAAAATCGTCTAATAATTAATCTCAAAGGGTTAGTATATACTGAGTCATAATTTGTAGTATAATGCGTCATAATTCTCAAGGGTTAGTATATACTGAGTAAATGCGTCATAATTCTCAAAGGGTTAGTATATACTGAGTAAATGCGTCATAATTCTCAAAGGGTTAGTATATACTGAGTAAATGCGTCATAATTCTCAAAGGGTTAGTATATATACTGAGTAAATGCGTCATAATTCTCAAAGGGTTAGTATATACTGAGTAAATGCGTCATAATTCTCAAGGGGTTAGTATATATACCGACATTTAGGAATGCAAAAGGCTACACATTATTTCCCTTAAACCTTCCACTACCTCTGATCCTTCCTAAGCTGCATAATATCGTCTAATGATAGCAAACACACAATGAAAACAGTCGTCATCGTACTGAAAGGGTTAACAGTAATAACAATAGAGCTGTTCCCACGCCATTCTTACATCTTTACACTTTAGGAAATTACACTGAATCCATTTTAAGGGGGGTCACCACCGTTTTTTTTTTTTTACCTTTCTCTCCTTTTCTCTCTTTCCCTGGCTTGTATCCATTCGGCCCCATTCAGTCAACTGTTTAAAACGTTTATCCCCATCCAGGTGTCGATATCTTCCTGGCGAGCGATAGCGAGCCAGCATTGTATGGAGAAATCCGGCTTCGCCGGAGACATGTTTCTATCGAAAAATGTACAAATTTAGCTTGCTGTCAAAACAAAAATATATATATGATATGCTGGCTCGCTACCGCTCGCCAGGAAAATATTGACACCTGGATGGGGGTAAACGTCTTAAAACAGTAGGCTGAATGGGGCCGAATGGATACAAGCCAAAGAGAGAGGAAGAGAAAGAGAAAACAAGCGAGGTGGGCTCCCTTAACAGTATTATGATGATATACAGAAACTGTGCCAAACTCTCATGAGGCTGAAAGCTATGAATAATATACCCCAGCAATTATTATCCACTCTGCTAATATCTGCACACGTGGATGTATAACGAAAATATTTGAGGATTTTTCATTGAGTCTCGTTTTTCCTGAGCGTTCATATTGCTCGTAACGCTGCAATATGGAGAGAGGATTCAATTGCATGCTGTGTAATTCGAAAGGCCTGTAATGTTTTTTGTATAATTGACATTGTTGTGTAATAATTGAGAAACATTCTTTTCAATATCTGTCCACCTTTCGCAAGTCATTCATAGCCAGAATAAATTTGTTTTGCAGAAGATGATAGAATACATAGTTAAGCAATGCATAATTATCTTGCTTGAAACCCCCAAATGAAAAAAAATAAAATATGCTTTCTAACCATCAGAAACCTAGATTATTACTGCATTTCTGTTTAGTATCTATGCTTACGGCACCAACTTCCTTATAGCCTGAAACTCGCAAGTGGTCAAATGGGTTAAAACTTGGCAGCACATACTCGTCCTCAGAGAATGATTGCGGGTGAGAAATATTGCAGTTGGCAGCGGGATGTGAAGTGGCGGGAGAAAGTAAAAAATGAAGCACTTTAAAGTGACCAACAGATGACAAACTTGCACCAATGAGGAAGGAGTGTGGGGAATGAACAATATGAAACTTGCACCAATGAGGAAGGAGTGTGGGGAATGAACAATATGAAACTTGCACCAATGAGGAAGGAGTGTGGGGAATGAACAATATGAAACTTGCACCAATGAGGAAGGAGTGTGGGGAGTGAACAATATGAAACTTGCACCAATGAGGAAGGAGTGTGGGGAATGAGGAAGGAGTACAAAGGAGTACAAAGGAAATCAAGCAACAACAGATCTAGTGACCCTTCTAGGCTGCTTGTCCTCCAAAACACTGAGGATCAAGTGTCCAAACAGTGGTTTAGAGTGGGTAAGGGAACATTGGAAAGGGAACTACTGCACTGCCACTAACGTGGCAGGACTAGGAAGTTAGTAGGGGACATATGGGTTAGTAACTGAGGGGAGGATAAAGTTATTCATTTACAAACGCAGTCAGTCGCGGGTTTGATGCGAGATATTTGTCTAGGCGGAATTTAAATGAATCAACGGTGCTGCAGTCTATAACGTCTCGGGGAAGCCCATTCCACAAGTTGACAACTCGATTGAAGAAGAAATTCTTAGATTCGTGCGAGTTAAAAGATTTACCAATAATTTTGCAAACGTTTCCCCGCGTGTAATTAGATTGGTCGATAGTGAAGTACTTACTACAGTTCATATTGTCGATGCCTTTGATGATTTTGAACACGTGAATTAAGTCGCCTCTTAATCTTGCGCTGGGTTTAAAGGAAAATAGATTTAATTCTCTAAGACGCTCTTCGTATGGTTTGTTCTTTAGGCTAGGTATCATTTTGGTAACTCTACGTTGAACTCGTTCTAGCTTGTTTATATCTTTTTGGTAATAAGGGCACCAGGATTGAACGCAGTATTCCAGAAGAGGGCGGACTAAGGAATTGTAAAGGGTTAGGATAACTTCTTTGGATTTATGCTCAAATGACCTGCCTATAAAGCCAATTATTTTGTTTGCCTTCTTAACAACTTCTGAACATTGTTGCCTCGGTTTTAGGTTACTCGATATTGTTACTCCCAGATCAGTTTCTCTGTTTACATTCTTAAGCTGAGTGCCATTCATCGAATAGTTTGCTATCTCATTTAGGTATCCGACATGTAGTACTTTACATTTATCCGCATTGAAACTCATTTGCCAAATTTGGGCCCAACATGACAATTTATCTAGATTGTGTTGCATATCGTCAACTTGTTCTTTTGAGAGTACGCTATTTGCAATTTTTGTATCGTCAGCAAATTTTGAGATTGTGCAGGTGAGACCCTCATCTGGGGAGTGTGGGGAGTGTGGGGAGTGTGGGGAGTGAACAATATGAAACTGAAACTGAAATCATTTTATTTGGTCTATAAAGTGACATTGTTTACGTGAAAGTTTAATACTTTTGTTTAACAAGAGTCTCTTTGATGACATATATTATCCCAAAAAGACTTATTGTATACAGTACGATACTACTTCCAAAGTTAGACTAAACCAAATTACATAGATAGAGAGAGAGAGAGAGAGAGAGAGAGAGAGAGAGAGAGAGAGAGAGAGAGAGAGAGAGAGAGAGAGCGAGAGCGAGAGCGAGAGCGAGAGAGAGAGAGAGAGAGAGAGAGCGAGAGAGAGAGAGAGAGAGAGAGAGGTAGAGAGAGTGAGCGAGAGAGAGAGAGAAACTTCCGTTGAGAATTAATAAAGCTAGAATTACAATACCAAGGTTGTACTTCTTACGGTAGAGTCGTGGATAACTGACGCTTGCTTGTTATAGAGAGCCCAAAACAGAAACTGGCAGACGCCGTGAAAAGATGCCGGGAAATGATGCTAGAAAAGCTCTCGTGTGAACCGGCCTTTACTGTGCCTTTAAGGTAGTCGCCTTTTCTGGACCCCCTTCTCCCTTATGTTTAGCATATTAGTTTTAAGATTTTAAGACGTTCTATCCGTAAATTTGTCGACTTTGAGAACTTTCGCCCCATTTCGTTGTCAATATTAAGATCTTTCGTGCCATTTAGGCGTCGAATTTCTCCTGGCGAGCAATAGCAAGCCTATTATTAGAAGGATCCGGCCGTTGGCCGGATTTTTTTTCTACCAAAAAATATATAGACCAAAAACCAAGCACTACCCCTCTTAAACGTGCTATTACGGTTATCCCTTGATGTCTCCCTGGGGCTGAGTGAGGGGCGGTGAGCTGTGAAGGGTTCTTAATGTTCACCCACCGCCACACTCCATATATAGATACTTCCCACAGTCCGTACACCAGATGTCTCCCCGGGGGCTGAGTGAGGGGCGGTGATCAGCTCTGAAGGGTTCTTAATGTTCACCCACCGCCACACTCCATATATAGATACTTCCCACAGTCCGTACACCAGATGTCTCCCAGGGGCTGAGTGAGGGGCGGTGAGCTGTGAAGGGTTCTTAATGTTCACCCACCGCCACACTCCATATATAGATACTTCCCACAGTCCGTACACCAGATGTCTCCCTGGGGCTGAGTGAGGGGCGGTGATCAGCTGTGAAGGGTTCTTAATGTTCACCCACCGCCACACTCCATATATAGATACTTCCCACAGTCCGTACACCAGATGTCTCCCTGGGGCTGAGTGAGGGGCGGTGATCAGCTGTGAAGGGTTCTTAATGTTCACCCACCGCCACACTCCATATATAGATACTTCCCACAGCCCGTACACCAGATGCCAAAAGTCGGGTTCTAGCTTTAGGGTATGCTCCAGTTATATATTAAGGGAGCCCACCTCGCTTGTTTTTCTCTCTCCCTCTCTCTCTCTCTCTCTGGGTTGTATCCATTCGGCCCCATTCAGCCTAGTGTTTTAAGACGTTTATCGCCATCCACGTGTCGATTTATGCCTGGCGAGCGATAGCGAGCCAGTATTGTATGGAGAAATCCGGCTTCGCCGGAGAAATTTTTCTATCGAAAAATGTATAAATTTAGCTTGCTGTAAAAACAAAACAAATATATATGCTGGCTCGCTACCGCTCGCCAGGAAAATATTGACACCTGGATGGGAGTAAACGTTTTAAATCAGTAGGCTGAATAGGATCGAATGGATACAAGCCAAAGAGAGAGGGAGAGAAAGATAAAAGAGAAAGAGAGTGCTGAACGCATTACCGAGGTAATCCTATCGGGCATGGAAGCATACATTCCATTCTCTTTCTCTCAGACTAATGCTAACAAATCTTGGTTTACTCACGCCTGTTCTACTGCTGTCCGCAATAAGGAGGAAGCATTCAAACGGTACCGACGCCTTAAAACTCAAGACTCTCATTCTTCCTATGTTTCTGCCCGGAATCAAGCCAAATCTGTTCTTCGACTTGCCAAACACTCTTTCATCAATAATAAATGCACTGAACTATCCAACTCTAGCTCTTCCCAAGCTTTCTGGCATCTAGCCAAAAACCTCTCCAACAATTTCTCTTCCTCGTCTTTCCCTCCCCTTTCCCACTCTGATGGCACAACCATCACTTCTTCCTCTGACAAAGCTAAACTCTTCGCTCAAACTTTTGCTAGAAACTCCACCTTGGATGATTCCGGTGCTATTCCTCCCTCTCTGCCCTCCATTCTTACTTATGCCTAATATCCTAATCTCTTCTAAAGATGTACTTTCTACCCTCTCTGGGCTTAACACTAATAAGGCGTATGGTCCGGACGGTGTTCCTCCTGTTGTTCTCAAAAACTGTGCTTCCGTGCTGACTCCCTGCCTAGGCAAACTCTTTCGTCTCTGTCTATCCTCTAACGTCTTCCCTTCATGCTGGAAGTTTGCTCACATTCAACCTGTCCCAAAGAAGGGTGACCGCTCTCAACCCTCCAACTATCGTCCAATTGCTCTTATCTCTTGTCTTTCTAAAGTTTTTGAAACTATTCTTGCTTCCAAATTTCTTAAGCATTTCTCTTCTCATAATCTGCTCTCAGATCGCCAGTATGGCTTCCTTAAGGGTCGCTCTACTGGTGATCTTCTTTCATATCTTACTAACTCTTGGTCATCCTCCTTTCGGGACTTCGGTGAGACTTTTTCTATTGCATATCGAAAGCCTTCGATAGAGTCTGGCATAAATCGTTAATTTCTAAACTACCCTCCTTCGGTTTCTATCCCTCCATCTGTGCCTTTGTCTCTAATTTCCTTTCCGGCCGTTCCATAGCTGCGGTTGTGGACGGCCATTGTTCACTTCCTCACCTTATAAACTCCGGTGTTCCTCAGGGCTCTGTCCTATCTCCTATTCTCTTTCTAATTTTTTATAAATGATCTCCTTAACTGTACCTTAATTCCCATCCATTCATACGCAGACGACTCAACCTTACACTACTCCATTAGTTTTTCAGAACGCCCCAGCCAGCAATCCCTCAAAAACAAACGTAATGAAGCCATAGAACTCTTAAATTCTGATCTAAATACTATTTCCAATTGGGGCAGAGAAAACCTTGTTAACTTTAATGCTTCCAAAACCCAATTTCTCCATCTATCTACCCGTCAGGATCTCCCAGCGGACTATCCCTTGTTCTTCAACAATACAAAAATCAACCCTTCATCTTCTCTCAATATTCTTGGTGTCTCTTTTTCTTCTGCTCTCATTTGGAAGGACCATATTACCGTCTTGCTAAGGCAGCCTCCCAGAAGCTGGGTGTGCTCAACCGCCTTAGGGGGTTCTTTTCCCCTGCACAGCTTCTTGCTCTGTACAGGGGCATAGTGCGCCCTTGTATTGAGTATTGTTCACATGTGTGGGGAGGTTCCTCTCACACCACTCTCCTAGACAAAGTTGAAAGGAAGGCCTTTCGTATCATTAACTCCCGTCCACTCACCAACTCTCTGCAATCTCTCTCTCTCCGCCGCAATGTTGCATCTCTCTCGCTATTCTATCGCTACTATAATAATCAGTGTTCCTCAGAGCTATCCCAGTGCATACCACCTCCTTTACGTAGGGCACGTGGTACCCGTCTTGCAACTCAATCCCACCCTACTCTGTGCAACTCTCCAACCCAAGAGTGAAACGTTACTCTCAAACTTTCTTCTACTCAATATCTGAGCTCTGGAACTCTCTCCCAGAATCAGTCTTTCCCTCTTCCTATGACTTAAATTGCTTCAAACTCCGTGTGTCCAGGCATTTTGGCTCGAACGTCCCTTGATTTTGGCCCTGTCACTCTTTCAACTATGGGGGAGGCACTCGCTATAGGCAGTTATGCCTTTTGCCTCCCTCAATCACATAGAAAAAAAAAAAAAAAAAAAAAAAAAAAAACAATTGTGGTGGGTCCCCTTAAACGCGGTATTACGGCTCTCCCTTGATGTCTCCCCAGGGGCTGAGTGAGGGGCGGTGATCAGCTGTGAAGGGTTCTTAATGTTCACCCACCGCCACACTCCATAATTATATAGATACTTCCCACAGTCCGTACACCCGATGCCAAAAGTCGTGTTCTAGATTGACGATAAGCTCCCGTTATCTATGACAATACAGTACAGTTTACTAATATTCGATCCAGGGTGCCCGAGCGAGTTCTTTCTGCCTCTAGGCTAATTAAAACGTTTTCCCAGATTTCCTTCAAATTAAGACAATGCTCACCTAGACCCCCTTCTTATAATAAATAGGATATAGTAGTATCGTGCAAGTCTTCAATAGGATATAGTAGTATCGTGCAAGTCTTCAATAGGATATAGTAGTATCGTGCAAGTCTTCAATAGGATATAGTAGTATCGTGCAAGTCTTCAATAGGATATAGTAGTATCGTGCAAGTCTTCAATAGGATATAGTAGTATCGTGCAAGTCTTCAATAGGATATTGTAGTATCGTGCAAGTCTTCAATAGGATATAGTAGTATCGTGCAAGTCTTCAATAGGATATAGTAGTATCGTGCAAGTCTTCAATAGGATATTGTAGTATCGTACAAGTCTTCAATAGGATATAGTAGTATCGTGCAAGTCTTCAATAGGATATAGTAGTATCGTGCAAGTCTTCAATAGGATATAGTAGTATCGTGCAAGTCTTCAATAGGATATAGTAGTATCGTGCAAGTCTTCAATAGGATATAGTAGTATCGTGCAAGTCTTCAATAGGATATAGTAGTATCGTGCAAGTCTTCAATAGGATATAGTAGTATCGTGCAAGTCTTCAATATTATATCAAATTTACTTACTCATATAGTAATAGACATTCTAGGTGGTGGCTTTGTGTGTATATATTTCAAAACATTATTTTGCTAAATCGATATTTCCACATAGTGATTTTGATCAATTATTTTGTCTTTCTACTGTGCCGTTCCTGTTTTGGTTTGTTTGTTTTGCAAGGTTTACATTTTAATTAACCCCCTTTATTTTATTTTATAGATACATGCAATAGCCAGTTATATTATAAATGACGACTACTTGAATCTCTTAGCAGCTGATTGTTCGATACTTGATGGACAAATATTATACTCTACTGTCTCTACATCATACATATACTAAATGTCATAATCAACAACATAATTCGCTACTAAATAATCGTAATATCTAAGTAATCAAGTCGAGGATAGTAAAAGTTACCGTCAGCTTGAAAAAATAAAAATAAAAAATAATAATACATAAATTACACACACACACACACACAGCCCCACCCCCCCACACAATATATACAGTATATATACATATATATATATATATATATATATATATATATATATATATATATATATATATATATATATATATATATATATAATATACTGTATAATACACTAAACAAATATAACAACGATTAAAAGAGCAAGCTTCCCTGTCCTCCCTGTGAGAAGAGGTGAGGGTAAACAGAGTGAGAGTGAGAACAAAGGAGAACACACGGGGCCGCGACAATCACCCTCAATCACCCCCTGCAGATAAAGTAAACACACCGGGACAAAGACAAGAGGTGGGGTGGGGGAGAGAGGGAGGGGGGGGGGGGAGGAGAGGTAGGGGGGTTTGTCTCTCCTGCACTGTCATGGGCGGAAGGAAGGGGGGGGGGGGGGGTTGCTCTCCTCACTGTCATGGGGTTAGGGGGGAAGCGGGATTTGTCTCTCTTGCACTGTCATGGGGTGGGGGTGGGTTGTCTCTCCTACATTGGCACGGGGGTTGGGGGGTTGGGTTGTGGGGCTGGTGGGGAGGGCGGAGGGTTGTCTCTCTTGCACTGTCACGGGGGTTGGGGGGTGGGGTAGTGGTGGTGGGTTGGGGGGGGGGTCTCTCCTACATTGTCACGGTAGTTGTGGGGGTGGGTTGTGAGGCTGGCGGGGGGAGGGGAGGGTTGTCTCTCCTCCACTGTCACGGGGGTGGGGGGGTGGGGTAGTGGTGGTGGGGAGTTGGTGGGGGGGGGGGGGCGTCCTCTCCTGCACTGTCACGGGGGTTGGGGGTGGGGTAGTGGTGGTGGTGGGTTAGGGGGCGGGGTGTCTCTCCTGCACTGTCACGGGGGTTGGGGGTGGGGTAGTGGTGGTGGGGGGTTGGGGGGCGGGGTGCCTCTCCTGCACTGTCACGGGGGTTGGGGGGGGCGTCTCTCCTTTACTGTCACACGGCACTGTGCGGAAGAAGTGAAATGTTTTATTGTTGTGTTACTTTTATTTTTAACAAATATTGCCTAACCTAAATGTATCGCCTTCTTTTTCTGCCGTTTCGACCTGAAATCTTTCCATTGATAATAACTGAAGCAGATTAAAGCAACAAAAATTTTAAAGCGGAGTTTTGTTGGATCCTCTAACATTACTGTATTCCATTCATTATTAATAGCAATATGTGATCACTAATTTCTATAACTCAGAAACGAGTAGTGCAATCGAGTTGATACTTCTACCATTTAGGAAGAGTCAGTCAGGGATTAGGTGTGGAAATTCACAGCCGATTTGCTTTAGCCCTATTTTAGTTACAGAGGTTAAGGTTCACGACATCTAGACTATCTATAATGAATGAACTACAGACCGATTTCCCCCTTGCCCGTAGACTATTATATCCTCCCCTCCCAATAATATAATGCAGTAAATAGAGTTTGCTGCAGGAGAGAGGGGAGAATCGAAGGATATTATAAGGCCATGATCAGAACGGCCACAATCCTAATCACGCCAGGTTAGATTAGATTAGGTTAGGCTGGGTTAGGTTAGGTTAGGTTAGGTTAGGTCAGGTTAGGTTAGGTTAGGTTAGGTTGGGTAGGGTTGAGTTAGATTAAATAAAGTTACATTAGGCTAGGTTAGGTTAGCTTGGGTTGGGTTGGGTTGGGTTAGGTTAGGTTGGGTTAGACTTAGGTTAGCTTAGGTTAGTTTGGGATGGATTGGGTTGAGCTAAGTTAGGCTAGGTTAGCTTGAGTTGGGTAGGGTTGGGTTAGATTACGTTAGGCTTGGTTAGGTTAGCTTGGGTTAGATTAGCTTGGGTTGGGTAGAGTTGCGTTAGATTATATTAGATTAGGTTAGGCTTGGATAAATAAGCTTAAGTTAGGATAGCTCGTGTTAGGTTGGGTTGGGTTAGGTTGGAGTAGATTAGGTTAGGTTAGGCCAGGTTCAGGTAGAAAAGGTTGAGCTCGTTTAGACAAGATACATTAATTGATGCTAAGTTAAGTTCAAGATATTATGGTTATTTTAACTTGTGGCTGTTTAGGAATATGGCCGTTGTAATCTTGAACCCTAACAATAACCAGCCTTCTCATATTATATACAGATTTCCACCCCAGCCCGTAGCCCGACCCTTATGGGGGGTCACCGTTTTTTTGTTTTATCTTTCTCTCCTTTTCTCTCTTTCCCTGGCTTGTATCCATTCAGCAAACTGTTTTAAGACGTTTATCCCCATTCAGGTGTCGATTTCTCCCTGGCGAGCGATAGCGAGTCAGCATTGTATGGAGAAATCCGGCTTCGCCGGAGACATTTTTCTATCGAAAAATGTACAAATTTAGCTTGCTGTACAAAATATATATATGCTGGCTCGCTACCGCTCGCCAGGAAAATATTGACACCTGGATGGGGGTAAACGTCTTAAAACAGTAGGTTGAATGAAGCCGAATGGATACAAGCCAAAGAGAGAGGGAGAGAAAGATAAACAAAGCGAGGTGGGCCCCCTTAAACTATACCATCCTCCGCTCGTAATAATATAATGCAGTACAATGAGTTTGTGTAGGAGAGAGAGGGGAAGTGTCTGGTGAGTTGCAGGGAGAGAGAGAGAGAGAGAGAGAGAGAGAGAGAGAGAGAGAGAGAGAGAGAGAGAGGTGAGAGGGAGAGGAGAGAGAGAGAGAGAGAGAGAGAGAGAGAGAGAGAGAGAGAGAGAGAGAGAGAGAGAGAGAGAGAGAGAGAGAGAGAGATAAATGGTGAGAGGAGAAGATAAGAACATAAAAAGAAAATCTGAAGAAATGCATGTGAACAAAAGTGTATATGTGAATATACTGTGTATATATATATATATATATATGTGTGTGTGTGTGTGTGTGTTTTATGAGTTATGTTAAAAAAAATTGACTTGCAAGAATAATTTATTAATTGTCATATTATTCAACTGCTGCATTTTCTTAATTTATAAAATAATTGGGCAGGTTGTCGTGTATATCGATATATCCACATAATTATAATGTTTTTTTGTTATCGTTTTCACTGCTTCTCAAGAAACTTCAAATGAACTGATCTCTCCTGGGCTGGCGAGTATTTAATCACATGTTGGTGCATTCTTAATCAATTCTACTTGTTATGTCCTGCTGTTTCGATCCTGCGGCCTCTCCCTCGCCTTCAGCCCCCCCTCCCCTCCTCCGTGTTACCCTTCATCCTCTTCCTCTTGTGATAAATCCTCACTTGCTGTCTTTCTTTTTGTCCAGCTTCGACACCATGTAGGTCTTGGGAGTAACCAGCTGCCGCCGGCGATAATGACTCCTGGTGGAAGGTTGGGGAGCCTTTTTCCAAGGTGATTAGCTTTGGGCCTAACGAATCCGTGGATGATTTCGAGGCTCCGCTTGTGAGCCCCATCTTTCAGTTTGTGCCCCAGATCTGTGTCTAGGGGTTTGGTTCTCTCAAAACTACTTCTCTGCACCACGCCACATCACCTGCCAAGTTTCATCATTCCATTTAATCACCGCTCCATTTCACCCTTCTCGTCCCGTAAATGTTGCTGCTCCAAAACATTTCCTTCTGGGTCCCGGACGCCCTATTGTTCTGAAGATTGTCTAAGAGCCTCATCGATTCTACACAACACTGTGCTAGAGTGAATGAAGTTCACTTCGACCGCACTGCAATATGAACAACAAAACCCCCGCACATCACACTTAATGAGAACAGCGTCTCCGGGTCTCACAATGACCCTGAAACACACTCTACCGACTCCAGGCACAACATTTTCTCATCTTGGGTGGAAATGAAATTACTTCTGCACGAGCTGGGTAAAACAAAATAAAGCTTACGTTTTAAAGTAATATAGCGAGAGAAGGTGGCGGTGGACTTAGTCGGGATGAAGGTGCTGCTGGGCGGGGGATAAAATAAAATAAAACTTAGACATAAAATATAAAGCTGCTGGCCCTGATGACACTTTATTTACTTTACTGCTGCAGTGTGGAGGGAAGGCGTATGTGCGAGGGAGGGGCGTATATGTGGCTGCGTGTTAGTGTGGATAGGGTATGTGTAGTGGGGTTGTGTGGGGGGATAGCGTGTGGGTGTCGAGGGCATTTATGGGAGTGGGGTGAGTGTGTGAGGGGCGTGTATGTGTCTGCGTGTGTGTGGATGGGGGCATATGTAGTGGGGTTGTGTGGGGGGATAGCGTGTGGGTGTCAAGGGCATTTATGGGAGTGGGGTGAGTGTGTAAGGGGCGTGTATGTGTCTGCGTGTGAGTGTGGATGGGGGCATATGTAGTGGAAATGTATGGGGGGGGGGGGGATAGCGTATCAGTGTAGGGTGAGTGTGTGAGGGGCGTGTGTGTGAAAGAGGACGTGTTTGGGTAGGGGTGTGGGCGGGGAGCGATTTTTGTTGTTTTTGTTTTTTCTATGTGAGTGAGGGAGACAACAGGCAGAACTGGGGAGGCATGTATGGATGTGGACGAGCGTGTGAGAGGGAGGGGAGAGAGGGGATCCAAGGGGAGCTGTGATTTTTCTGTAGGGGTAAATACAGTTATCCTGGGAGCCTTATTGCAAATACCACCACGTGCCCAAATGTCTCGTCATACCTTCACAGATTTAACTTTGGTTAATTTAATATCGAAAACAAGAAAAAGGAATTAGTATAATGATCTTGATATCTCGCCAAACCTTGTATATACATTTTTGTTCCCTTTAAATAACATACGCTCTATTGCAATATTTCTATTACAAGAGATCCTTCATAAGCTGCGTAAAATCGACTGGCTGAAGCATTAACACAGAGCATAGGTAGTGTTATAATTAAAGGAGTTAATGGTAGAGCTATTAGAGCCCACCATTGCTCTCCCTGCCAACACAGAGGGGGCTGGTGAAGGGGGGAGGGGAAGGGGGGGGGGGGGGGGGGGGGAGGGCTGGTGAGAACGACACTTATATATATCACGAAGTTACCGAGAGGAACACTGGGATGGCGGCCAGGAGAGTGTATAGAATATAGCTGACTCT
Source organism: Paralithodes platypus (assembly GCA_032716605.1). NCBI lineage: Eukaryota > Metazoa > Arthropoda > Malacostraca > Decapoda > Lithodidae > Paralithodes > Paralithodes platypus. The sequence continues at coordinate 65,551,940 of CM064483.1, read as the reverse complement.
ACACATGCACACACACATACACATACACACACACATATACACACTTGCAATTACACACACACACGCATATACAAACGCATACATACACAAACATGTACACCCATACAGAAACAAACCCACACTATACAAACACATATACTTACATACACACAAATTAACACACATGTATTTACACACACACATACAAACACACCCAAACACAAGAAACCCACACATACACTTACACACAGACATATCTAACGCACACACATTTACAAACACACATACCTACAAAGACAAACACATACACACCCATACACACACACCCACGCACACATATTAACTAGATAAACTTGGGGGTGTTTAAGACCAAGAGCGGCCATATGCCATCGAATTAAGGAGAGACTAAGTATTTTTCTATTATTATTTTATTTTCTATTTTATTTCCTAGACTTCCATCAAGCTTAACATGGGTTCGAATCCACGGACTGCCACATGGGTTCGAATCCACGGACTGCCACATGTGTTTGTAATATTTCATTAATCGATTTTAGGAGTAGAGTTGGTTGTTGGATAGAACATAATAACACCCCCAAACCCCCAGTTCAAGATACATTTTTATATTTTTTGGTAGAAAAATGACCCGGCCGAAGGCCGATTCATCCTAAATTACAGGTTCGCTATCGCTCGCCAGGACACAAACGACACCTAAATGGCATGCAAATAGCGAGGGAAGGATGAAGATGGTTTAAAGTAATCTGAGGTTTTGGGTGGGTGACGGAGGTGTTTGTGAGAGTTAGCTGGATATCAATTTACCGCCCGCTGAAGTAAAACCGTCTATAGGTAAAGAACAACTTGTGAGCTTGCCTATTCTCCCGTGCGAGTGTCTACATGTGACTCCCGTGCGAGTGTCTACATGTGACTCCCGTGCGAGTGTCTACATGTACCACAAGACAAAGACCTCCACACAGTATTTCTCCGCACAAAAGCTTCTGGAAAAAAAAAAAAAAAAAAAAACTCAATTCATGAAATCATAAAGATATATTTTTGTGGACAGCTCCGGCGGGGTTTGCATATTGAATGAGGTTGTGGCGAGGCTTGGGAAGTAACGGGAATTTTCCTAATTATATGTGCCGCTTATACAAATCTCTCTTAAAAAACATTAGAAATAAAATAATGATAAAATAAAAAAAGAAGAAGGAGAAGAGTATACTGCTTCAACAAGTCTGACAAAGGAAGCAATAATCGTAACAATTGTAGGATTTATACTTCTCTAGTTGGTTCCTAGGCCCTTACTTAACGAGAGGTGGTGGAGGTGGGAGGGGAGGGAGGGAGGGGGAGGAATTAGTTTGCCCCCTAGACCTCCATTAACCCCTACACCACCATTGCGTAACTATTGTCATATTCTGGTTACCGTTAGACGATTTTCTTTAGTTTATAATCAATCGCTTCAATCAACTCAAATATTTATATACGATTTAAAAAAATAAATAATCCCTCTTGATAACATAGGTCCTTCTTAAACTGAATGCAATCATCTCAAATAACACAGTAGTCCCTAAATAAAGTAGCACCATAAAGTAGCACAATAAGATAATAACATATGCGATACAAATAACCTGGGAGTGCTGTTGATATAAGTTAAGGGGGGTCACCTGCTTTTTTATCTTTCTCTCCCTTTCTCTCTTTCTCTTGCTTGTATCCATTCGGCCCCATTCAGTCAACTGGTTTAAGACGTTTATCCCCATCCAGGTGTCGATTTCTTCCTAGCGAGCGCTAACGAGCCACCATTGTCTGGAGAAATCCGGCTTCGCAGGAGACATTTTTCTATCGAAAAACGTACAAATTTAGCTTGCTGTCAAAACAAAAAAATATATATCCTGGCTCCCTACCGCTCGTCAGGAAAATATTGACACCTGGATGGCAGTAAAAGTCTTAAAACAGTAGGCTGAATGGGGCCGAATGGATACAAACCAAAGAGAGAGGGAGAGTTAGAGAAAACAAAGGAGGTGGGCTCCCTTAACCCAGCAATACAAACTACCTGGAAGTGCTGTGGACATAAGTTAAACCACAATAACCCCTTTATAATGTAGCACAATAACATAAGAAACCCAGGAATACAAGTGACCCACAGAGAGAAAGTAGGAGAGTGAAAGTCTGGCCTCAGCTTTAAGGGGGTACTACTCGCTTTTTCTGGACCCCCTTCTCCCTCGTGTTTAGCATATAGTTTTGAGGTTTTAAGCCGTTCGTTCCGTTAGTTTGGCGATTTTGAGACCTTTCGTCCCATTTCTTCGTCAATGTTAAGACCTTTCGTGCCCTTTAGGTGTCGATTTTATCCTGGTGAGCGATAGCGAGCCTTTCATTTTAAGAGAAACCGGCCTTTGGCCGGGTCTTTTATCTACCGAAAAATGTACAAAATGTTTCTTGAAGGTGGGTCTAGGGGGTGTATTTCTAAGCTTGATGGAGGTCTAGCGAGGAAACTAAAAAATAAATGAATAAATTAACTAATAACCCAAAAAACCGGCCACTGCCCCCTTAAGAGAGAGAGAGAGATAGCCACCAGTGTCAACAGTGGGCGAGCGGTAGGAGTGGCCCAGACCCTCATCCCTCCTCACCACACCACTCATCAACCACTCACACTCATTCCATTCACAGTTTTCTCATGCACGGTCAGGAATATTATAAGAAGACTTAGACTCTCCAGTAATATCAGACTCTCCAGAAATATCAGACTCTCCAGAAATATCAGACTCTCCAGTAATATCAGACTCTCCAGAAATATCAACCACTCTCACTCATTGCATTTGGAGTTTTCTTATTCAGGGTCAGGACTCAGAAATATTGTACACAAACGAATATAATCACCCAATCGAAGGACTCAGAAATATAATCACCCAATCGAAGGACTCAGAAATATAATCACCCAATCGAAGGACTCAGAAATATAATCACCCAATCGAAGGACTCAGAAATATAATCACCCAATCGAAGGACTCAGAAATATAATCACCCAATCGAAGCACTCAGAAATATATATCACCCAATCGAAGGACTCAGAAATATTGCACAAACATGAATATTATCACCCAATCATCTCTCACTCATCAACCACTCACACAAATTATATTGAACATTGCAGAAAGCTGACTATTTTTTGCAACAATCATCATCTTCACTTACATGTTGCAAGAGAAGTGCAATCATTAAATACACTCATTCTCTGCAGTGGTAGCAATCTCACACAGGGTCAGCAGTATTCCAGAACAATTACTCTATTACTATTACATTAATTAATAAACCCCTGCCAGTTAATCAAATTCTCTCTATAAGTATTACAAATATAGTCAGGATACATTTTAGGCATTAAGTCCCAAAGCGCTCAATAGACGCCTTCACACATGGGGATATTGTGTTTGGGTCATGTGATAAGTGTCTTGAAATTGAGGTACAGATGCTTGTGGAGTTCATTCAATAGCTTACATTTACTCAACGACGCCATTCAAGATCAACCGATAGAAACAGTATGCCAATGACCCATATCTAGCCAACGTTCAAGCTAATTGAACACTAAATGGCGAACATGCGATTGGTGTGAAGAGTCCCATTTGAGTATCATGACTATATACTGTGCGAAGCCTTTAGGGATACAGAAGATTGATCAAAATCTCTCATGGTCATTTTTTAGGTGCATGGACTTACTATAGGGTGTGCAGGGTCATCGGAAGTTGGCCAAAAGTTAGTGGTTTCTATTCATGAACCATATGAAGGTACTGAGGAAGTGTCAGGTAAATCCGTCCATTAGATTTGGAAACATTATGCTTACAGAGAGACAAAAACACACACACACAATAACACAAATAAACAATGATGACACACACTCGCACAGACAGACACCAATGACACACACACTCACACAAACAATGATGACACACACAATCACACCCTCACTGACGACACACACAAACACTGACGACACACACAATCACACATTCACTGACAACACACAACCACACAAACACTCAAGACACACACAGACACTTACTATACACACAACCACACAAACACTCAAGACACACACAGACACTTACTATACACACAACCACACAACCACTCAAGACACACACAGACACTGACGATACACACAACCACACAACCACTCAAGACACACACATACACTGACGATACACACAACCACACAACACACACAGACACACACCAGACACACAGACACTTACTATACACACAACCACACAAACACTCAAGACACACACAGACACTGACGATGCACACAACCACACAAGACACACACAGACACTGACGATACACACAACCACACAAACACTCAAGACACACACAGACACTTACTATACACACAACCACACAAACACTCAAGACACACACAGACACTGACGATACACACAACCACACAAACACTCAAGACACACACAGACACTTACTATACACACAACCACACAAACACTCAAGACACACACAGACACTGACGATACACACAACCACACAAACACTCAAGATACACACAGACACTGACGATACACACAACCACACACAGACACACACAGACACTTACTATACACACAAACACTCAAGACACACACAGACACTGACGATACACACAACCACACAAACACTCAAGACACACACAGACACTTACTATACACACAACCACACAAACACTCAAGACACACACAGACACTGACGATACACACAACCACACACACACTCAAGACACACACAGACACTTACTATACACACAACCACACAAACACTCAAGACACACACAGACACTGACGATACACACAACCACACAAACACTCAAGACACACACAGACACTGACGATACACACAACCACACAAACACTCAAGACACACACAGACACTGACGATACACACAACCACACAAACATTCAAGACACACACAGACACTGACGATACACACAACCACACAAACACTCAAGACACACACAGACACTGACGATACACACAACCACACAAACACTCAAGACACACACATACACTGACGATACACACAAACACTCAAGACACACACAGACACTTACTATACACACAAACACTCAAGACACACACAGACACTTACTATACACACAACCACACAAACACTCAAGACACACACAGACACTTACTAAACACACAAACACTCAAGACACACACAGACACTTACTATACACACAAACAGACACTTACTATACACACAAACACTCAAGACACACACAGGCACTTACTATACACACAACCACACAAACACACACTGCCAACACCCACACAAACATACACTGACGACCACATAACCCGCACAAGTCGTTGGGCAGAGATAATAAAAGCAAGCCTCTCAAACTTCCATGAAAGAGAAAACCAAATCCGTGGAGGGAGGAGGAGGAGGAGGAGGAGGAGGAGGAGGAGGAGGAGGAGGAGGAGGAGGAAGGGCACTGGGAAGGAATAAATCCAGAGGTGGTGAGTGAAGGGCGGCCAGGCTTCTTTATGCAACCTACTTCGGCCAGTTTGTATAGACCGGACTGTTTATTTAGTCTGTTTATTATACATAGGCCAAACATCTCGACTACCATCCTTTATAACTAGAAAAGGTAATGGAGCTAATCTTTCTACCATCTGGAAAGAGTCAGTCGGAGAATAGGTGTGGCATATTCATGTGTATTGTACTAGAATGAATCATGATTCTAAGTTAGGCTAGGTTGTATAATGATCTCCATGTTAGTTTATGTTCGAACAAACTCACCTTGGGTGCAGAAAAATAACACTTGAGTAAGTTAACCCCTTTGAGGATTATGGCACGTTCTCAGTAGTTCATCCTGGCTATCATTAAGCGATTTTATTTAGCTTAGGGAGGATCTCTAGGTATCCAATAAGAAAACTCTATCTGAATTACCCCACTAGCCTACACATACACAATTTATTTCTAAACGGGATAAAAGCGTCTATGGATAATACAAGGAAGATAATCATGCGTCCTCAAACACTGGAGGGGTAACACAATTAGGTCAGGTTGGACTAGATTGACTAATAGCGATGTTACCGTCTATATAAATTGTCCCAATCTGATTGAAATAAATAAATAAATAACATGCATACAAATAAATAAATAAATACATAAATAAATAGATAAACACATAAAATACTAAATACATAGGCCTATATATATATATATGAATACAAAAAAACCCACATAACTAAATAAGTATATATAGAGAGAGAGAAATAAACGAATACCTCTAACATTTTAGGTAGTGGGCAGAAGTGGGGCGTGTGAGTGAGAGGCGGGGTGAGGGACGTGAAGGATGGGTGCCGCTGGGGAGAAGTAACGGGACACTCAACAAAATATAAAAAGTAAAAGGAAAGAAAACAAAGAAAGAAGAGACAGAAAAAGATAGGAAAGACGAGAACAAAATGAAAAAAGGAAGAAAAGAAGATATTTTTTCTTATTAGTTGTCTAATTATAAATGCCGACTTAATTTGAAATCGCACTAATACTGGACTTCCCAAATGAATGGACAATACTCATTCTGCATATATATTTGCATGCCGAATTACACATCACTATCTCAAACCATACGGCTACAAATAAGTTATGTCTTATCTACAGCAGATCTCAGGTCCCCCCAAAACGACATCAACGATAACAACAACAAAGTCGAACATCCATAGGCCTTCTTCTTCGCCACAAGCAAAAACACCTCGCCACAGACGAAAAGTAACAGAAAAAACTAACAGACGAAAACACCTCGCCACCAGGAAGGGCCAAAATCCTGGTGTGTGAGTGAGAGGCGGCGATGGAGGAGACGGATGGGTGGTGCTGGAGAGACCAATGGGACACTCAGGCTGCCCCACAACACCAACCAACGGCCCTGATAAACTTCCCAGGATAGAATCTGCTTTCAGGTCGTTCGTCTTGTGGTGGATTGGAAAACAAAATAAAATAAAATAAAAATACACACACCTACCTACACACCTTTTACACACACACACATACCTACACACATACAGACACACACACACACGCTCACACCTACACACACTCACACACACACACCTACACACACACGTACAGGGGTGCGCGGAAACCATTAAGTAGTGCTCACCCCGCCAATGTCTCCACCATTATATACATTATGCGGAAACTTTAATTACATGCATCGTTGTGGGTCTGTTGGTAGTTTTGATCTCCTTCAAAACTATTTATACAGAGATTATGTAACCGTATTTTTGTATCTTTTTGCGTGTTTATTTGTAAACATGACCTACTAAAAAAACTATGCAGATTTGGTCAGTAATTTCCGTTGATAACGGAATACAAACAATTACATTTTGGCAAACATCGACGCCCTACCGCCCCAAGCTTCTCTTTGGAGGGAGGTTTTTTATTTGTCTGAACCATCTCCTCCCTCTCCGGACAACTCAACCAGAAGAACCATTTCAACTAGTAGCTCTCAACCAGTGCCAAATCAACCAAGACCAACCAAACCAGTGCCAAAATTTAGTACTAACCTAACCTAACCTAACCTAACCGTATTGGTTGATTTGGTACTGGTTGAGAGATACTGGTTGAAATGGTCTACTGGTTGAGTTGTCCGGTCACCTATTCATTGTGATACTGGTTACCCAAGGACATCACGATCCAATTTTGTGTTGTGACGATACATTGACAAGCAACATTGATCCCACGGATTGCACGTAAGCCGAAAGGCAATATGTCTTCTAATGAACGCTCTTGTTATCTCCGCTGAAACGGATTTGGCTGAGCTTATGTGATTACAGTGCTGTTGCTCTTTCTGTTTGTCTGTTTGTTCCTGTTTATTTGAAAGCAACATTTCTCATAAATCTTTCAATAGGTTCGGGCGAAATTTGATCAGTACGTTCATTTATTAATCTGGAAAAAAAAATAACAAAACACGAAAGATTAACCCCTTGAAAATTATGCTGCGTTTTGACAGTATATTCTGGCTTTCATTAGATAATTTTCTGTAACTTAGGAAGAATCTGTGGGAATAAAGACAAATAAATACTATCTCAATTAACCCTCTGACTTTCATATACCCATCCTAATCTGAATAAAATCTTCTAATGATGAAAACAGAACATAAATGCCTCGTCGTATCTTGAGAGGGTTAACGTGTCGCTAAACTCCGTTATTTCTCTACTCCCTACACTACGGTATAGATACTTATGTTCTGGGTGTGGTGTCCCGAGTTCGAATCCCGGGAGGACCATATGCTTTCATTAGTTTATTCAAGTGCATTGGGGTTTGTAATTGATGATTAATGTTAAGGGGGGTCACCGCCTTTTTGTTTTATCTTTCTCTCCTTTTCTCTCTTTCCCTGGCTTGTATCCATTCACCCCATTCAGCCAACTGTTTTAAGCCGTTTATCCCCATCCAGGTGTCGGTTTCTTCCTGGCGAGCGATAGCGAGTCAGCATTTTATGGAGAAATCCAGCTTCGCCGGAGACATTTTTCTATCGAAAAATTTACAAATTTAGCTTGCTGTCAAAACAAAAATCTATATATGCTGGCTCGCTACCGCTCGCCAGGAAAATATTGACACCTGGATGGGGGTAAACATCTTAAAACAGTAGGCTGAATGGGGCCGAATGGATACAAGCCAAAGAGAGAAGGAGAGAAAGATAAAACAAGCGAGGTGGGCTCCCTTAAGAACGGGGTGTTACTTAATATATATCCCTCAAACATAACAATGAGACGTGTCCGCTTGCTATTGACTATACTCACTGTGATACGCACGGGTTACTCAGGGGCTTCACATACAATGACAGTAACAAACGTTTGGATACGATAAAATTTATGGGAAAAACGTTACATGACTTCCGAATGATACCCTGTCAGCCTAGTTAATAGGGCAAACAATGAATAAAATAAGACTAAATAAATAGATATATAAATAAATACATAAATACATAAATCATTATAATATTAATGATAATACTACTACTACTACTACTACTAATAATAATAATAATAATAATACAAACATGGTGCACTCACTCCTAAAATGTATCCGTAAGCAAGATGGAAACAGTAATATATCGCCAGCTAAATGAAAAAAGGAAGCTAGGTGATACTGTTTTTTATTTTTGGGGGGCTCCTCCCCCCCAAAAAAAAAAGAAAAAAGAAAAAAAATATACAAACAAAACTACAAAAATAATAATACAACATAAAAAATAAAAGCAACATTAGTTCAAAGGCTGTCAGACTAGAATTGCAGGAAAATGCATTCATGTGAATACCACCATCAGAGAGTAAATAAAGATGAAGGAAAGATGAACACTTACTTTAATGTTGATAGTTGATGTGCGCAGTGGGTTGAGAAGTGGGAAGCCCAGTTCCGGCAGTGAGATGTGAATAACCACGAAAAGATAATTGGTTTTCCCGACATGCAAGAGTAATATATATATATATATATATATAAACCCCATTAAACGTGAATAATTATTGTGTCTCACTGGAATAGTGCTTTAAAATACACCAACGAAATTTAAAGCTCAGTGTTGATATTCAAATTTAGTAAAACCTCAGCTTTTCGTGGCATGTTCTGACCTCTTTACCTGGAACAAGAGAGATGAAAAGGTAGAGTGCATTGGTGTGGCAAGGGAGGACTATATGGTTACAGGCTATATCATCACCTGACACCTTATATTCCTGTAGTGTCCAGGTGAGGGCAAATTATACCCTTGAGCAAATTGGCTCATACTGTAGGTTACTCTTTAAGGGGGGTCACCTGATTTGTTTTTCTTTCTCTCCTTTTCTCTCTTTCTCTGACTTGTATCCATTCGGCCCCATTCAGCCAACCGTTTTAAGACGTTTATCCCCATCCAGGTGTTGATTTCTTCCTGGCGAGCGATAGCGAGCCAGCATTTTTTTTGGAGAAATCCGGCTTCGCCGGAGAAATTTTTCTATCGAAAAATGTACAAATTTAGCTTGCTGTCAAAAAAAAAAAATATATATATATATATATATGCTGGCTCGCTTCCACTCGCCAGGAAAATATTGACACCTGGATGGGGGTAAACGTTTTAAAACAGTTGGCTGAATGGGGCCAAATGGATACAAGCCAGGGAAAGAGAGAAAACTAGAGAAAAACTATATAGTTACAGGCTATATCATCACCAGACACGTTATACTCTTGTAGTGTCCAGGTGAGGCCAAATGATACCCTTGGTTAAAAGAACCTCGGTGTTGGCACGACATGGATATTTTATGCATTTCAACACCTGCGAGTTTCATGTTTAAGGACGTTTACGCTGTAGACATCGATATTAAGCAGAATTACCAACTAAAATAAAGTCGTAGTACATTTATATATACTGTACAGAAAATCCAAATTCAGCATACTTTCTAACCATCAGATATCTACATTAATATTGCAACTATGTTGTATATTGATGTTTACGGCTTTAACTTCCTTATAGCCTGAAACTCGCTAGTAGGCGATTATTACATACTTTAAAATCTGAGTTGTAGCTGAGGTCAAGGTCATGCCTATACCTTATTAAACTCAATCTCAAAATAACATGAACTATAAGATGTTCTGTTCATTGACCTTCAACAACATATAGATGAACATATAAAACACATAGTTATAATTGTATACATAACAACATAGGGGATCCATACATTTTTGCAAGGGACTGTACTTGGGTCTCATTTTCAGCGCTCTACACTATCTCTCTAGATTTTGGCAGCAGGCTTGTTTGTTACTTTATCTCAACGTTGGTAGGGTTTACGAGGCTCTAATATCTTCACAGCCCTTGGTCCTCCAACAACATGGCTAGTATACACACCAACAGCAGCCACAGCAACAGCCATAACCAAAATATAAACAACCACAACAACAACAACAGTCACCACCATAAGTCTAGCAACAACAGTCACCCCAACCACAATAACAACCCCCCCAACAACCCCCAATCACTACAACTATAACAACCACAACAGCAGTCACCACCACCACAACAACAAGTCACCACAACAAGTCTAGCAACAGCAGTCCACCACAACCACTATAACAGCCCCCCCCCACCACCAAAAAAACAACAACCCAATCACCATAACTATAACAACCACAACAACAACAGTCACCACCACACCACTCCAAGCACCAACACAACATGCACCAACACCCTAACAACAACCACAACAGCAGTCACCACCACAACAGTCACCACAACCACCATAACAACCCCCCAATTACCACAACCATAACAACCACAACAACAACAACAGCAGCCCACCACAACCCCAATAACAACCCCCCCAACCACCCACCAATCACCCAGCTGATGAGGACTGTAAACAACTAGGGGTCCTTCACCGAGACGACAATTTTCCCTCACTTTTCACCGAGTTTAGTTTTGGCAGACACATCTCTTGGCCTTTGGGGTATCGTACACGAACTTTAAGGGGAGAATTTTATTTTATCTTTCTTTCTTTCTTTCTTACTGACTTACTTTCTTTTTTCATGTTTTCTTTGTGGAACTTAGGAGGGGCATTTGTTTTACCAAACTATGCACACATTTATCTTGAAGGAGGATCTTGGGGGTATTTTTGTAAGCTTGATGGACTGTCTTGTAAAAAAAAAAAAACACACACACACACACATATATATATATATATGACTTAAATTGCTTCAAACTCCGTGTGTCCAGGCATTTTGGCTCGAACGTCCCTTGATGTTGGCTCTTTCAACTATGGGGGAGGCACTCGCTGCAGGTAATTCTGCCTTTTGTCTCCCTCATTCACATAAAAAAAAAAAAAAAAAAAAATATATATATATACCGGTATATATATATATATATACAGTATATATATATATATATATATATATATATATATAATTATTATTTGCCTTAAAAACCTTGTAGTATATATTGTATAATTATGAGATACTCTTGACCTACAAGAGCAGACCTGAGAGTAAGAGTCCTCCAGTAAGCCTTGAGGGAGAACATGAATTGGCCTTTTATTAAGACTGAAGAAGGAAGGAGTACAAAGGAGTACAAAGGAGTGGACAAACAGACAGAGAGAAACAGACGGACAGACGGATGTACAGACGGATACACAGAGAGGCACAAACAGATACAGAAAGACAGATAGCCTAGCAAAGGAAACGGACAAACTTTTAATAAGACTAGAGAAAGAAGAAATGAACGGACGACAAACAGACGGACAAACACATGTACAGGTAGGGACACAGACAGAGCTAAATAAATACAGGCAGACAGAGAATATAGCCATACATACAAACAATGAATATGACTAGAGACAAAATAAATAGACAGACAGACAGATAGATGGACAGACAGATAGACACGCAGGGAGACAGGCAGAAAGAAATAGTTTCACAAACGTTTAACCCTTTCAAGATACGATAACCCATTTGCTTTCTGTTTTCCGGCTATTTTTAGATGATTTTATTCAAATTAGCAAGGGTAGTTGGAAGCCAAAGGGTTAATTGACATAGTCTTTACCATTTTAATTTCCACAGAACCTTCCTAAACTGAATACAACCGTCTAATAATGGTCAGAACAACTGTCAAAGTGCGTCATAATCGTCAAGTGGTTAAAAAGACTACAGCAAGGAGAAATGGGCACAACAAAATAGATGGACACACGTACAGACGGACACACGAACAGACAGCCAGACAGCAAGGAACCGGCGGACATGCATACATTAATTAAAGCTGAAGGAAGAAAGAGTCGACAACCCGCCTAGCAAACCGAAAAAAGTTACACACAGAAAAGACACGTGTATGCACTGCAACATTTATATGTGTATGTATAATAGAACATACTGTATAGAGTATAACAAAACTGGTACATGTAATTGGTGTGTTAATATTTAAGCTTGACACCGGCTTGGAGATATATTATTGAGAGAGGGTGTATGTTGACATTTATTTTCGGGGTCACAATTCCCACATCCATTTTACTCTTTGATGAAGCTGTTGTATAAACGTCTTTTCGGCACTCTCAGTCACTCATCATTTATTCACATGTGAATTATATTGACAATGAGATATGAACATAACATTATTTGGATGGTGAGAAATCATGGAATGCTGCTTCAACCTAAATGTACATATTTAGCTTAAAGGGAGTCTGGGGGCATTTTATTTTAGCTTGAAGATGGTATCGGGTGGGCGCTCTTAGTCCTTGTCGAAGGATGAAAGTAAAAGTGCATTGCTCGAAATGGTTGGATCATTAAAACTCCTCACCACTAATTAAACAAAATGTTGCATCTCTCTCGTTATTCTACCACTATTACAATAATCAGTGCTCCTCGGAGCTCTATCAGAGTATACCACCTCCTCCACATACAGTGTGTAGCACACATCTTGCAACACAATTCCTCCCCTACTTTGTGCAACTCTCCAACTCAAGAGTCAAACGATATTCCCAGTCTTTCTTCAATTAAACAGCTGAGCTCTGGAACTCTCTCCCTGAATCCAACTTTCCCTCATCCTATGACTTTAATTGCTTCAAACTTCGTGTGTCCAGGCATTTTGGCTCGAACATTCCTAAATTTTGGGCCTGTCACTCCTTCAACTCTGGGGGGAGGCACTCGTCACAAGCAGTTTTGCGTGTTGTCTCCTTCATGCACACAGGTAAAAAAATAAAAAAATAAATAAAAATAAATAAAAAACGGAAAAAAAAAAAAAATCCCACCAACCCCCATATCGTCCCGCCAGATAAAGTTCAATGGTCAACTTTTACATGCCAAACAATGATGGACAAACTCTTACCTTATCCGATAACGAAAGAGTAGTACTGCATCGCCGCTCAAGTGTGCAAAGAGGATACAGCAAGTGGTTTGGACTAAGTGGTGGTATTTATAGCTCTCTTCTCACTCTCTATCGTACCCAGTAACTATCGTCCAATTAGCTTAACCTCAGTTGTATGTAAAATGCTAGAAACGGTCATAAGAGACAGACTCGTAAATCACTTAGAGGAAAATAACATACTTAAAGATACTCAACACGGCTTTCGTAAAAAACGTTCCTGTTTAACAAACCTCTTAGACTTCTTCCACGATATCCTCAACCTCTACGATGAGAGTAAAGCTGTAGATATTATATACCTTGATTTTCAAAAGGCCTTTGACAAAGTTCCCCACAAACGTTTACTGCTAAAACTAAAAGCGCATGGAATACAAGACGGTGTGTTGAAATGGATAGAAAATTGGCTCAGCGACAGAAAGCAAAGAGTAGTTATAAACGGTAAGGCATCTAAATGGACCAATGTAAGTAGCGGGGTACCCCAGGGATCGGTACTAGGACCAATTCTCTTTCTAATTTACATCAACGACATAGATGAGGGTCTCACCTGTACAATCTCAAAATTTGCTGACGATACAAAAATTGCAAATAGCGTACTCTCAAAAGATCAAGTTGACGATATGCAACACAATCTAGATAAATTGTCACATTGGGCCCAAATTTGGCAAATGAGTTTCAATGCGGATAAATGTAAAGTACTACATATCGGATACCTAAATGAGAAAGCAAACTATTCGATGAATGGCACTCAGCTTAAGAATGTAAACAGAGAAATCGATCTGGGAGTAACAATATCGAGTAACCTAAAACCGAGTCAACAATGTTCAGAAGTTGTTAAGAAGGCAAACAAAATAATTGGCTTTATAGGCAGATCATTTGAACATAAATCCAAAGACGTTATCCTAACCCTTTACAATTCCTTAGTCCGCCCTCTTCTGGAATACTGCGTTCAATGCTGGTGCCCTTATTACCAAAAAGACATAACCAAGTTAGAACGAGTTCAACGTAGAGTTACCAAAATGATACCTAGCCTAAAGAACAAACCATACGAAGAGCGTCTTAGAGAATTAAATCTATTTCCTTTAACCCAGCGCAGATTAAGAGGTGACTTAATTCAAGTGTTCAAAATCATCAAAGGCATCGACAATATGAACTGTAGTAAGTACTTGACTATCGACCAATCTAATTACACGCGGGGAAACGGTTGCAAAATTATTGGTAAATCTTTTAACTCACACGAATCTAAGAATTTCTTCTTCAATCGAGTTGTCAACTTGTGGAATGGGCTTCCCCGAGACGTTATAGACTGCAGCACCGTTGATTCATTTAAATTCTGCCTAGACAAATATCTCGCATCAAACCCGCGACTGACTGCGTTTGTAAATGAATAACGTTATTTTATCCTCCCCCTCAGTTACTAACCCATATGTCCCCTACTAACTTCCTAGTCCTGCCACGTTAGTGGCAGGGTAGTAGTTCCCTTTCCAATGTTCCCTTACCCACTCTAAACCACTGTTTGGACACTTGATCCTCAGTGTTTTGGAGGACAAGCAGCCTAGAAGGGTCACTAGATCTGTTGTTGCTTGATTTCCTTTGTACTCCTTTGTACTCTCTTGTTCTCTTTAAATCTCTCTCTCTCTCTGTTGTGTGCCTCATAATGTTCTATTTATGCACAATAAACAAAATCAATCAATCAATCAATCAATCTTCTCCCTCTCCCTTCCCCGCCTCCCTCTCACTCGCACTCTCACTCACACTCTCTCTCTCTCTCACTCACACTATCTCACACACACACACACACATCGATAACCTAAATATTGCACCAGGTCCCCAAAGACAATACCCATATGTTGGTGTAAGGGAAGCCTGTTTATCTTCGTGCTACCTTTTCCTCCTTCTTCTCTATCTTCTTCTTCTCCTCCTCCATCAGTATCTTCTTCTTCTTTTTCTTCTTTTTTTATTTAGTCTTCTTCTTCGTCATCTTCTTCGTCATCTTCTTTCCTTCTCCTCCTCCATCTTCCCTTTAGTATTCTCTTCTTCTCCTACTCCTTATGGTTTCCTCCTCCTTCTTTCTACTTCCCTTTTCTCCTTCCCATTCTCTCCTCCCTCCTTCTGTCCTCCTCCTCCTCCTCCTCTTCTTCTTCTTCTTCTTCTGCTCCTCCTCTGCTACTTGTCCTCCTCCTCCACCCTCCCCCTCCTTCTCCACCTACTCGTCCCCCTCCTTATCTCCCCCTCCACCTCCTCCTCTCCCCCTCCACCTCCTTCTCTCCTCTTCCGCCCTCCATCTCCTTTTCTCCCCCTCTCCTTCCTGCTCCACCTACTCGTCCACCTCCTTCTCTCCCCCTCTCCTCCTTCCCCCTCCACCTCCTTTGCCTTCTTCTTCCTCTTCGTCCCCTCCCCTCCCCCTCTGTTTTCTTCTCTTTTCTTTTCATAGTCGTTTATAGGGAATAATTGAGCCATTATCATTACACAATCCACCATTTTGTATACCTCTCTTTGTATATATGTTAGCCACAATATACTTTACATACATCCATTTTAATTTTTCCTCCTTGAACGCCGAAATCTAAAGCTCCTGGGATATAATACGTGTCTACAGTGTCTCGTGTAGGCTCGATACAGATTCAAATTGGTGTGCAGGTAGAATGAATCAAGAGTATAGAGTTGAGGTATTTTCCTAGCAGGACACTACAATCGATCTAATTAACCCTTTCATCTAATGTATTTCTTAATGCTATTCATTAAGGCCTCGAGAGATCGAGTAAACCTACTGTATATTTCTGAATCTACTACACAAGTTGAGGGAAATTGCCTAGAGTTAGTTTCACTAAATACATTAATGCGATATATGATTAAAAGGTTTAATTTAATAGTACTGAGGAAACACTCCCGTCATGTTGGCTCAATATTAGAAAATTGCTCTATTGAGCCACATACAGTAGGTTGAGACTTTAAGGAGATATATCTATTTATTGGTTATTAATAGATTCATTAAATACTAAATCTATTTTGTTATTCATTAATTTAATATATTTATCTACATCCCTACACCTCCATCAACTTAAATATACACCCCAAGACCCCCTTTTGAGATTAATTTGTAGACAAATATCCTGGTCAAAGGCCATTTACTCCTAATCTGTAAGCGTGTTATCGCGCACCAATAAAACATCGACACCTAAATTGTACGAACGGTCTTAAAATCGTCAAACTAATGGGGCGTATGCCATATAATCTCAAAACTAATTGGGATATACATCAGGGAGAAGGGAGTCCAGAAAACCCCTGCTTAATGATTGCTACCATCGTATATTTTATCCAGTCGTCCTGATTAGAATGGACCCCACCTTACTTCGAGTAGTTCTAAAGCGTGATTGTTCGTGTTTAGTGAGATCGTTGATTTATCGTAGTATTTCTAAAACATGTATTCGTTCGTGTTTAGTGAGTTTTATCGGAGAATTATCATAGAGAGAAATGTAAGCTCCAAAACGCATACTGTATACATATTGGATACAACGTTAATGAGAAGCTTTGATTCGGTACAGGATAGATTAGAAAACTTATGGGCTAGCATTTGTATCCTCGAGTATACACAAGCCTAGGACGCAGAAATAACCCACAGAGCAAGGTATACAATATGTCCCCTATAAATACCAAGGTGGCCGAACTCCCTCCATACGACCGTGAGCGTTGTGTTCCAGCAGCAGCGAGAGGTAAGCTGCTTAGATTTCTGCAGGGTTCTTGAGTCTGTCTTGGGAGAGGCAGTCATCAAACTTATAAGGCTTTGTCTGTCTGTCTGTCTGTCTGTATGTATAAGAATATCTATTGGTTTAGCTGTTTATGTATGATGTATGTCTGTGTTTATATTTCTCTCTATCTCACTCCCTCTCTCTCTCTCAGACACACACACACACACACCTCTCTCTCACACACACACAGACAAACTTACTCTCACTCCCTTTCTCCTTCTCTCTCTCTCTCTCTCTCTCACACACACACATTCACTCTCTAACTCACGCTCACTCTCTCTTTCACACACACACACACACACACACACACACACACACACACACACACACACACACACACACACACACACACACACACACTCTCTCTCCACATGGACCCTGTTTTCTGGTCAGAATATAAGGCGATGCACCCAACTCTGAACCCAACTACCTTCACCTACCTATCACAAAGTGAAATCAATGGGGTAGACCATAGCTTTAAGGGTGGGGGAACGGGGGGGGGGGGGGGGGGGATGCACTGGGGAGGCTTAAGTCCCCCTATGATCTACCTCAGGATTCTCAGATAGGAAGAAAAAAATGAGAGCGCACGCAATAGAACATATTATGATAGCAAAAAAAAAAAAAAAAAAAAAAAAAGACACATTAAATGGCATAAATACTGATAATCATAATAATACCTAAAAAACAACTCCGTGATATTATAAAACTTCTGTATATTAAACAAAGCAAAACATTTGCCAACCAAACCCTCGCTCAAAGTACTCACAGGACAAGGCAGACAAAAAAAAAGTGTGACAATTTGAGGAGAAAATAACCCGGCGGAGGAGGCAAGTCGGGGAGCTGATGGTGGCTCCAGATTTTTGGCTCGTAAGGCAGTTTTTGAGACGGTCGTGTGGCTCTGTGTGTGTATGTATGTGTTACTCAGTTCAGTTACTCAGTTACTCAGTTCAGTTACTCAGTTACTTGTTCGTCAAGGGGAATCCACACAATGCGAGCTAAGCTCATTATAATCGCGCCTCCTTAACTGGGAATGTATTGCGTGAAATGCATGTTAAGTGTTTTTTTATGTATTGTTGGAAATGGCTGTGGATGTGTGTGTAGTCTGTATTTTAGCCAATTGGCGACATCGGAAACGAAGGCTTAGGGTGGATCTGTATGGTACCATTCTCACTATAGACGGTACCGTCTCGTCCGAAGGCTTAGGTAGCCATCAGCTTAGGTGAACCATATGATACCCATCTCGCCTTGTACCATTTTTGCCAACCCTAGATGGGACGTCACAACGTCATCCACTTATTCCAGGTACCTATTTACAGCTAGGTGAACTGAGGCTAACACATGAAAGGAGACAAGCCCAATTTGTCTCTGCCCGGCCGGGGATTGAACCCCCGGCCCCTCGTGTGTGAGACGAGAGCTCTACCACTAGGCTACGGGCTGTGTGTGTGTCTATGTGTGTGTGTGTGTGTGTGTGTGTGTGTGTGTGTGTGTGGTTTTCTTGTACTTACTCCGTGTGCCTCGTTGACTCAGTTGGGTTCAGTGCGGCTGAATTCAGATTACATAATAATATATTGAAGTGACACTAAATGAACATAATTTTAACTTTATATATATATATATATATATATATATATATATATAGAGAGAGAGAGAGAGAGAGAGAGAGAAATATATATTAAGTTTCAATGCCTACATCTATATTTTCCTTATGGCCTAAAACTCCAAAGTGGCCAATTACCACGGATGGTTCAACTATTACATACTATGTAATAGTACTCAATACTCAACCTTTAATAAATCCCCATTAATTACTAACAACAAGTACAATTATATTTGAAGTGGACGTCGAAATATATTCAACTACGTTTATAATTAATGTCTTATACTTGAAATACATACCGATTATTCTCACTACTATGAATAGTGACTTATTTCCGGGAGTCAAACAAAAGTAAACACAAATAATATTCTTGCCAAAACATACATTTTCCCACTTTCATGCTCGCATAAGAGATTCTTCCCAAGTTTTAGCACAATAAAACCTGGGCACTGAGCTTCTTGGAATTGAAGATTAGCTGCGCCAAGTATCGAATGTTGAAGCAAGAAACTCAGATAATACTGCAACACAATATCTTAAAGTTTTGGCAATTCTTCTCAGATTCCAAGGGCTTACATTTCTTGTCACAGACTTTCATTTTATTACATTTTAAGACTCCCTCAAAATCGATAGCCTCTTAAGTACTATTTTAACCAACTAACTAACTTGAACTCTCGTCCTCTTGATCTGTAGTCGAGCACTTTACCATTGAGCTACCCCTCCCCGAAGTACACTAACATCTGTACGGCAGGAACCATGTTGTATACCTTACATTATATCTACTTTAATACACGCACACACACACACAAACACGCACACACACACACACACAAACACGCACACACACACACACACACACGCACATACACACACACATACATGAAGGCAAAACGTAGGTAGGACTCACATCGAAATATGTAAAATGGTTCCCAGAATATGGTGTCTAAAATCACCAAGCATGTAATGTAGCCAATACCTTCTTTAATAGTAGTGGCCATAATCTTGCATAAGTGTCCAAAATGTTCCCTAAATTAAACAATGTCCAATGTCTAGAAACAAGTAGTCAAAATATCTTAGAATGCTAGTGTCCAAATTCTATAAAGGTGAGTGTCCAAAATCTAGAAAGGAAAGTGTCCAAAATCTTCTAGAATCCTAGTGTCCAAAATCTAATATGACGTGTTCAAAATCTAGACAAAAATGTGTCCAAATTCTTAGAATAGAAAGCAGTGTCCAAAATCTAGAAAAAGAAAGTGTCCAAAATCTTAGAATAGAGCAGTGTTCAAAATCTAAAGAGATCAGTGTCCAAAATCGAAAAAGAAAAGTGTCCAAATTCTAGAAATAAATGTGTCTAATATATAGAAAATATACTGTCCAAAGTAAAACAATAAAGCAATGTCCAAAATGTCCTACAGTACCACAGTGTCCGCAGTATAGAAGCAGGTGTCCAAAATCTTATGAAAAATCAGTGTCCAAAATCCCCCCCCCAAAAAAAATAAAAAAATAAAAATAAAATAAAAACAATACATAAACAAATAAACAAACACATAAATAACTACCAAGGTGTCGGAACTATCTGGTTATAAGTTAGTATTTGCTTGTTCGGAAGTTTGTAATGCCATGTTGACTCTAGTTTTAGTTTGTGTGTGTGTGTGTGTGTGTGTATGTGTGTGTGTGTGGGGGGGTGGGGGGGAGGGGGTAAGCGTGTGTGTGTTTGAGTGTTTGTATGTGTGTGATTCTGCTAGTGTGTGTGTGTGTGTGTGAATGTCGGAGAGTGTATGTGTATGTAGATGTGTGTGTTTGTAGAAGAGACTGAATAGCATAATAACATGAAAGAACATCTAGCAACATATCAAACATAGATGATATATTTGTTGCAAAGAAAATACACACACACACACACACACACACACACACACACACACAAGATAGTCAAGTATCAAACAAAATAAAACAAGTTGATACATACTCAGGACGCCAGAAAGTAAAAACAAAATAAAGTTTGTATATTGACAGAAGGATATAAAGTAAAGCAAAAAACACAACAAAGTTGATATATAGAAAGAACAACATAATATAGACAACAAAACAAATCAAGTTGATATGTAGACATAACGACAAAAGTAAAACAAGACAAACAAAAAACAGACAACAAAATTTAAAATATATATAAAACAGATAATATATACAGACAGAGTAACAGAAACTTGAAAACAAAATCAAAACAAGTTGGTATATAGAAAAAAGGATAGACACACAGACAGTAAATAACAAACTTGACGACTTTAATAACGAACGAGATTTTCCAAGCACCTATCGAGCAGCCAGGCCAGACACTTTAATATAAATACACAGGTGATACAAAAAACATCAACACAGGCGGGTGCCCGACCCCGAAAGGGGTTGAAATAGGGGAGCTATCCCCCCGCCAAAGGCGGCTTTCTAGGGCCTTTCCTAGCTGATGCTGAGAGGATTGGGTTCTAGTCATGTGGTGATGGGCTGGTCTATCAGAGTGAGAACTGAGCGATCTCTGCCATACCCATAGCTTACTCTGACTGTTCCTTTAACTTATATATTTTCTAGATCTCAAGTGACGGCGTCTTTTCCGTGGATTGACCTCCCAATCTACCAAGATTGGAAGCCAAAACGTCACATTTTTCCCTTGCCCCTCAACTTTCTCTTCATAATTGCTGAGGGGTACAAGGGCCCTGAGTGGGGCTTTGGTTTCCCGGGCATTTCTGCACCCTCCTCAGCTCCCCGCCATGGAGTGGCTTCGGTCACCCAGGCTTTATTGTGGTCGGCAGGGAGGGTTCTGTGGGGGCGCTCGGTTATGGCCTTGGAATTGCTCGGGGCCTTGGGGCTGTTCGGCCAGGCAGCTTGGGGAACAACAACAACAACAACACAGATTTCAACTTCCACGAACAAAAAATTGTTGACGCCAAAAGAATTATTATTTTTGTTATTATTATTATTAATTATTATTATTAATTCTTCTTCTTCTTCTTCTTCTTCTGATTATTATTATTATTATTAGTAGTAATTTAATTCCTAGAGATCCTTTCTAAGCTCGACACAATCGTCTAATGATAGCCATAATATACTGATAAAACGGGTCCAAATCCTTATGGGGTAAATTCATATATTCCAACATCATAACTTGTCCATAACGCCGACAATTTAGATAAAGGCATTCCTCAATATAAATCTTCCCATTTTAACTGTATATTATTTTTATTTCATTTATTTAATTATATTATTCACTATTTCTTGAAAATTGACTTACATACCTTATGCTTCATTAAATAATTGTAGATGAGAACTATCATAATGCCATATGGCTTGAACAAAATGGAAACAGATACTTTATTTAAAGTTGTTGCATTTTTTTTCATTTAATTAAAGTAGCCACAACGATAATTATTTCAATATTTAAGGACGCATTTTTACACTTGATTCTAGTTATTTTTAGACGATTTTATGCATTTTAAGAAAAATCGCTAGGAATTCAAAGGAGTCAAAAATATCTCAATTAATTCTCTAGTACTCACAAGTTCTTACTAAGCTGAATAAAATCGTCTAATAATAGCGAGAATAAACTGTCAGAGCGCATCATAATCCTCAAGGGGTTAAATGATGAATGCCTGAAATCGTAAGTTGCGACGTGTTTTTGAGCATCACTATAAACCATTCATTAGAGTAGGCCAGCAGACGTGGCCCATAACCTCTGTATCTCAAAAAGGGGCCAGAGCAAATGGGCTGTAAATTTCCACACCGACTCCCTGGCTGACCCTTCCCAAATGGTAGAAATATTAGCTCTTTTACTCAAGTCAATTTGGAGTTAGGTTATAGAGGTTAATGGTTGGTTAAGATTTGTGTTCTAACTATAATGAACAGGCTATAGCGCTAAAGTTACGGCGTCAGCTTTCAAGATACGACAAGGAGATACGACAAGGAGATACGACAGGGAGATACGACAGGGAGATACGACACGAAGATAATACAGGGAGATACGACAGGGAGATAAGACAGGGAGATACGACAAGAGGATAATACAGGGAGATACGACAGGGAGATAAGACAGGGAGATACGACAGGAGGATAATACAGGGAGATACGACAGGAAGATACGACAGGGAGATATCTAGGGAGATACGACAGGAAGATAATACAGGGAGATACGACAGGGAGATAAGACAGGGAGATACGACAGGAAGATAAGACAGGAAGATACGACAGGGAGATATCTAGGGAGATACAACGTCGTAAATACTTCCCTTATATCCTACAGAGCTCTGGAAGTGGGCGAGACACGAGCTTAGTAAGTTTTCACGAGTCTTAAGTTTTTCATCCCTGATCCTTGAGTTTCGGGGTCTTAGTCGGGCGAGAAGTTGGGAGTTTCGGTGATTCGGAGTTGATTCGGATTCCTGTGATTCTGATTCGTATGAATCGGGTTCGTGTGATTTTGATTGGTGTGATTAAATTTCATGATAACAGTTCGCGTGATTCGGAATTTAATGGTTCTGATTTGTGACATTAAAGTTTGTGTGGCTTGGGTTCGTAGGATTCAGAATCGTGTGGTTCAGCTTCGTGTGATTCTGATTCGTGTAATTTAGATTCGTGGGATTCTGATTATTGTGATTCTGATTCATGTGATTCGAAATTGCATGGTTCGAATTTTTTATATTCAAGTTCGTTTGGTTCGGATTTGGGTGGTTCAGGTTCGTATGATTTCGAAACCGTGTGGTTCTGATTTGAATAGTTTAATTTGTATGATACGGATTTGTATGTCTTGAATGTATGTGATTCTGATTATAGTGATTCTGATTATAGTTATTCTGATTCGCGTGTTTATCTTTCGTTTGATTTTGATTCGTACAATTTTGATAATGGTGACTATAATTCGTGTGATTATATATCAGTGTGATTCTGTTATATTTGATGTTGATTCGTATGATTCTGAATTACGTGTTTGGACATTGTGTCGTATTTACGTTCTTAAACCAAAACAGTACTACAGAATACTTCGTCGTCCAATGAGCGAAAGATTGAGAAGTACACTGCTATCATAATTATCGGGAGACATCAAATATGTTAATTTTCTTAGATAATTATTCAGCTCTTTCGTATTTATTCGATATGGTAGGCAAGGTTCTAAGACAATTGCACCCCCTTCTCTACCCGTCTAGGACAACTATCACCTTGGATAAGTATTCCTTACCTATCCTAAGCTAACCTATTCTTGCAATTCATGTCCTTTCCTTCCTGAACCTATCTTAATTTAACCTAACTTAACCTGGCCTGGCTGAACCTAACCTACTTTAGGTTTTTGTATAATTTCCTTACCTAACCTATTCTAATTTAGCCTAACCTAATCTGATCTGGGTTAACCTATCCTTTTCTAAACTTAACCTATTCTAGCTTTTCACATTCGTTTCTTACCTAACCTATCCAATTTCACCTAACATAATCTGACCTGGTTTAATTTAATCAATCTCTAATTTAACCTATGCTAACCTTTCATACCATTTCCTTACTTAACCTAACCTAACCTGAGCTGCACCTAACTTATCCCAACCTAACCAATTCTAGCCTTTCAAATCAATCCCTCACTTAATCTATCCTAACTGAACCCATACAGTACTAGCGATGTGTGTTAAAGATAATTCTAGGTATATTTTGACGATATGATGCAGCTTAGGAAGGATCTGTGGTGGTTAAAAGGGTTGGTTGAGACAGTTTGAAGCCTTATTATTGCTAGAGGTCCTTCCTAACCTGAATAAAATCGTCTAATAGTTCCCAGATTATGATAAAATGGACGCCCCCCTTGGTATTGAATGGGTTAAGCTAGCTAACCTAACGAACTAAGCTATATGTTAACCTTTTCAGCTAACGCCAGGCAATGTTATTTAGCTGCATCCTGGTCATCCGCATCCAGGGGCTTAATAATATAGCTGGGGGAAGTGAGGGCTATAAAAGTGAGAGAGCTTAAAGAGAGAGAGAGAGAGAGAGAGAGAGAGAGAGAGAGAGAGAGTGAGAGTGAGAGTGAGTGAGTGAGTGAGTGAGAGAGAACGTATGTGTATGTATAAGGTAGTGTGGGAGAGAGTGTGTGTACTGTACTTGAACGTGACAGTGTGTGTGTATCTGTGTGTATGTGAGAGAGAGAGAGAGAGAGAGAGAGAGAGAGAGAGAGAGAGAGAGAGAGAGAGAGAGAGAGAGATCATTAACTCAGCCAAGCCAATGCTAATATTCCCGTTACGTCAGGGTATTAACAACAATTTATCCACGGAGCACATAACAATATAGACTAAACGTCACAAATTTACACGCTATATATTATATCAAACTGCGACATTAATGGGCTATTAGTGAGGTTCATCGCTGAGAGAGAGAGAGAGAGAGAGAGAGAGAGAGAGAGAGAGAGAGAGAGAGAGAGAGAGAGAGAGAGTGAGAGACAGGGACGGGGACAGGGCGAGAGAGAGAGAGAGAGAGAGAGAGAGAGAGAGAGAGAGATAGAGAGAGAGAGAGAGAGAGAGAGAGAGAGAGAGAGAGAGAGAGAGAGAGAGAGAGAGAGAGAGAGAGAGAGACAGTGAGAGAGAGAGAGAGAGAGAGAGAGAGAGAGAGAGAGAGAGAGAGAGAGAGAGAGAGAGAGAGAGAGAGAGAGAAGAAGAGAGAGATTATAGAGAGAGAGAGAGAGAGAGAGGGAGAGGGAATTAGCGGCATCTGTCAGGCTATCTGTATTCCAGCTCATCTCTCTCTCTCTCTATGTGTGTGTGTGTGTGTGTGTGTGTGTGTGTGTGTGTGTGTGTGTGTGTGTGTGTGTGTGTGTATGTCGCCCATTAACTATTATAATGGCAACAAAATCACACTGACGTGATCATCGGAATAGGAGAAATCCCCCACAATGGTAGGCCATTTTTAAAATCCAAACAATTTCGGTGCCAACTGTTACCCTCTCCGGTGCAAAGTTGGAGAAAAGCTTTCTTCAACTTTCCCCCGAAGATGGTGATAGTACTGTTGTCACCGTATCGGTTTGAAATGGTTTAGATGCTTATGTTCTGGGTGGGGTGTCCCGAGTTCGAATCCCGGGAGGACCATATGCTTTCATTAGTTTATTCAAGTGCATTGGGGTTTGTAATTGATAAATAATGTTAAGAACGGGGTGTTACTTAATATATGTTTTCGTCTGTCATTGTGAGTTTCTTCTCAACTGTGATGAGCCGTGTTTTCTCTATTACATATATAGTTTAGGTAGGTTAGATACAAGCAGCCTCGTAAGAATCAAAATAACTGTTGTTGCTTGTTTTCCTTTGTACTCATGGCCACTGAGTTACTTGCATCGAAAGCATTTAGCGACCATTTCCTCCAAGAGCGCCATGAGGCATTGGTTAGCACCTCTACTTAGTCTTCTTTACGTAACCTATCATAAATGCGCGGAATTTCGGTGTGAGTGTCCTAGGTTCGAGTCCTTGGAGTGCTACATGCATTTGTTGGTTTCATTAATTGAGTTTAGAAGTAAAGTTGGTTGGTGAAAAAAATATGAATATTCAGTTTAAAAATGATTTTTAGCAGGCATTGCTTCGAACGCTTAGTATAGTCCTAAAATAAATGCTGCTTTGAACGTAAATAAAACTTAGTATAGTCCTAAAATAAATGCTGCTTTGAACGTAAATAAAACTTAATATAGTCCTAAAATAAATGCTGCTTTGAACGTAAATAAAACTTAGTATAGTCCTAAAATAAATGCTGCTTTGAACGTAAATAAAACTTAGTATAGTCCTAAAATAAATGCTGCTTTGAACGTAAATAAAACTTAGTATAGTCCTAACATAAATGCTGCTTTGAACGTAAATAAAACTTAATATAGTCCTAAAATAAATGCTGCTTTGAACGTAAATAAAACTTAGTATAGTCCTAACATAAATGCTGCTTTGAACGTAAATAAAACTTAATATAGTCCTAAAATAAATGCTACTTTGAACACGTAAATAAATGTATATCAATATTTGCCGTTTTCGTTATATTTGAAGATCCTTTTTTCAGATTGTATAGTTGGTTCCACTTTTGTATTCTAGGACGAGGGGCTGCGAGTCTCCAAACCTGAATATGGACTGGGTCAAATGCTGTAAATATGAATGAGACACTGACCGACATACCAGGGGCAGAATAGGCGCCTTCACACAAGCCATAGGGTCCGATTTTTTTTTTTTTTTGTGCGCCATTCGTTTGGTTTATTGGTTAGAAATGGGCCAAAGTGAGCATCCAAAGTGTGTGTGTGTGTGTGTGTGTATAAGAACATAAGAACATAAGACAATGGGAGTCTGCAAAAAGCCGATCGGCCCACACAAGGCAGATCCCTGTGTGTGTGTGTGTGTTTTTTTTTTTTTTTTTTTTTTTTTTTTTTACATATTCTGTATATGTTTTTTTTTTGCCAGGGATCATCGGTGTCACTTAACAGAAAATGAACATACCTATCTTGAAGGGAGGCCTTTGGGGTAATGATTTTAAGCACGATGGAGGTCTAGGGAGCAAAGGTCAAAACCAAGCAAAAATATTGATAATAATGCAAATATTTAATAAATGAATAAAAACACATATGAAAAACTATATACCTTGTCCATAACCCAGCTACACACCCAACAGAACATATTATTATTTAGCTGGCATCGGATTAACCCCTTCCGTACACCGGCGACGTCTTTTGAATGTTAGTTCAGCTACTTTTAGACGATAGTATTCAGTTTTAAAAGGACTTCCAGCAATAAACATGCTTCAAACTATCTAACTTGACCATTTTTACTACCGCAGATCCTTTTTAAATTGAACAAAATCGTCTAAATATAGCTAGAATAAAATTAAAAATACGTCACCGGTACAGAAAAGGTTAATAGTAATTTTGCTAAAGGGAGAAACGTGAGATTACATTTTTAGAACAGATTTATCACCGTCGATTTGTTCAGCTCAACATTTGTATAACATCCTGGTGAAGTGCATTTAATATACATAAGAGGGTGCTTAGGCAGTTGCCAATCTAATCATGTACGCTGCACAAATAGGTATACAATAAATAAATATATGCATAGATAAATGGATAAATGTAAAAATATATAAACGATAAATAATTACATGTATATAAATAAATAAATACATAAACAAACAAACAAATAAACAAACAAATACATATATATATATATATATATATATATATATACTTCTTTCCTTACATACTACTTCATTGGTCTCCACTGCTCAATCCACACTGTATGCAAATCTCCAGATATATATTTTTTTATGAATCTGATATGCCCCAGTAGGTGATATATAGAGAAGTAGGTTATATGGTAATGTGTTATACTGGTTCCCATATATCCTAGTTTGGTGTACTCCACCTCTCTCCTACCAGTCCAGAGGTACGGGAATATATTATATAGACCTCGGACAACTATTTCCCCATCACGCCATTTTGTATCCTTGGTCTCTTCAGTGGGATAGAGTACTTATAATTATATTCTGGTTGATATTATAATTCACCGTAGAAATGACTTCAATTAATCAAATAGGAAAAACTATATTATTCTCTCTCTCTCTCTCTCTCTCTCTTTTATAGCCCTCCCTTCCCCCAGCTATATTATTAAGCCCCCAAATAAAATGTGGCGAAAGTTTTCCAGATCGCCAAACGAATGGTACGAACGTTTTAAAATTCCAAAACTAATAGGGCTAAACATGAGGAAAAATGGAAAAAGAACCTCTTTAACCTGGGATTGTCCACTTGGTCGTTTTGGGCTTGAGAAGTGTACTGTGAGCTGATCGGCAGATGGTATTCTGTATATACGTATATATATAGCCCAAAACGACCAAGAGTTAGTTTTAAACCCCTTTGATTCATCAAGAGCCTTCCTAAATGGCATCAAATCTTTTAATGATAACCAGAATAAAGTGTAAAGACAAGTCCTAAAATACAAACAATGATGATAATAATAATAATAATAATAATAATAATAATAATAATATAATAATAATAATAACAATATAAATAATAATACAGCTAATAATACAAATACAAATAATACTAATAATAATAATAATACTAAAATAAAAAAGACTTATAATACTGCACAGGTCATTTTATCATTACCGACCTCCAAAGTTTTTTGTCTTTGTTATCTATATATATATATATATATATATATTTTTTTACTGAAATAAGAACATTATTAGCATACAAATTATTTTCCCAGGCTAATGGGTGAATTAAAATATCGGTGGGTATTTTGGCCTTTCGTTCATATTTTCGGGAGAGCTCCTACACAACTAATTCAGGCATAATTTGTTTGTAATTTTTATATATATTTTATTTACTTATTTATTATTATAATATTTTATCTTATTGTATATATTTATGTTTTTAGTTTCTCGTTAGACCTCCAACAAGTTAAAAAAAACTAAAAACACTTTCGAGGCCGATTCCTCCTAATTTACAAGCTCTCTATCGTTCGCTAGGAAAATAAATTGCCATCTAAATGGCACGAAATGTCTTAAAATCGCCAATATACTGGGGCGAACGTCGGTGTAGTGAAAGGGTTGAAACATGAGCAATTACACATTCCTCTACAGTAGCTTGCCTGAATACTCAATATAATTCTGGCCCCTTTGATGCTGCTCCCAAACTATGTAATGTATGGTTGTCATATTTGTTTTCATAATTTTGAAAATGTTGGATGTGTGGCATAGTGTCCCATAAAAAAAGATCAGTAAATAAATAAATAACTACATAAATATAAATAAATAACTAAATGAATACATAAATATAAATAAATAAATAAATAAACACATAAATATAAATAAATAACTAAATGAATACATAAATATAAATAAATAAATAAATAAATACATAAATATAAATAAATAACTAAATGAATACATAAATATAAATAAATAAATAAATAAATAAATAAAATAGATAAATAAATTAATACATAAATATAAATAAATAACTAAATGAATACATAAATATAAATAAATAAATAAATAAATACAAATATAAATAAATAAATAAATTAATACATAAATATAAATAAATAAATAAATAAATACATAAATATAAATAAATAAATAAATTAATACATAAATATAAATAAATAAATAAATAAATACATAAATATAACTAAATAACTAAATGAATACATAAATAAATACATACATTAATATAGATAGATAGATAGATAGATTTTAACAATAATATGATGGAAATTACGTAATGGTATTGAAGGGTTTAAGACTTTCGCCCCATTAGAATGACGATGTAAAGACCTTTCGTGACATTTAGGCGTCGATTTCTTCCTGGCGATCGATAGCAAGCCTGCAATTTAGGAAAAGCCTGGGGGCATATTTCTACAAAATTATCTTGATGGGGTGGTCTTGGGGGTACTTTTATCTAAGCTTGATGAAGGCCTAGGGAGGGGAAAATATATACAAATAGGTACACATATATTTAAAAGTCTCCCCTTAACAATAATTCACGATATAATTCTAAATGTATATAAGTTCGATCACAGGTCAGAAACTAGGACGTTGAAATTACCAAGGGATGAGTTGACAAAGAACTGCATAAACAATCTGATATCTGTCTTGATAGCGTAATGGTTTGTACGCGGAATTTCGGTGTGAGTATCCTAAGTTCGAATCCTTGGGGTACCACATGTATTCATTAGTTTCATTGATTTCAGTGATTAGGTTTACTTGTAAGTTAATTGGTGGGTTGTTAATAATATGAATTCTAAAGTACCATTAGCCAATCAGCTCGAGATATATTCCTATTGCATACAACGAGCTAGTGCCAATTCGCCATTCTAAAATAAAGCGACTATAATTGTCCAACCCCCCAAATCCTGCAGGGTATATTTGGCGCGGCGCCCCCCTCCCTCCTCCTGCATACCAAACTACCTGGAAAATGCAAATGGGCCTCACTCGCTCGACTTCACACTGATTTGGTTTACTGAAGGGTGAGTTGGGGTCGTTCCTCTCCGGCCCCTTGTACCAGCTCCGGCCTCCTGCATCTCTTCCTAGTCTACCAAAGCCCGATTTCAACACATTCTTTTATTTCGCTTTATCTGTTTTGTTCTGGGTCCGAGTACAAGCAGAAATATCCCCCTCGTTTTCTTAATGTGTGTTAAATAGACGACTAAAATGGAGCGGATGGACGGTATTCGTTAACATTGGTAGACAGTCCGACTAAAGGAATCGTGTGGAGTCCATCTCTTGGGCATCCAAGGTCTGATGGGCAGGACCCGACCTCCCTCGGTAACTCTACCTGCAATAAATGTCAGCCTCCATATATCGAATTCTAATTTTGGTTTGGTGGTGTCACTGCAGAGGTTCACGATTTCAAAGACCTCCTTCCGGATTCTGTCTCTGCGAGGAATTTCGGGTTGGGACTTTGAACCATCAAACCCGCTCGGATAATGATCGACTGCACTTTCTCTCTGGGGAGCTGCGGATGCTGAAAGTTAACGAACATGACAAGGTGGTTCTCTCTGAAATGAGGTAGTTTACCAGTGTCGAGATCAGCTGTAATGAGTATACACGTAACTGGTCTGGCTGCAGTAATTGACCACTAAAGAGTTTCGGGGTATAAGGAAGTTAAGGGGAGATGGGTCTTTTTTCAGGACCTCTTTCTTCCTCGTGTTTAGCACCATTCATATTGAAAAGTTATTAGTTTGGAAATTTTAACACCTTTAGCTCCATTCGTTGTCAATTCTAAAACCTATCGTGCCATTTAGGTGTCGATCTTTTCCTGGCGAGTGATAGCCGAGACTGTAATTGTAAGAGGAATCAGCCTTCGGCCGGGACATGTTTCTACCGAAAAATTTACAAAGTTATCTTGAGGGGGGTCTAGGGGGTGTTTTTCTAAGTTTGATGGAGGTCTAGCGAGGAAACTAGAACATAAATGAATAAATGAATTAATAGATAAAAAAAAAAAAAAACAGCCACTCGCCCCTTAAGAGCTGTAGACGTCAATATTTAGCAGAATTGCAAGCTGAAATACGGTTGTAGTACATTTACAAATACATAAAATCAAATTCAACATACTGTACTCTCTACCCCTCAGAATCCTACCTTAGTATTGCATATCTAGTTAATATGGATGTTTACAGTTCCAACTTCCTCATAGCCTGAAGCTCGCAAGTGGCCTAATGAACACGCCAAGGAGAAGTTGCTATGGTGATCTCATACTGTATATCCTGGCTACATCAGTTGTGTGTGTGTGTGTGTGTGTGTGTGTGTGTGTGTGTGTGTGCGTATGTGTGTGTTTGCATGCGCATGTGTGTGTGTGTGTGTGTGTGTGTTTGTATGTGCCCGAGTGTGTGTGTATGAGTATGTGTATGTGTGCGTGTGTGTGTATATGTGTGTGTGTGTGTGTGTGTATGCGCTCGTGTGTGTGTGTGTGTTTGTATGCGCGCGTGTGTGTATGCTTGTATGTGTGTGTGTGTGTGTGTGTATGTGTGTATGTGTGCGTGTGTAGGCTGGGAAGGGGTCGTCACACTGGTTGCCGAGCGAATAATACAGGTTTGCAGGTTGAGCCAATCATTGAATTTCATCTGATAGTGTTGTATATACCCTCCACCGCTCACAATATACACCGAGGATACACCACTTGTCAGTCTAAGGATACACCCATTGTCCTTCGCTACGGTAAGGGGGAAGCTGTATTTATTCGTGTATTTATTTATTCATTTATTATTATCTTAGTTTCCTCCCTAGGCCTCCTTTAACCTTAACAAAATAACTAATACAACATCATAAAACACACACACACACACACACACACACACACACACACACACACACACACACACATTCTCACGATCCCCCCCCCCCCCCTTCAAGATTAATTTATACATGTTTTCGGTTCCTCCTATAATACAAGCTCGCTTTTGCTCGCCAGGAAGCAAATTATTGACACCTAAATGGCACGAACGGTCTTAATACTGACAAAGAAACGGTGTGGGAGGGGGGGGGGGGTCTTAAAATCGCCAACCTAATGGACTTAATCTTTTAAAATTTGAAAACTATAGTCATCCTCCTATGAAATGAGCTACAAGGTGGAGTCCCTCGCCCTGTGCGGTGTTGTCAAATATTCAAAGCTTTAACAACAAATGTTAGTTTTTCAGGCTATTAACAAATTAATTTTAGTTTTATGACTATATATATTATATTACAATTTTTAAAGGTTATGTGGTGTTAAGAAACATATCATTTTAAGGATATATAGAAGGAATTTATACAACATCTGGCACGCTATTTAGAACATGCTGCCATTTTTCTGGGGACAGCTATAAATAGATTTAAGGAATGGTAGGATATGCGACGTTGCCAAGTAATGTCAATGCGGTTCTGTTGGCTACGCACGCACTCACACACACCCCTACAGATACACACACATACATACACAATCTCCAAAATGCAATATAGCACAATGTAATCCCATCAAAAGAGAGAGAGAGAGAGAGAGAGAGCTGGATACGAGTAATGGCAACGCTTTAAATGGCCTCAAACTACGACAACAACATCATCCAGGTCAGACGGTCACTAACCCTCATTCATAGCCATAGCGCGACCACCATGGAAGGAAAAACTCGCAAAAGTTACTCTCATCTTCATAGCCAGGCAAGGGAGATGCTGTACAATGTAAATAGGTATATACAAATATAGCCTACCTATTATTTCGTTTCTGTAACTTTTATACAAGAATACCAATAACCCTTCCAGACATAAAAACGTCTTTTACATTTATTTCAAGTCTCCCTTCTAAATGTGGTTTTCCTTGGTTTCCCATTTTCTAAAAGGTTTGTTTTGGTCGACATGTGGCAACACCGCATAGGGCGACCTTGACCTCCTTGGAGCTCATTTCAGTTGAGTTTGACTATAAGGGTGCTAATAATGAGGGAGAAGGGGGCCATAAAACTAAGGGTGCTAATAATGAGGGAGAAGGGGGCCATAAAACTAAGGGTGCTTATGCTTTCCAGTCACTCCACCTCACGACCACTTCGCCTATGTCCATTACGCCTCACGACCAGTTCGCCTTGCCACCACTACGCCTCACTACCACTTCGCCTTGCGTCAATGACGCTTCAGCACCAGTTCGCCTCATGATTCAGCTTCCATAACACTTCGCCTCACTACTTATTTGCCTCATGATTTTACATATGTTTGTGCATATATGCATGCATGTATGTATGTAAGTTTGTATACATGTATGTATGTATGTAATATGTATGTATGTAATTCAGAGTTGGGTCAGTTAAGTTAATTAACCTAACTTTTTCCGATTAACCAACTATTTTGAAAAATGTGTTATCTTAACTTAACTTAATCGAAATATCTTTAAATTAATCGTTAACTTCAATTAATTTCCGATTAATTTTCCTCTAAATCATATTTTCTACTCTGTGAACGGAGTCTGGGAGAGCAGAGCGAGGTGGTAAATTCAACACTCCCGTGATAATGTAGTCTAATCCTAGGATCGTCTTGTCGGAATAGTAGACCTTTTCCATATTTCTTTTGTCTGTTTCTTGCGGTAAAAGAGTCACAAGGAATAGTTAGTATCTCAAACACTTTGCAGTCCATTCCGGAGAGATACTCGAAGAGGAAAGAGAGGGATTATCTAGTGCACTACACTCATTGCAGTGTGCAAAATACCATCTACTCACTTCCTGAACTGTTCTACTGAAGAACTGTTTACATCTTTTGAGGGAAGTTTTTTTTCCAGTGGAACACATCTTATATATAATAAAGTTTCCACAAATATTAGTGCTGAACTTTTTCAATTCTAACTTCCAGCCATGGTTGCGTGTTGTATTCATATTGAAACTAAACAGAGAGAGAGAGAGAGAGAGAGAGAGAGAGAGAGAGAGAGAGAGAGAGAGAGAGAGAGAGAGAGAGAGAAAGAGAGAGAGAGAGAGAGTTCATTAGTAATTTACACTTAAATATTTTGATGCGATTGTATTATTTATTGTTGACCTATTGTTTCTAATGCAAAGATATGAATATACATAAGGATAATGCAGAAATAAAGTAGAAATGTAGGAACAAGTTCAAACTGGATAGGACAATAGGAATCGTTGGTTGGGGGTGGAGTCAGTAGGATAATTAAGGAGGATTAGCATGGTCAAGAATGCCCGGGTTCTTTTCCCATCAACTGGTGACTTGTCTAGTTGTTTCGGAGTTCAAGTTTCATTGTAATCCAGCCAACTATTTCCATCTAACGTTAGTATTTATGCTGATTTCTATAATACATGAGTTCCAAAATGCTGCAAGAAAAAAAGGTTGTATAACTCGGTCCTAAAGTGAGGTAAAGTGGTCATGTGACTCGGTTCCAAGGTGAGTTAGAGGCAGTGAACACACACACACACACACACACACACTACAATGCTGAGCAGAGAACAAAGACAGAAAATGCCGATATTTTATGGCTGAAAATACTTCTTACATTTGAACATGAAAACATAAGAACATTTGGCTACGGTATACCATATTCTTCATCTGGATTACGGAGTGTACCCTTCCAGTATGAATGACATTATTCCTATTTTATTATTTCTAATTTCAGGTTATCTAATTCAAAATAGGTAAGACTTCTGATAGTCAAGAGGGGTAAAACTACCTCGAGTATCTCCTTCTGTAAAGTATATCTCGATGTTTTAGTTTGTCTATCATCAGACGATATTAATACGTTCAGGAAAGGCCTCCCATATTTAAAGAGTTAATTTCTTGCCTACATGTTTCAATACAATTAAAAAAAATACAGATTATTGAGAATGGTGAACTAAATAATCGTAGGGCAAGTACCAGAAAAGGGACTGAATATGAACCACGTGCCACACAAACGACTTACTGTACATAAGTGCACTGATTCCTGTATAAATGTTATGTCAACTACTATAACCTCAAAAGTCTTACATACTTATAATCAATTGTAATTTATTGAAATGCTAACATTGCTTTTGTTTCGAATTTGAATGCTCTGTAATCTTTCCATGTATGCATTTTAATTATCACGGTCCATTTCTTTATGTGTTGACCAGTTGACCAGCAAAGGTTGTGAACTATTTCACTCTTCTATCAGTATTACAACCTTCAGTGTTCTTCTCGGTTTTTCTTCTACTCGACAAACTCTCTCCCTTAATTAATCTTTCCTTCATCCTATGACTTAAACTGCTATATATTCCTTGTACCCAGGCATTTTGACCCAAATGTCCCTTGAATTTGGCTTCCTGTCATTCTTTTGGCTTTGGGTGAGACACTCGTGACACTCAACCTGCCGTTTGTCTCCTTTATACACACATAAGAAAAAAATACTTATTGAAACGTTTTGCTGTCTTCCAAATTGTATAGATCTGTAGTATGAACACAACAAATTGTGATATGTTGTCCTGTCGTATATTTCATATGAATTGTTGTATATTATTATTTTCGTGTTTCTAATATCGGTATATGTATTGTAGATGTATACCGGTACTTTCCAACCCATATTGTTGTTATTTTCAGTCAACTTCAAATCGCTTAAGGAGGCTGAACCTTCGCTGAGCCCAGATATCAAAATTTCTAATTTTTGTGTTCTTGTTCTATAATGCTTCTTTCAACATAGGAGAATAGCATAGGAAGGAACAAAAAAACGTATCGCATCCATAACCCCCAGGGCCGGGGGTTCGACCTCGACCCCCGAAAAACTAAAAAAAAAAAATTCAGCCACCCCATTTTTTTTTTTGTGTCTGTAGTCTAAAGGGCTGCTGTAAGCAATAGAAATGATCATATGAGGGCATAAACACCCATATAACATCCTTAGGGCCCCCTTGGGGGAGCCCCAAAATCATGGATTTTGGTAAAAAATTGTCTAAAATAATTCTACAAAGATTTCCCCTGATGAAAATTTTGTTTAGTTGGTCATTAATCTCGATCTTCTATGTTGCGCGCTATGGTAGAAAACGAAAGCTACGGAGGACTAACTATTTTATCTGCCCCCAAAATAGTTTAGACTGATGAAAATCGTTAATTATAGCTTGCCAGAGATCCTATTTTGGCACTTACGAGATCATCTACTTTTGTGTTTATTGGTCAAATTCATTCCCCTTCTATACACTACATATAGGACTATATAGCAACTGGAAAATGCAGAGATAATGGCATTATCTCACATATTTTTCAAGATTCGACATTGTTTAGGTTGAAATGTTGGCTAAAAAAAACATATATATATATAGTTTTTTCAGCCCCTTCTATTATGCAATATGGTAAAACTCATGCATTTTCTTGTAGGGGATGCAGGTAGAATACGCCATGCAAAAATTGCGGGAAATTAGAAGAATTTTGAGTGAGATAATTTTTTTACAAATATTTCAATGAAATTCTGCGCTCGCGCGCGCACATAGAAAGCTGATTTTTTTCAGCGAGTCTTAGTATTTCCATTGGTAATAAGATGGTATACTTGAAGAAAAACACTATCTCTTATACAGGCTGACTTGGGGGTCAAAGCTTCAGCCTCCCCTTAGTCAGACAAGTTTGAAGTTCGAGTTAGACACATTGTATAAGAATGTGTACAGTACATTAAAGTTGTAAGGAAATAAGGCAATCCAGTAAATGTCTTTGATTATGAACACGCTCTTAAAGTAGTTTATTGTAGTTAAGCCCAAAACAAAATTTGGAGGTTAGGAGTTTAACGTGGACATACCGGCATGTAATACAATGAAAACCGATAGTCAACATTATGTGAAATGCATATATTTTTTTCTTTTTTGCTAGCTTAATATCCATCGATCTGGGTGTCCATTATCTCTCGATACCTTTACCTGACCTGATTGACGAGACGAATGACACTTAATTGGGACGTAACAGTAGCGATTAACACCTGGAAGGAAAGTACAGGAGTAGAGGAGGAGCCTCAGGGTACCTCCAGGAGCAAGCAGAAAGCGTGGGATACCATCTCGGCGAAGAAAACTCAAGAAAATCTCCTAACCAATGCAGACCAGGTTGCAAAAGCACGCCTCCAGGCAGCCGCCCGTTCGGAGAGTGGCTTGTGGTTACAAGCCATCCCCATCCCACCTCTTGGAACTCACTTGGAT
The DNA here is from genome assembly GCA_032716605.1 of Paralithodes platypus. Taxonomy (NCBI): domain Eukaryota; kingdom Metazoa; phylum Arthropoda; class Malacostraca; order Decapoda; family Lithodidae; genus Paralithodes; species Paralithodes platypus. The sequence continues at coordinate 65,513,668 of CM064483.1, read as the reverse complement.
GCTGAAGCGCTCCGGGTTGCCATCGCGCTCAGAGTGGGTGCGGCAGTTTGTCACCCACACACTTGCAAGTGGGGGGGGGGGATGGATGCTCAAGGTCACCATGCCTTGTCATGTAATTACAACGCAGGCTGCCTGCCAAGACACTCTGCACTAAATAATGTCATAAAACGGGCCCTGCAGAGTGCTAACCGTGCATCAATCCTCGAACCACATGGACTTCACAGAGAAGACGGCAAACGGCCAGATGGGATGACCACTTTCCCTTACAAGAATGGCCGGTGCCTGTGTGGGATGCCACATGTGTTGACACTTTCTCCACAACCAACATCGCCAGAAACGCCGACGAAGCAGGTGAAGCCGCCCGGATAGCAGAAAATAAAAAGCGAGAAAAATATCAAGCCATCGCCAGAAATCATCAGTTCGAGCCCCTGGCATTCGAAACTTCAGGAGTCTTCGGCCCTACCACCCTTAAGATGGTGAATGAAATAGGCCGTAAAATCAGAGAAGTTCAGGAGAACCCCGGGAAACCCTCTGGCTCAAGCAAAGACTAGGGATGGCTATCCTCCGGGGCAATGCCACCAGCGTCATGAGCTCAGTTCGACTGGACTGGGTCATGCCACTGTGTGAGGCCCGGGCAGGAGTGGTGTATCCGTAGTCTTTCCACAGTAGGGTAAAACAAAACATACTTTATTTGTATGTAACATGTGTGATGCACATAAATAAAAGGGGGATGTGTCGGATGGTTGAAAGCCACAGTTGCTCGCGCGTTTGGGGCTAGCAACACGTATTATGAAAAACATGTATCCTCCTTCATTCACTGTCCCCCCCTTCACTCACTCAACCCCACAATTTGCCGGAGGATAACAGGTTTTTCACAATACGTAGACGGAGGTCTTTAAAAAAAAAAAAAGTAATTTAGCCAAGTGAGATGAGTTCTAATATCTACTATAATTATACAATATATGATTGATTGTAAATCCCCTGAAACAGTCCAAGAAAGAATAACAAACATTATATTAGATATATATTTTGTCATGGAGGAACTTATAAAAGTTTTTGCTTGCATTCATCAAAATGAGTAAATTTGGAGGGGAATGATAACAGACTTAAGGAGATAACTGACACAGGGATACTAAATTGTGTAAGGAAATTGAGTAATGCTAATTATAATATTATAGAAAGTTTAGCTTAATACATATACAAATAGATGTTTGCAATCACAAGTTGAATAACTTGTACAAATAACTATAACAGAAGCAGAAATTCAAGTTTAGGAAGCTTGAAAACTAAAATGAAAGGAAGAGTTAATTGATTAACTTAACCGATTAACTTTTAAAATTAACTTAACTTAACTAGTTAATTCACAAATTCGAGTTATCTTAGTTGATAAAATACTAAAATAAACTTAGCTTAACTAGTTAATTTAATGAGTTAATCGACCCAACTCTGGCTATGTATGTATGTTTGTATGTGTGTGTGTGTATGTATATGTGTATGTATACAGTATATGCATGCATGTGTGTATGTATGTTGTAATGTATGTACGTATGTTCAGTATGTATGTATGTATGTATGTATGTATTTTTTGTCTTTCGTCGTGCTTATTTCGGGCCTTGACCGAAGTAAGCATGGGGCATGAACGGCTTTACCCAAGGAGGTCCTCTGATCCCACTTTTAGTCCATCGCTCGGGGCACAATATGGTGGTCAGGGTGGTCGGTAGCCCATCATTAGGGTATGTCATTTAGACTAGGTGGAGTCTCACGAGTGCTTGTCCCGACATTATTTCAGGCAGTTGTAGTCTGCTATCTTTTGCGTAAGGTTCTATATTATATATTAGTTATATATGACCTCTAACCGCTTTGGTGAGGTCGGTCCTCATGATATTAGTGAGCTGGGTCTATAATTAGGCCTTGTAATTGGGGTTGGGTGTGACGGGATCTGCCTTGTGTTGGCTAATCGGCTTACTGCCTACTCCCATTTTCTTATGTGCATATATATATAGAAAGAAGCAGTGAAACAAATGAGAGCGGGAAAAGCAGAAGGTTTGGATGGTATTGCTGTGGAGTGTATACAGAAGAGTGGAGATGTGATAATAGATTGGTTGGTGAGACTTTTCAATGTGTGCTTTGCTGTGTCAATGGTACCAATAGACTGGAAGAGTGCATGTATTGTGCCGTTGTACAAGGGGAAGGGAGATTGGCAGGAGTGTTCAAGTTATAGAGGTATTAGTTTATTGTCAGTGGTTGGAAAGCTGTATGGCAGGGTGTTGATAGAGAGGATAATAAAGTGTACGGAAGTTGCAATAGGAGAACAGTGCGGTTTTAGGAGGGGAAGAGGGTGCGTGGATCAGATGTTTGCAGTAAGACAGTTATGCGAGAAGTATTTAGAGAAGCATAAGGAGATATTTTGGGCTTTTATGGACTTGGAAAAAGCGTATGATCGAGTGGACCGTGAAGCAATGTGGAAGGTGTTAAGGATTTATGAAATAGGAGGAAATTTGCTAGAAGCAGTTAAGAGTTTTTATGAAGGGAGCAGAGCATGTGTGAGAGTAGGAAATGGTGAGTTGAGTGAATGGTTTGAGGTAAAGGTAGGTTTGCGACAGGGTTGTGTAATGTCACCATGGCTGTTTTAATATGTTTATGGATGGTGTGGTGAGGGAGGTGAAAAGGAGAACTATGGGAAGAGGATTGGGTTTAGTAGGAAAGAATGGTAGAGATTGGGAGTTAAATCAGTTGCTGTTCGCTGATGACACAGCATTGGTGGCGGATTCTGATGAGAAACTGCAGCGGGTAGTCAAAGAGTTTGGTGTGGTTTGTGGAAGGAGGAAACTGAAGGTGAACGTCAATAAAAGTAAAGTAATGGTGTGCAATAAGGGAGAGCATAGGGTAAATCTAGATGTGAGGCTGGATGGGGAAATATTGGAACAAGTAGAGTGTTTTAAATATCTAGGAGGAACGATAAGCAGGAGTGGAGGTATGGAAGTGGAGGTAAAACAGAGAGTGTGTGAAGGAAGGAAGGTTTTCGGAGCAATGGAAAGTATGTGGAAGACGAGAAATCTCGGAGTGAAAGTAAAAAGTGCACTGTATCAAGGAATTGTTGTGCCAACAGTGATGTATGGGGCTGAGACATGGGCTGAAGAAAAAGGAGAAAAGAGGGCTGGATGTGATGGAGATGAGCTGCTTGAGGAGTATGTGTGGAGTTACTCGTAGAGACAGATTGAGGAATGAAGAGATACGTAGGAGAGTGGGGCAGCAGGAACATTTGTCAGCCAGAGTGGACAGAAAGGGTGCTGAGCTGGTATGGTCATGTTGAACGAATGGGAGATGAAAGGCTTACAAAGAGAATATGTGAGTCAGGTACAAGGGGGAGATAGAAGGGCAGGAAGACCCCAATTGAGATGGAGAGACTGTGTAAGAAAGGCTTTGGATGATAGAGGAATGACTATAGATCAGGCAGGGGAAGTGGTGGTGGACAGGAGTGAATGGAGAATGCTTGTGAATAGTTGAGTCAACACGTGGTCATTTGGAGTAAGGGGTCGGGTGCAAGTTGGACTAGATAATAGTCCATCAGGCGCCTGGCCCGGGGAGACGATTAATATGAAAGGTGCGCCTGGAAGTGTGGTGGGAGGGCTTGTGGCTTTGGCTCCGCTGCATGTCTGCCTGCCGAGATCGGAACCTCTCCGGGTGGTCGGGGGCCGGGGGAGTGCTGGAGCGACCTTGGTGACCCTGGTCTCTGGGTCTTCTCCTGGGTGACCTGGATGTGTGTGAGTTTGTGCTTTTGATCTGTGTTTATTTGTTGTTTTATGTTGTTTTTGTGTTTTCCCTGTTCTTGCTCTGTCTTGAGTCGGCTACCCCCAAAAATGGGGATTGGGCCTGAGCATATAGATATATATATATATATATATATATATATATATATATATATATATATATATATATATATATATATATATATATATATATATATAGCCAGGTAATTATAAATTTTCTTTAATACATACGAGGTTGAAAGAAATGGCAATTTCTGCGTTGGAAATTTTATTATTCAAAGTTTCCAGGTCTCTGATGAGTTTTCGCTGGGTGGCAGGAAGTAGATGAAGGAGATGAGCAAAATTCATGGTGGTACAGGGTTACATTAAAGTACATGATGATACAGGATATACGACGCGTTTCACTGGACAACCAGCATTATCAAGTAAGGAAGGAATGATATAAAAGGTAAACAGGAAGGGTATATATAGAGGGTGGAGGATCAGAGGAGGCGGAAAACAGGGGGCAAAAGTCTGCTATTGGTGGAAGGGAAAACTAGGAGAGAAAAAGGGGGTAACCGCTTCACGCATGCGCACTGGATGCGGGATGGTGGTCGATAGGGGGGGTCGAAGCTGATTGGCTGCGTGTCGAGGGGCGTGGCCTAAGTTGTGTGGCGCCTGCAGAAGACGAAGCTGAAGGAGGTAGCGCGGGGGGCTGCGTCAAGGGCACCGGGGGGCGAGGAGGGGTGTTAGGTCCTGTAGGGTAGTGCCTTTTGGCAGAAGGAAGGATCTGAAGGTCCAGAGTTTGGTTGTTGATGTTGGGATGTAAGGCTTGGATATATAAAGCTTCGAGTATAGGTAATCTCCTTGGGTCACTTTCTTTATCGAGTATGGTGGTGTGTTTCTCTAACTCGTTGCGTGTGAGGTGAGGGTGGTTAGGGGTGAGATAGTGGTCTTTGATGGCTCCAGCCTGAAGGTGAAGAGTTAACCGACGTGAAAGACGAGTCTGCGTCATACCAATATAGGAATGAGGTCCACAGTCCTCATAATTACAGGTATGTTGGTAAATGACGTGATCGTCGGTCATCGGGCTCTTTATCTTGGAGGCTGGTTTGTTGCGGAGAACGAGGTTGGAGGTCTTGGGGGATTTGTAATAAATTATTAATTTGATTTTGTTTTCCGGGTTGGTTGGGTGGACATGCTTGGAGATTATTTCTTTTAAGACGGCCTCGTCATTTTTGTGTTCAGAGGACATGTAATTGCGGTAGAAGATCTTAATTTCATTGGGGGGGTCAATGTTGGGAGGGCTTTGGGTGTACCATTTTTCAAGATGGTGGTTGATGGTGCTGGAGATGTCGGAGGTGGAGTATCCGTTATTTACTAAAACTTGGGATAGTCTTTCTAGTTCCTGGTGGGTGTCGGCCCAGGTAGAGCAGTGCGTGAGGGCTCTCCTAACATAGGCGGAGATGGAGGATAGAAGATAACGGCGGGGGCATTCACTATCACCGTTGAGGCATTGTCCTGTGTTAGTTGGTTTAATGTAGACGGTGGTTTTGAACCCATGGTCGTTCAGAGCTACGAGGATGTCGAGGAAGGGGAGTTGTCCATTGTTAGATTTTTCAAAGGTGAAGTTAAGTCCGGAGGAGGTCATGAAGCGACGCTGGAGTTCCTGTAGTTCGTGGAGGTCCTTGATTTGCACGAAGATGTCATCCACGTATCTACAGTAGACGGCGGGTCGTTGGGCAGCCAGGAGCTCTTCCTCGATGGTACCCATGAAAAAGTTCGCAAAAAGAACTCCTAGGGGGCTGCCCATCGCCACACCGTCTATCTGCTTGTACATGTTGCCCCGGGGGCAAAGGAAGGGGGCCTCCTTGGTACATAGCTCCAGTAGTGTTTTCAGGGCCTTCTCCGGGATGTCCAGTGTAGGAGTATCAGGGCAATGATAAATTCGACGTAGAATCATGTCAATGGTCCTATCCACTGGCACGTTGGTGAACAGGCTTTCTACGTCGAGAGAGGCGATTGTGTGGTTGTTGTTACGGGGGGCGTCTCGTAAAATTTCCAAGAAATCGTGGGCTGAGTTAAGGTTGAATTGGCTGGGCACGTAGGGGGTGAGGAGGTTGTTCAGGGCCTTGGCGATCTGGTAGGTGGCAGTGGGGATCTGGGAGATGATGGGGCGGAGGGGGTTCCCAGGTTTGTGTGTTTTGATGGTTCCGTACGCATAACCAGGGGTGTATTCTCCGACGAGTTTTTTAAGGTGGATCCCTCCTTGTTTGGCGTTGATGGCGGTGATGGTGGTGTTGGCAATACGTTTGATTTCGTCGGTTGGGTTGCGGGTGATCTTTTTAAATTTAGTGTTGTCACTTAAGATGACGTCCATTTTTCTCCATTTTTCAAGGACCTCCACGAACTACAGGAACTCCAGCGTCGCTTCATGACCTCCTCCGGACTTAACTTCACCTTTGAAAAATCTAACAATGGACAACTCCCCTTCCTCGACATCCTCGTAGCTCTGAACGACTATGGGTTCAAAACCACCGTCTACATTAAACCAACTAACACAGGACAATGCCTCAACGGTGATAGTGAATGCCCCCGCCGTTATCTTCTATCCTCCATCTCCGCCTATGTTAGGAGAGCCCTCACGCACTGCTCTACCTGGGCCGACACCCACCAGGAACTAGAAAGACTATCCCAAGTTTTAGTAAATAACGGATACTCCAACTCCGACATCTCCAGCACCATCAACCACCATCTTGAAAAATGGTACCCAGGAAGCCCTCCCAACATTGACCCCCCCAATGAAATTAAGATCTTCTACCGCAATTACATGTCCTCTGAACACAAAAATGACGAGGCCGTCTTAAAAGAAATAATCTCCAAGCATGTCACCCAACCAATCCGGAAAACAAAATCAAATTAATAATTTATTACAAATCCCCCAAGACCTCCAACCTCGTTCTCCGCAACAAACCAGCCTCCACCAAGATAAAGAGCCCGATGACCGACGATCACGTCATTTACCAACATACCTGTAATTATGAGGACTGTGGACCTCATTCCTATATTGGTATGACGCAGACTCGTCTTTCACGTCGGTTAACTCTTCACCTTCAGGCTGGAGCCATCAAAGACCACTATCTCACCCTAACCACCCTCACCTCACACGCAACGAGTTAGAGAAACACACCACCATACTCGATAAAGAAAGTGACCCAAGGAGATTACCTATACTCGAAGCTTTATATATCCAAGCCTTACATCCCAACATCAACAACCAAACTCTGGACCTTCAGATCCTTCCTTCTGCCAAAAGGCACTACCCTACAGGACCTAACACCCCTCCTCGCCCCCCGGTGCCCTTGACGCAGCCCCCCGCGCTACCTCCTTCAGCTTCGTCTTCTGCAGGCGCCACACAACTTAGGCCACGCCCCTCGACACGCAGCCAATCAGCTTCGACCCCACCTATCGACCACCATCCCGCATCCAGTGCGCATGCGTGAAGCGGTTACCCCTTTCTCTCCTAGTTTTCCCTTCCACCAATCGCAGACTTTTGCCCCCTGTTTTCCGCCTCCTCTGATCCTCCACCCTCTATATATACCTTCCTGTTTACCTTTTATATCATTCCTTCCTTACTTGATAATGCTGGTTGTCCAGTGAAACGCGTCGTATATCATGTATCATCATGTACTTTAATGTAACCCTGTACCACCATGAATTTTGCTCATCTCCTTCATCTACTTCCTGCCACCCAGCGAAAACTCATCAGAGACCTGGAAACTTTGAATAATAAAATTTCCAACGCAGAAATTGCCATTTCTTTCAACCTCGTATGTATTAAAGAAAATATATATATATATATATATATATACTGTATATACTGTATATATATATATATTTTTTAAAAGTCAAGTAATCCTGAGAAATACCAGGGGGAAGGCGGGTAGGCGTGGCGAGCCGCTGGCTATTAGGAAATGGCGGGTGGAGATCCAAAATCACCGATTTGCCTGGGTTTTTCGACCAAAATATTTTCGATTCTGGGCGAATGGCTGGGCGAAAATGAAATCTACGACCATGTCTAGAAGCAGGTCGGCGATAAAAAACGAATGGCCCAAGTTAGAATTTTCTAGGACTTATAGTTTGGGCTACAGAGGACTTTTAAAGTCCAAAAAACGGTCCCCTGGGCCCTCCAGGAAGCCCAAGTCAAAATAAAAATCCTAAACTAATGGTCCGATTTTAATTCTGTTTGCGCCATTCGATTCAGCTTGCCAAAGTGTACTTATGGTATAAATTTAAATAAGATCCGTACATAAATAACTCGCCTATGGAGTTTTTAATCTTTAAAATAGGCCTCTTGGGCCTAATTTTTTTTCAAAATTAAACAAAATAATTACACCATTGAAACCGCAACGGCGAGACGAATCCAAATATGTAATAATATTGACAAGTCAAAATTGGACCAAAATCACCGATTTGCCTGGGCATATTTTTCGATCAAAATATTTTCGATTCTGGGCGAATGGCTGGGCGAAAATGAAATCTACGACCATGTCTAGAAGCAGCTCGGCGATAAAAAACGAATCGCACCAGTTAGAATTTTCTAGGACTTATAGTTTGCGCTACAGAGGACTTTTAAAGTCCAAAAAACGGTCCCCTGGGCCCTCCAGGAAGCCCAAGTCAAAATCAAAATCCTAAACTAATGGTCTGATTTTAATTCTGTTTGCGTCATTCGATTCAGCTTGCCAAAGTGTACTTATGGTATAAATTTAAATAAAATCCGTACATAAATAACTCGCCTATGGAGTTTTTAATCTTTAAAATAGGCCAATTGGGCCTAAAAAATTGTCAAAATTAAAAAATGATTACACCATTGAAACTGCAACAGCGAGACGGATCCAAATATGTAATACTATTGACAAGTCAAAATTGGACCAAAATCACCGATTTGCCTGGGCGAATGGCTGAGCGAAAATGAAATCTACGACTATGTCTAGAAGCAGCTCGGCGAGAAAAAACGAATGGCACCAGTTAAAATTCTCTGGGACTTATAGTTTGGGCTACAGAGGACTTTTAATGTCCAAAAAACGGTCCCCTGGGCCCTCCAGGAAGCCCAAGTCAAAATCAAAATCCTAAACTAATGGTCCGATTTTAATTTTGTTTGCGTCATTCGATTCAGCTTGCCAAAGTGTACTAATGGTATAAATTTAAATAAAATCCGTACATAAATAACTCGCCTATGGAGTTTTTAAACTTTAAAATAGGCCTCTTGGGCCTAAAAAAAAAAAAAAATTAAAAAAAATAATTATACCATTGAAACCGCAACGGCGAGACGAATCCAAATATGTAATAATATTGACAAGTCAAAATTGGACCAAAATCACCGATTTGCCTGGGCTTAAAATTTAAACCCAAGGCTTTTCGACCAAAATATTTTCGATTCTGGGCGAATGGCTGGGCGAAAATGAAATCTACGACCATGTCTAGAAGCAGCTCGGCGAGAAAAAACGAATGGCACCAGTTAGAATTTTCTAGGACTTATAGTTTGGGCTACAGAGGACTTGTAATGTCCAAAAAACGGTCCCCCTGGGCCCTCCAGGAAGTCCAAGTCAAAATAAAAATCCTAAACTAATGGTCCAATTTTAATTCTGTATGCGTCATTCGATTCAGCTTGCCAAAGTGTACTTATGGTATAAATTTAAACATAATCCGTACACAAATAACTCGTCTATGGCGTTTTTAAACTTTAAAATAGGCCAATTGGGCCTAAAAATTGGTCAAAATTAAAAAAATAATTACACCATTGAAACTGCAACAGCGAGACGGATCCAAATATGTAATAATATTGACAAGTCAAAATTGGACCAAAATCACCGATTTGCCTGGGCAAAGGTTTTTGACCAAAGGTTTTTCGATCAAAATATTTTCGATTCTGGGCGAATGGCTGGGCGAAAATGAAATCTACGACCATGTCTAGAAGCAGCTCGGCGATAAAAAACGAAAGGCACCAGTTAGCATTTTCTAGGACTTATAGTTTGGGCTACAGAGGACTTGTAATGTCCAAAAAACGGTCCACTGGGCCCTCCAGGAAGCCCAAGTCAAAATAAAAATCCTAAACTAATGGTCCGATTTTAATTCTGTTTGCGTCATTCGATTCAGCTTGCCAAAGTGTACTTATGGTATAAATTTCAATAAAATTCGTACATAAATAACTCGCCTATGGAGTTTTTAAACTTTAAAATAGGCCTCTTGGGCCTAAACAAATTTCAAAATTAAAACAAATAATTACACCATTGAAACCGCAACGGCGAGACGAATCCAAATATGTAATAATATTGACAAGTCAAAATTGGACCAAAATCACCGATTTGCCTGGGCTTTTCGACCAAAATATTTTCGATTCTGGGCGAATGGCTGGGCGAAAATGAAATCTACGACCATGTCTAGAAGCAGCTCGGCGATAAAAAACGAAAGGCACCAGTTAGAATTTTCTAGGACTTATAGTTTGGGCTACAGAGGACTTTTAAAGTCCAAAAACGGTCCCCTGGGCCCTCCAGGAAGCCCAAGTCAAAATCAAAATCCTAAACTAATGGTCCGATTTTAATTCTGTTTACGTCATTCGATTCAGCTTGCCAAAGTGTACTTATGGTATAAATTTAAATAAAATCCGTACATTAATAACTCGCCTATGGAGTTTTTTTAAACTTTAAAATAGGCCTCTTGAGCCTAAGAAATTATCAAAATTTAAAAAAAAATAATTACACCATTGAAACCGCAACGGCGAGACGAATCCTAATCATAACTATCAAAAACTAATGTACATCGTTCAAATTGTGCGTCAAATTAGTAGAGAGGTGAAGCGGTAAGAAAGCGTGAGGCGAACTGGAGCTGAGGCGTTGTTGTCGTGAGGCGAAGTGGTAGTGAGGCGTAGTGGTTACAAGGCGAAATGGTTGTAAGGCGTTGTGGTCATGAGGCGAAGAGACCAAGGCGAAGTGGTAATGAGGCGAAGTGGCCTGCTCCCCTAGTAATGAGGGAGAAGGGGGCCATAAAACTAAGGGTGCTAATAATGAGGGAGAAGGGGGCCATAACACTAAGGGTGCTAATAATGAGGGAGAAGCTAGGGGCCATAAAACCAGGTATCCACCCTTAACCCCTTCTTTACCGGCGACGTCTTTTCGATTTTGTTGTGGCTATGTTTAGACGATTTTGTACAGTTTAAGAAGACTATGTGGTCGTAAAAAGGGTTAATTAAGTGAGATAGTTCGAAGCCTGTAAATTGCTGGAGGTCCTTCTTAAGCTTATTAAAATCGCCTAATAGTTGACCGAATATAATGAAAACAACGTCACCGGTACAGAAGGGGTTAACCCATACTGTACCGGTGACGTCCAATAAAGAACACACGTCACCGGTACAGAAGGGGTTAACCCATACTGTACCGGTGACGTCCAATAAAGAACACACGTCACCGGTACAGAAGGGGTTAACCCATACTGTACCGGTGACGTCCAATAAAGAACACACGTCACCGGTACAGAAGGGATCAATGTAGTTACTGGCACTGAATGGACCAACAAAGGAAGACATTAAGATAGAGCACTTACAGTATTACGCGAGTCGCTGAATACATAATTGTTTTGATTGCCCCGAGGGAGGAATTGTAAATTATTCATAACTAAACAAGGATACATTTATAATTTGATCGACATTAATAAACCCTCTGAGGATCGATGATGCATTTCCTTTCTGTTGTCTGGTTATTATTACACGATATTGTCAGATTAGGAAGGGTATCTGGAAGTCAGAGGGTTGATTGCGATAGTCTTAAGGGGCTAGGTGCTTTGTTTTTGGTCTATGTATATATTTATTAATTTATTTTTGAGTTTCCTCACTAGACCTCCATCAAGCTTAGAAAAACACCCCCTAGATCCCCTATCAAGATAAATGTGTCAATTTTTCGGTTGTGTTCGGCCGGTTCCTTCTAAAATTATAGGCACACATTTGCTCGCCAGGAAAAAATCGACACCTAAATGGCACGAAACTTCTTAAAATCTCCAAACTAAGAACGTCACAAAATCTCATAACTCATGGGGCTATGAAGATCTGCGTGGTCAGCGTATCCATGTAAATCCCTGTAAATCTGTGTCCCTCCCTCTGCAGACAAGTAGCCAGAGACAGTATACTAACTTGTGGAGGACAAAGCTGGTGCCTAACACACACTCAGGGACGTAAACTTGAGGTGCACTGGAGGAGGCTGGTGAGGAGGGGGCTGGTGAGGAGGGAGTTGGTGAGGAGGGGGCTGGACAGTAGGGGAGGGGGAGAAGAGGGGCTGGTGAGGAGGTGGTGAGGAGGGGGTTGGGAGGGGCTGGACAGTAGGGGGAGGGGGAGAAGAGGGGGCTGGTGAGGAGCGGACTGGTGAGGAGGGGGTTGGTGAGGAGGGGGCTGGACAGTAGGGGAGGGGGAGAAGAGGGGGCTGGTGAGGAGGGGGCTGGAGAGGAGGGGGCTGGAGAGGAGGGGGCTTGGCGGAACAGGCAGAGATGGAAAACAGGGACTTGGAAAATACAATAATAAATTTAAGCTAGACGTTTTAGTTGTAGCTAAGGTATTTTTTATTTAATTTCCTCTCCAGATCCCATCAAGCTAAACAAAAATAAAAAATAAAAAATAAAACACACACACACACACACACGCACTTTCCCAAGATAAATTTGTACGACAGGTCTTAAAGTTGACAAAGTAGTGGGAAAAAGGTCTTAACATCGCCTAACTAATGGGGCGTACGTCATAAAACCTCAAAACCAATGGTGCTAAACATGAAGGAGTAGGTTGTCGAGGAAAAAACACTTCCTCTTAATTTGTATTCGAGGGGACTGGAGAGGATGGGGCTTGGTGTAACAGACTATCTATCTATCTATATATTCAGGCCCAATCCCCACTTTTCCTTTTTTTTGGGGGGTGGGGGGGGGACTCCAGACAGACTCCATTCTGGACTCCATTCATCTTGAAGGAGGTTCTTGGGGGTATTTTTTAAACTTGATGGAGGTCTAGGGAGGAAACAAATAACACATAAAGAAAAAAATATATAAATGAGCAAATAAAAACGCCCATCCCCCCTTAATACACACATGTAAAACGAATCACAAAGTACTTAGCCAGGGTGGTTAACAAAATAATCCAATAACATATCTGTGCACATCGCTGGCTTGTGTATAGACTTAGATATTGTACCCTCTGGTCATGGACATATTGGTGTGACTGTACATTCAACTACAAGGACTGCGAGCCTATAGACAGGAGAAGGAGAACGAGATTGATAACAGGATATATTGATTCGGAAGTTCTTCGGAGGGGGATGGCACAGGCTAACATCATTCTTTTAAAGGCAAAGAAATATCTTAGTTCTGCAATGGCCAGTGTAATATATATTAGTGATGAGGAGATGAAGATGATGCTTACATAAATAATTACATTAGTAAATTAGTTACACAAAAAATTACATTAGAGTCCAAATTTGTCTTTCATGCTGACCTGACCATAGATATTCTCCCTCCAAGGCGAGATGATTATTGCATTTACCGATATCATTATTTTGTGCATATTAGTAGTCATGGCATACCGCGATGACATATTAGTAGTCATGGCATACCGCGATGACATATTAGTAGTCATGGCATACCGCGATGACAAACGTTAAAAACAAATACATATTTTATTATATTCACTATAATTAGAGTAGTGAAACGTCTTAAGATCTCCAACCTAATGGAGCGAAACAGGGGAAGTCCAAAAAGACCCACCCTTGGACCAAATAGGGTTAAAGGATGTGGGTAAACCCAAGAATGCCAAGGAATTTTGAAGTGTAATTAAGGTCGACGGTACAGGTACGGTGAGGCGACATGAGAGCGAGAGAGAGAGAGAGAGAGAGAGAGAGAGAGAGAGAGAGAGAGAGAGAGAGAGAGAGAGAGAGAGAGTACAAAGGAGTACAAAGGAAATCAAGCAACAACAGATCTAGTAACCCTTCTAGGTTGCTTGTCCTCCAAAACACTGAGGATCAAGTGTCCAAACAGTGGTTTAGAGTGGGTAAGGGAACATTGGAAAGGGAAATACTGCCCTGGAACTAATGTCCGTGGCAGGATTAGGAAGTTAGTAGGGGACAGATGGGTTAGTAACTGAGGGGGGGATAAAATAAAGTTATTCATTTACAAACGCAGTCAGTCGCGGGTTTGATGCGAGATATTTGTCTAGGCGGAGTTTAAATGAATCAACGGTGATGCAGTCTATAACGTTTCGGGGAAGCCCATTCCACAAGTTGACAACTCGATTGAAGAAGAAATTCTTAGATTCGTGTGAGTTAAAAGATTTACCAATAATTTTGCAACCGTTTCCCCGCGTGTAATTAGATTGGTCGATAGTGAAGTACTTACTACAGTTCATATTGTCGATGCCTTTGATGATTTTGAACACTTGAATTAAGTCACCTCTTAATCTGCGCTGGGTTAAAGGAAATAGATTTAATTCTCTAAGACGCTCTTCGTATGGTTTGTTCTTTAGGCTAGGTATCATTTTGGTAACTCTACGTTGAACTCGTTCTAGCTTGTTTATATCTTTTTGGTAAGAGAGAGAGAGAGAGAGAGTACAAAGGAGTACAAAGGAAATCAAGCAACAACAGATCTAGTGACCCTTCTAGGTTGCTTGTCCTCCAAAACACTGAGGATCAAGTGTCCAAACAGTGGTTTAGAGTGGGTAAGGGAACATTGGAAAGGAAACTACTGCCCTGCCACTAACGTGGCAGGACTAGGAAGTTAGTAGGGGACATATGGGTTAGTAACTGAGGGGAGGATAAAGTTATTCATTTACAAACGCAGTCAGTCGCGGGTTTGATGCGAGATATTTGTCTAGGCGGAATTTAAATGAATCAACGGTGCTGCAGTCTATAACGTCTCGGGGAAGCCCATTCCACAAGTTGACAACTCGATTGAAGAAGAAATTCTTAGATTCGTGCGAGTTAAAAGATTTACCAATAATTTTGCAACCGTTTCCCCGCGTGTAATTAGATTGGTCGATAGTGAAGTACTTACTACAGTTCATATTGTCGATGCCTTTGATGATTTTGAACACTTGTATTAAGTCGCCTCTTAATCTGCGCTGGGTTAAAGGAAATAGATTTAATTCTCTAAGACGCTCTTCGTATGGTTTGTTCTTTAGAGAGAGAGAGAGAGAGAGAGAGAGAGAGAGAGAGAGAGAGAGAGAGAGAGAGAGAGAGAGAGAGAGAGAGAGAGAGAGAACAAGTACACTGACTACACAAACCTTACTGTCCCTAATAAATAGGCTGAGGTTAAATATAAAAGTAGTATGGTAGTTGTTACAAAGTGGAAGACAAAGACAGTACAGCAGTAGCCTCTTTCCTCACCCACCACCTCCATCGACATTTGACCACTTGTGAGTTTCAGGCTATAAGGAAGTTGGAGCTGTAAACATCGATATTAAGCAGAATTACCAGCTAAAATACGATTGTAGTACCGGCATATTTATAAACACAGCAATCCAATTAAATATACTTTATATCTATAAAAACCTACATAATTATTGCATTTCTGTTTAATAGCAATATTCACGGCTCCAACGTCTTTATAGCCTGAAACTCGCAAATGGTCAATTAGGCTAGGTCGTCAAGAAACCTAATTGGAAAAACGACCCCCAAAATCTATCTATCTATCTATATGCTCAGGCCCAATGGGTAGCCGACTCAAGACAGAGCAAGAACAGGGAAAACACAAAAACAACATAAAACAACGAATAAACACAGATAAAAAGCACCAACTCACACACATCCAGGTCACCCCCAAAATAATTAAAGAATATCTACTCAGAAGTAATTCATAATACGGTACATAAGAAAGCTGAAAATATATTTAACTTATTTCTAACTAATTTTTTACTCCATATATTTTTATAATGATTATTATTATTTATTATTACTGCAGCCTCCTCTAGATTAATGTCTCCTTTTGAAAACGTGAAATGTAATTATCTTACCGCATTTACAGGTAATATATTCAACATTGAATGGTGTTGAATCAGTGGTGATGGGCTGGTCTATCAGTGGTGATGGGCTGGTCTATCAGAGTGAGAACTGAGCAATCTCTGCCATACCCATAGCTTACTCTGACTGTTCCTTTTACTTATATATTTTCTAGATCTCAAGTGACGGCGTCTCTAACGTGGATTGACCTCCCAATCTACCAAGATTGGAAGCCAAAGCGTCACATTTTTCCCTTGCCCCTCAACTTTCTCTTCATAATTGCTGAGGGGCACAGGGCCCTGGGTGGGCTTTGGTTTCCCGGGCGTTTCCGCACCCTCCTCAAGCTCCCCGCCATGGAGTGGCTTCGGTCACCCGGGCTTTGTTGTGGTCGGCGGGGAGGGTTCTGTGGGGGCGCTCGGTTATGGCCTTGGCCTTGCTCGGGGCCTTGGGGCTGTTCGGCCAGGCAGCTTGGGGAGCAACAACAACAACAACAACATTGAATGGTAATAATACAAATCTGGCCTATTTCCCAAGACTCCACTATTTGTTTTAATATTATGTTTTGTTAATACTGTATTTTCTATTTGTATTATCAGCGAACTTGTGGATACCATTGTTTAGTGGTATACCATTGTCAGGTATACAAATGAGAACTGCTCTGGCTCCGGGCCGAGCACTGAGGCACTGGACTAGAAACAGGGTCAACTCAGATTCTACTCCATTAATTACCACTGTCTGTGAATCCAGGAATGATTCTTTTCTATAAGAACTAACCTACTTTCGTTCAATGATATATATATATATATATATATATATATATATATATATATATATATATATATATATATATATATAGAGAGAGAGAGAGAGAGAGAGAGAGAGAGAGAGAGAGAGAGAGAGAGAGAGAGAGAGAGAGAGAGAGAGAGCGAGAGCCAGAGCAAGCAAGCCAGAAAGAGCGAGCGAGAGAGCCAGAGAGAGAGAGGGACATACCAGGGACGCCTCGGGAGCCAGAGGGTAGTATTCAATTACATCAGCCTCAAGATTGCTCGTCATGGCAACCCCTATAGTAAACAGACCACAGACAACCTTCTGTATACCCCCATCTGTGTCACATTGGCATTTAGGTATTGATTTTTTCCTGGTGAGCGATAGCGAGCCTGTAATTTAGGAGGAACCGGCATTTAAAGGAAGCTTTACGACCGACCGACCAACCAGACTAACATCCCTCACTCCTCCATTATTATCCCATTACCCCATAGGCCTCGTAGACAGGCTGGAATATATATATATATATACTGTATATATACCGGTATATATATATATATATATATATATATATATATATATATATATATATATATATATATATATACTGTATATAATAATAATAATAATAATAATGATAATAATTGCCTCGCGTTTGTTTTACCTGTTGATATATTTAAGGAGAGGTTTTCAGTTTGCTCCCTAGACGGCCATTAAGCTTGAACAAAATTCCCCTACAAAATTCCCCAAGATTTCTCTTCAAGATAAATTTGTATATTTATTAGTAGAAAGAAAAACTTGGCCGAAGGCCTAAAGTTTTTAAAACTTTGATCTACTCTTGAGAAATGTCAAATTAATATATAACATGTACCTAGGTTTTAATATATAACATGTACCTAGGTTTTAATATATAACATGTACCTAGGTTTTAATATATAACATGTACCTAGGTTTTAATATATAACATGTACCTAGGTTTTAATATATAACATGTACCTAGGTTTTAATATATAACATGTACCTAGTTTTTTTACTACGGAACTGGAATTTGATATTTTGCTATCCTTAATATTCATAATAGGATGTACCAATATAAATGAAAAAGATAAAAACTGAGAATGAAAGAGATAAAAACTATCTCAATCAACCCTCTGAATGCCACAGTTCATTAGACAATTACATAGCAACACGTAAGGATACTCAACATATCTATCTATCTATCTATCTATCTATCTATCTATCTATCTATCTATCTATCTATATACTCAGGCCTAATCCCCACTTTATCTTTATTTATTTGTTTTTTGGTGTGGGATGGGGGGGGGGGGGGCTCGCCGACTCAAGACAGAGCCCGAATAGGGACAACGCAACAGAAAACAATGAACGCACAAAAACTAAACATAAAGAGATAATACTAATAATAATAGGGCTCCAAAATGTGTAGCGTCCTGAGAGATGTCCTATGTCTCTCACTGAATAATGTGGCCGGGATGACCCACTCCAAGGCTGAAGTTATCGCCTCAGGAACAACTGCCACCTATCCTCATTTATTATTACGTCACTAGTTCCAGAGTTCTTAGTACTAGGGAATTCTAAATAGTATGGTAAAAAAAGTATATGAACAAACAATTAAATAAATATACATGTGGTAGATTCATGAGTCAAATCCCTTTCCAGTAACTTTTTAGAATATGTTGTACGATTTCGAATAAGAGAGCACGATTTGATAAACATTAAGAACAATCCCATGATGATTATGTATGCGATTGTGTACAGTTTGAGAAACTTATGATGGTAAAGGGGTTAATCTATTTCGAGTATCTTCCAAGATTTATTAAAAAGTACTATATTCCCCACCCCCAACCGAAAAAAGTAAAAATTTCGCAGTCAAGTGGTAGAATATATAACGAGTAACTTCTTGGATCCGGTGAAACAATTTAATTTATATTATGTCCGACATTAAACAATATATATATACTGTATATATATATATATATATATATATATATATATATATATATATATAGTACATAATTATGTGCTATATTCAAGATAGGCCTCCCGTAACAACATCGTAATTCGGGTCTTTTGTCTTTTATTTCAAATTAAGAAACACCTTTCTAGTCTAGTCATGGGGTATACTTTGTGAAGTGAAATTTCATTGAGGATATGGTATGTCGCAGACACTAACGCTATAGTCTATTAGCTGTAAGTAGGCGAGAAATCATGACCTCTATCCTCTGTAACTCAAAAAGGGCTAGAGCAAATGGGCTGAAAATGTCCACATCTCTTCCCTGGCTGTCTCTTCCCAAATGGTAGAAATATTAGCTGGATTACTCTAGTAATTTTTTAGTTACAGAGATTAGAGGTCATGATCTCTCGCCTACCTACAGCGAATAGACTATAGATGGTTATATTACAGAAATTAACAATTTTATCTCGAAGCGGGGGCGCTGGGGGTATTTTTAAGGTTGATGGAGGTCTATGAAGGAAACTTAAAATAAATAATGTCCTATATGAATACATAAATATATAAATACATTTATAAATAAGTAAATAAGTAAATCAATAATAAAATAGATAGATAAATAGACAAAAATGTTCCCTTCAAACTCATATTAACACACAGCGATGGTCTTATACTGAGTCCTTTGAGACCTTTCTAAGTCCTAAAGGTTATCAATGAACCCTGTGAGTGGTGCGTGTATCTGTATATTCCCAGACTAAAGTCGGAGTCACACGAGCCGTTTTCGAGCAATTTTTACGGGCAATTATGGTCTGGCAGCTTCAAATATTGCACCTTATCAAAATTCAGCCGCCTAATATACTCTACCTTCAGTCTAGTTACCTATACCAGTGCAAAAATGTCCCTAAATAACGAGGAAACACTTCCTCATGGAAAATTGACGGACAAATCGCTCGTGTGACAGCGGCTTAACAGTACACCATTTAGATCAAAGAGCTCTCGGACCATAGAGGATATTAACCCCTTCAGCACGATGACGCCTGGTTACCTTTGTTTCTGGCTCAAATTTGACGATTTTATGTAGTTTAAGAAGGACCGGTGTTATTCACCGGGTTTGTTAAGATCGTATTTACCCCTTTGAGTCTTAGAGGTCGATTAACAACTAAATTAAATTGTCTAATGGTAACCAGAATATTATGTGTATGCAGTATACGGTATTTTAATGTTGAAGCAATACAACATATCCAGGAAGCCCGAGAACTTTCAGTCTTCTACTGTACTTCTCACTTCTCATCTTGTTCTTCCTCTGTCCAAATACTCTTCTTTCCTATTTTACTCCAGCCATCTGGTATCCAGGAAGGCATTCGAGATAGATAGATAGACTCCCCTTGATAAAATACCTTTCTTAATTTGAATGGAATCATGTAACTTAAGTCAATATGAAACATCATCGGATCAAATAGACAAAACTCCATCCCTACAAACGTCTTTCTTAATGTGATTTTTTTTTTCTAGTATTAAGGGGGGATGGTTGGTTTTTCTGAACCCCTTTTCCTTCGTGTTTAGCCCCATTAGCTTTGAGAATTTAGGACGTTCGGTCCATTAGTTTGGCGATTTTAACACGTTTCGCTCCATTTCGCTGTCAATTTTAAGGCCTTTCGTGTCATTTAGGTGTCTATTTTTTCTTAGCGAGCGATAGCGAGTCTGTCAGAACATGATTAGATTAATATCCAGTATTCGAGAATGGATAATAAGTCGTAGGCGTGTGCATAAACCTTTAACCGTCTTGGTGGTGTAATGGTTAAGGTGGCAAAAATATGTGTGTGATAACCCGGGTTCGAATCCCGGTGGATCATATATACTTTAATTAATTTCATTGGGGGTGTGGTGGTGAGATTAATAAAAATAATATTATATAAGGAAGCCTGTACCGAAAAATGTAAACACAAATCTTGAAGGGGGTCTAGGGGGTGTTTTTTTTTCTAAGTTTGATGGAGGTCTAGCGAGGAAACGAAAACAATAAATGAATAAATTAAATAAAAGACCAAAAAGAAAACAGCCACTATCGCCTTAATCGGGAAAGACTACAAAACACTATACCTACTGAGCTGCTATGAGAGGTGGATTTGTGACGTGTTGTATATTCCGACTACCGCCAGACGATATTATACAAAGACCTAACTTGCGAGCAAGAGGCCATAATGGCTTTCAATCAGGTCATTGAAGCTGGTATCACACGAGAGCTTGTATAGTCAACATTAGAAGATCAACATTTTTCTGGCAACATTTTTTGGAATATTTTGCACTGATACCGGAAACTAGACTGATGATAGATGAATTTAGGTGACCGAAATATATTACATATTAACCTCATAAGCTGCCAGACCAGTGTTGAGGATAAATGTTAAGGGAAAAGCTTCAGTGCGCGTGTCTGCCTGCCTCACGTCCCCAGTCGCCGGTATGGAAGTGAAGGCGCCCTCAGTGTCCATCCAACCATCACAGGGTGAGGTGCGGCTCGTTTGTCGCCCCGTGCCCCAGTCTCGCCGCCGGTGATTCAGTCGCAGTTAATTAAACACGATACTTGAGAGTAATTAGATATTGTCCAGCGATGCAATGGATAGTGCTGTTATATTTAGATGTAGCGGGACTGTGATATCAGTGACTGTTAATTAACTTATAACTATATTCGATTAAACAAATATATACAAATTCGATTTTATGATTCCTTCCACTACAATTTGAGTAAATAACGACCTGACAAATGAAATTAGAAACATTAAATCAAGACAAATAATAAAGCCTATTTCTCAAAGATTTTATCTTAATTTACTTAAACAACAATTTCTAGTATTTTTGTTTAAATCTAGCCAACTACCGTATGCTACGTATTAATGTAGATTTCTTTACAAATTTACCACCAGTGTTTCAGTGGCTATTCATTAAAATATTGTCATTGCCAGATTTTCGAATAATTACGCATTACAACCTGGATTTACATAACTACTGGTATTTATTGAAGATAATAATTGCCGGTATTTTAAATTATACTTTCGTCAGAAGTATTTATATATTTATTTATAATCAGTGAATATCGGAAAACCTACCACTTTAACTCGCTCACCATCAAGAGTTTAGTGAGAATAACTTGATGATAACTTGAGATATTCCAACATTGCTATATATTATACAGGCACTACAAAGGTCCTCCATCACTCATTTACGAATATATAACATGTCTTCACAAGGATTTCAAAGGCGGTATATAGGCATCATTAGTTAAAATAGGACTTCAGAGGCTATCAACCTATTTGGATTATTAAGCCAGCACACTGTAAGTCAAGAAGAACGTCAGGAATGGAGCCTCTCTGCAAGAACTCCAGTCCATTGTCACCAATAAATTGACGAAATAGAAAATGGCAGAGTTTGGAATGTGTCAAATAATACATATGATTAAAGTCATGACACTTTGACAATCAGGATTTCCGTGACATTATATAAACGAAAACTCTACTTGCCAGTGCATGAATGTTCTCAAACGAGTGCAATTGAAGAAACTATGAAACTGATATTACCCTCGCTTTCCATCAATAAGCTAGAACTATTTGTCCAGAGGTTGTTGTAGTAATAAGTAACACCCCGTTCATAACATTAATCATCAATGACAAACCCCAATGTACTTGAATAAACTAATGAAAGCATATGGTCCTCCCGGGATTCGAACTCGGGACACCACACCCAGAACATAATAAGTGAACATCGCAAGTGGAAGTTACCAAAGAAGATGACCACTAATATATCGACGCTGTTCGTGACCCTCGCTTTCCTGGTGTTGCTCAAACTCTCGGGTAAGTCAGTCAAATACTTAAGGGAAGATGAGTTTTATTTTTGTATTTTGTTATGCTGGCTACTAGTAAACGACTGTATTCAGCTTAGTAATCAACAGGCTTCGAACTATCTCAATTAACCCTATTCTACTACCACAGATCCTTCTTAAGCCGCACAATATCGTCTAAATATAGCTAGAATAAAATAGAAAAGACGTCGCCGGTACAGAAGGGGATAAGTACGTATAGGGATCAGCAAGCAAACTAACTATTTAAATTGAATGTTGTTTCGCAAAACGTAGGAAGGAAAAATCTGTGTATCTATCTATTGGTAGACGCCATGATCTCCGAGGGGGTGGACACTAATGAATCGCTTCAATGCACCTCTGACCTCCATCAGCCACCACCCCTCTTCTCACCGAATAGGAATATCACACACTTTCCATAAAACGAATTCTGGACATCTAATGCCATCCTCCATTCAAGAGAAATATGTAATAATTAGATTTGAAGAGTTATATATTGAAGGCTTTTGGAATTTTACTCCTAGGAAGTGATTTACACTTCTACAGAAGGGTGTAAGTTAATTCCGAGAAGCAGAAGCTCTACGTTGTGAAGACCCTCTTCTCCCTCATGCTTAGCCCCATTAGTTTTGATATTTTAGACATTTGCTCCATTAGTTTGGCGATTTTGAAACCTTTCGTAGCTTGGAGGTGTCGATTCTTCCCTGGCGAGAGATAGCAACAATGCTGGAGGAATGCGTAGGCATATATATATATATATATATATATATATATATATATATATATATATATATATATATATATACACACACGCTGAGGTGCCCGGCGTTTCCCGGGGGAAAAGCAAAGTATGGGCTGTCTATCTTGGGGAGGGGGGGGGGGGTAATTATACCGGAGTAATTATGATGGGAATGAGTCTCGTCCTGTTAGCTTAATATAAGAGGTTAATACCCCTGTGTGTCTGCTTATGTGCCTGCCTATTCGCAAAATATCTGGAACACGGAGACAACGATGGATATTAACGAAACTTGATCAGCACCTTTTGGTATTTGAATATATATGATTTACCCCTACTGTACCGGCGATGTCTTTTTGATTTTAGTGTAGCTATATTTAGACGATATTGTGCAGCTAAAGAAGGATCTGTGGAGTAAAAGAGGTTAAGCGAGATAGTTCGAAGCCTCTTAATTGCTGGAGGCCCTTTTTAGACTGAATAAAATTGTCTAATAGAGTTAAAGGGCGTCGCCGGTACAGAAGGGGTTAACCTATAATGACCCCCGCTCTCACTTACCCCCTGTGAGCGCACCTATTCCCTGGACCCCCCCCCCCCCACAAGCATAATCACAAGAAAATTATAACTGAGACTAAAACGGTATACATGGCGGGAGCGCTCTACTGACCTACCGAGGCAGTCATATTTGGGGACTATTGTGTATTCTTTATATAAATATACAGGACGTACCTGATTTGTTTGACTATATTTCGTAATTGATACTTTGCTTGTGTCTGCACCCCTACCCCCACAACCGTCACACCTCCCCCCACACTTCTCTCTCCTCCCCCTCCCCCCACACGACCGTCATACCTCCCCCCACACCTCTTTCTCTTCCCCCTACACGACCGTCACATCTCCCCCCTACCTCCACACTTCTCTCTCTCTTCCCCCCTCCCCCCACACGACCGTCACACCTCCCCCCTACCCCCAAACCACTCTCTCCCCCCCTCCCCCGACGACAGTCACACCTCCATCCCTCACCCCACACTTCCATCCCTCCCCCACACCTCTCTCTCCTCCCCCCACCCCCTACACGACCGTCACACCTCCATCCCTCACCCCACACTTCCATCGCTCCCCCACACCTCTCTTTCCTCCCCCTTCCCCCTAAACGACCATCACACACCCCCACAACTATCACACCTCCCCTCCCACCACCCCTCCACGTTATGAACCCCAACGAACCGTTTTTCTAACCTCACGAATATTTAGCCTCGCGCCAAACTGCACGCACACTGGATATTTGCGCTACACCAAGGTAATTTTGCACCGTTAGTATCGGACAGGGGTTTCAACTCTCTCGGGTGTGCTTTCCCTACAAAAGTGATTAACCCATACAGTACCAGGGACGTTCTTTTCATCCTATTCTGACAAGTGTTAGACAATTTTATTCAGCTTAGGAACGACCTCTAGCTATAATAAGGCTTCAAACTATCGCAAACAACCCTTTTAACTACCACAGATCCTTCCTAAGCTGCATACTATCGTTTAAATAAAGCCAAAATAAAATATAACACACGTCGCTGGTACTCAAAGGGTTAACCCCGCATACTTTTTGTTTTTTATATCTGGCTGCATCGTTGTGATCGTCCCGGGATAATAACAAATGTGAGATGATTCGACCCTTTGATATACGTGGTTAAAATAAAAGCTATTAACCCATCAAGTAACAAGGACGTTCTATTCATCACACTCTGGCGACTATTAGACGATTTCATTCAGCTTAGGAAGGACCTCTAGCAGTAATAAGACTTCAAACTATCTCAACCAACCCTTTTGCCTACCACAGATGCTTCCTAAGCTGCAGAATATCGCTTAAATATAGCTAGAATAAAATATAACACACGTCGCTGGTACTCAAAGGGTTAAGAATGGAAATTGATATTGTGGCTGCCCTTAGTAGATCAATAATATAGAGTATTTGTTGTCCACTAATGATATTGAGAGAGAGAGAGTACAAAGTACAAAGAAAAAGAAAATCAAGCAACAACAGATCTAGTGACCCTTCTAGGCTGCTTGTCCTCCAAAACACTGAGGATCAAGTGTCCAAACAGTGGTTTAGAGTGGGTAAGGGAACATTGGAAAGGGAACTACTGCCCTGCCACTAACGTGGCAGGACTAGGAAGTTAGTAGGGGACATATGGGTTAGTAACTGAGGGGAGGATAAAGTTATTCATTTACAAACGCAGTCAGTCGCGGGTTTGATGCGAGATATTTGTCTAGGCGGAATTTAAATGAATCAACGGTGCTGCAGTCTATAACGTCTCGGGGAAGCCCATTCCACAAGTTGACAACTCGATTGAAGAAGAAATTCTTAGATTCGTGCGAGTTAAAAGATTTACCAATAAATTTGCAACCGTTTCCCCGCGTGTAATTAGATTGGTCGATAGTGAAGTACTTACTACAGTTCATATTGTCGATGCCTTTGATGATTTTGAACACTTGAATTAAGTCGCCTCTTAATCTGCGCTGGGTTAAAGGAAATAGATTTAATTCTCTAAGACGCTCTTCGTATGGTTTGTTCTTTAGGCTAGGTATCATTTTGGTAACTCTACGTTGAACTCGTTCTAGCTTGTTTATATCTTTTTGGTAATAAGGGCACCAGGATTGAACGCAGTATTCCAGAAGAGGGCGGACTAAGGAATTGTAAAGGGTTAGGATAACTTCTTTGGATTTATGCTCAAATGACCTGCCTATAAAGCCAATTATTTTGTTTGCCTTCTTAACAACTTCTGAACATTGTTGACTCGGTTTTAGGTTACTCGATATTGTTACTCCCAGATCAGTTTCTCTGTTTACATTCTTAAGCTGAGTGCCATTCATCGAATAGTTTGCTTTCTCATTTAGGTATCCGACATGTAGTACTTTACATTTATCCGCATTGAAACTCATTTGCCAAATTTGGGCCCAACATGACAATTTATCTAGATTGTGTTGCATATCGTCAACTTGTTCTTTTGAGAGTACGCTATTTGCAATTTTTGTATCGTCAGCAAATTTTGAGATTGTGCAGGTGAGACCCTCATCTATGTCGTTGATGTAAATTAGAAAGAGAATTGGTCCTAGTACCGATCCCTGGGGTACCCCGCTACTTACATTGGTCCATTTAGATGCCTTACCGTTTATGACTACTCTTTGCTTTCTGTTGCTGAGCCAATTTTCTATCCATTTCAACACACCGTCTTGTATTCCATGCGCTTTTAGTTTTAGCAGTAAACGTTTGTGGGGAACTTTGTCAAAGGCCTTTTGAAAATCAAGGTATATAATATCTACAGCTTTACTCTCATCGTAGAGGTTGAGGATATCGTGGAAGAAGTCTAAGAGGTTTGTTAAACAGGAACGTTTTTTACGAAAGCCGTGTTGAGTATCTTTAAGTATGTTATATTCCTCTAAGTGATTTACGAGTCTGTCTCGTATGACCGTTTCTAGCATTTTACATACAACTGAGGTTAAGCTAATTGGACGATAGTTACTGGGTAGGGATTTGCTGCCTTTTTTGAATATCGGTGTTACGTTGGCTAGCTTCCACTGATCAGGCATAGTTCCAGACTGCAAGGAGAGAGAGAGAGAGAGAGAGAGAGAGAGAGAGAGAGAGAGAGAGAGAGAGAGAGAGAGAGAGAGAGAGAGACAGAGAGAGAGAGAGAGAGAGAGAGAGAGAGAGAGAGAGAGAGAGAGAGGGGGGAAAGAGAGAGAGGAAGAGGAGAGAGAGAGAGAGGAAGAGGAGAGAGAGAGAGAGAGACAGAGAGAGACAGAGAGAGACAGAGAGAGAGAGACAGAGAGAGAGAGAGGGGGGATAATTTGCACGGAGAGTAATTATATAATTAAGCATATAGCCAACAGCACGTTTATGCATTTATATAAGATCAATAAGTCACAGCGTATGCTACCACTCGCTTATAGTCTATTCGCTGTAAGTTGGCCAGAAATCATGACTTATATCCTCTGTAACTCAAAAAGGGCTAGAGCAAATTGGCTGTACATATGCACATCTATTCCTTGACTGACTCTTCCCAAATGGTAGAAATATTAGCTCGATTACTCTGGTCGTTTTTGAGTTACAGAGGTTTGAGGTCATGGTTTCTCGCCTACTTACAGCGAATAGACTATAGTATCATAAGTCTTAATTCTTTCAGACAAAATATCTGCAATTACCTATTACAAAACTTCCATTGATAACATATGACGAGTAGTAACAGTGTACTATGATTAATTAAGGTGCGGGAGGCTATTCGCTGTAAGTGGGCGAAAAATCATAACATTAAACCTTTGTAACTAAATAAACGACTAGAGTAATCGAGCTAATATTTCAACCATTTGGGAAGAGTCAGTCAAGGAATAGATGTGGACATTTACAGACAATTTGCTCTAGCGCGTTTTGAGTTACAGAGGATAGAGGTCATGATTTCTCGCCTACTTACAGCATATCATCCTCGCCTCTTCTGAAACCCTACACAGTTTTTACTTTTTGAGAAACTACACCATGTGAATAAAGGAAACAAAAGGCAAAGTTGCCTGTAACAAGTGTCCCCCCATGGTTGAAAGAGTGACAGAGAGCCAAAATCAAGGTACGTTAGAGGTAATTTAGGTGTGTTGGAAAGAAGTGTGGTGTATTTGTTAAGTGTAATGAAATTAATAGGAGGAGGAGGCGCTTGTGAGAGTTAGCTGGATTACTCTTTGTGTAGGTGAGGCACAAATAAAAACAGTGGGGGAAGCCAGACAAATAAAACAGGAGTACCAGCAATTCCTTACCGTATGCCTATGTGGCCTCCCTTGGGTATTACCCTGCTCGATTGGTACCTACAATCTGCCCATGTAAGCTGATAAAGGACAATCTAATCTGTTTGTTGATGAATCCGCGCGAGTATATTTAATTATTAATTTATGAACCCTAATCCAGGTGTATTTTTTGTTTTGTTTTTTCTATGTGAGTGGGGGAGACAAAAGGCAGAACTGCCTGTATCGAGTGCCTCCCCCAGAGTTGAAAGAGTGACAAGGCCAAAATCAAGGGACGTTCGAGCCAAAATGCCTGGACACACGGAGTTTGAAGCAATTTAAGTCATAGGAAGAGGGAAAGACTTATAAAATATTACTGTTGAAACAAAAAATTACTATGTGATATTCAGTTATATTCTACGCCTTCTTCACTTAAGCCAGTGTCACACGAGCGCTTTTTCCGGCAATTTTCTACGAGTAAGTTTGTTCTCATACTAATTTGAGGTTCTTTCGCATTGTCATAGGAAACTAGATCGAAGGTAGATTATGTCAGGTAGTTTAATTTGTATGGAACTTATATTTTGAAGCTGCCAGACAACAATTGCCCGAAAAAAATGACGGAAAAATCGCTCGTGTGATACCGCCTTTACAATGAGGCAAATCACTCTAAAAATGTGACGGAAAAAGAATCTATTCCTTGTTTAGCAGCATTCACTGTAGTACAATCTGATTATTCGAGCGTTGTAAGCCGGTATTCAAGTGGAGATAATTGGCGCCCTAGCCACTGGGGCATGTGTGGGTTACTCAGTTACTTGTTCGTCAAGGGGAATCCACGCAATGCGAGCTAAGCTCATTATTATCGCGCCTCCTTAACTGAGAATGTATTGCGTGAAATGCATGTTAAGTGTTTTATGTACTGTTGGAATGGCTGTGGATGTGTGTGTAGTCTGTATTTTAGCCAATTGGCGTCATCGGAAACGAAGGCTTAGGGTGGATCTGTATGGTACCATTCTCACTATAGACGGTACCGTCTCGCCCGAAGGCTTAGGTAGCCATCAGCTTAGGTGAACCATATGATACCCATCTCGCCTTGTACCATTTTTGCCAACCCCAGATGGGACGTCACAACGTCGTCCACTTATTCCAGGTACCTATTTACAGCTAGGTGAACTGAGGCTAACACTTGAAAGGAGACAAGCCCAATTTGTCTCCGCCCGGCCGGGGATTGAACCCCCGACCCCTCGTGTGTGAGACGAGAGCTCTACCTACTAGGCTACGGGCTGTGTGTGTGTGTGTGTGTGTGTGTGTGTGTGTGTGTGTGTGTGTGTGTGTGTGTGAATTGAATTGAATTGAATTGAATTAAGTTTATTTGATCAGACTTTTACAACATGTGTGTGTGTGTGTGTGTGTGTGTGTGTGTGTGTGTGTGTGTGTGTGTGTGACGAAGGAATTTACTCTACCTGCCACTCCCATGTGTACGTTCTCTCATTACTACAGTGCTAAAACAATAACAAGGTAGTAATATTTAAATTAGTATACTTGCCTTCCTTGTCAGAGGGAGATATGTTAATTAGTATCAGAGTGTGCCAAGCTTATAATTCCTGGTGTGTGTAGCGCCATGGAAGTGAGGAGATAATGGTATATAAGCTATTCCTGGTGTGTGTAGCGCCATGGAAGTGAGGAGATAATGGTATATAGCTATTCCTGGTGTGTGTAGCGCCATGGAAGTGGGAGATAATGGTAGTAAGCTATTCCTGGTGTGTAGCGCATGGAAGTGAGGAGATAATGGTATATAACTATTCCTGGTGTGTGTAGCGCCATGGAAGTGAGGAGATAATGGTATATAAGCTATTCCTGGTGTGTGTAGCGCCATGGAAGTGAGGAGATAATGGTATATAAGCTATTCCTGGTGTGTGTAGCGCCATGGAAGTGAGGAGATAATGGTATATAAGCTAGTAATATTTTAAAGGGGGTCACCGGCTTTGTTTATCTCTCTCTCCTTTTCTCTCTTTCCCTGGCTTGTATCCATTCGGCCCCATTCAACCAACTGTTTTAAAACGTTTTCCCCATCCAGGTGTCGATTTCTTCCTGGCGAGCGATAGCGAGCCAGCATTGTATGGAGAAATCCGGCTTCGCCGGAGAAATTTTTCTATCGAAAAATGTACAAATTTAGCTTGCTGTCAAAACAGAAATATATATATGATGGCTCGCTCCCGCTCGCTAGGAAAATATTGACACCTGGATGGGGGTAAACGTCTTAAAACAGTAGGCTGAATGGGGTCGAGTGGATACAAGCCAAAGAGAGAGAGAGAGAGAGAGAGAGAGAGAGAGAGAGAGAGAGAGAAAGAGAGAGAGAGAGAAGAAAGCGAGGTGGGCCCCCTCTAATCGGTACAGTTGGCCACAGAAGTTATGTTCCTCTCCGTGATCTAATACATGAAACTATAATGCGCACGAATGGATTACGAGTGTAGATTTCTATGCAGTGGGTAACTCATCTGGTGGACCCCCTTCTCCCTCATGTTTAGCATATTAGTTTTGAGGTTTTAAGACGTTCGTTCCGTTAGTTTGGCGATTTTGATACCTTTCGCCCCATTTTTGTGTCAATATTATGACCTTTCGGGCTATTTAGGTGTCGATTTTTACCGGGCGAGCGATAGCGAGCCTGTAATTTTAGAAGGAACATACTTGCAATTCATTCATACTAATTCATTCATACTAATTCATTCATACTAATTCATTCATACTAATTCATTCATACTAATTCATTCATACTAATTCATTCATACTAATTCATTCATACTAATTTTCCTTTCATACTTAAAGATTACGACGGGGAACAGAACTTATGTGGGTAACTGTACAGTCGGCCTAATAAGTCATGTCTCGGCACCAAGTATATTTTGATCTATAATTGGTATCAGCAATATCTAAACATGATTTATTCATTTCAAGTGAGATATACAAACATGTTCCTACACTAACCCATCTTATTCAACATCTGACAGACATTAATACAGCACAGAGAGAGCCAAACGTAATGACAGCCGTGACATAACTTATGTGGTCGACTGTACCTCCATTCTCCTTCCGTATGCAAAGGGAGATATGTAAATTAGGATCAAAGTCTGCAGGGCTCATAACTCCTGATGTGTGTAGTGGTACAGAGCTGAATTAAGGGGAGATATCCACTTGAGGGATTTTTTTCTTGACTCCTTTCTCCCTCATGTTTAGCCCCATTGCTTTTCTAATTTTAAGACGTTCGCCCCATTATTTTGACGAATGTAAGAACCTTCGACCCATTTCTGTCAATTTTAAGACCTTTCGTGCCATTTAGGTGTCGATTTAGGTGACTTGGTGCCGAGACATCACTTATTAGCGCGACAGTACAGAAGTATCACAGAAACAGGGGGATCAGTGAGGCATGAAATGGTGCGGTAATACTGTGAATATCCGATGATACAACACGGAAATCCTCTTGGGAAATCTAACCTGGTTATGCTCTTGATAATGATCCATAAAATTCACAATAACCAATTCCCAAGTGAAACCTTTACATTGTTTTCACGTCATTCACTCTTTCTTTATGAGTATCTATATAATACTTATCATCCCTTCTTTATCAGTTGCCTGTGTATTTATTCTTCACATTGAGCCACAGTTTTCAAGTTAAAGAGCCTCTCTCTCTGGGTTGTATCCATTCGGCCCCATTCAGCCTACTGTTTTAGGACGTTTATCCCCATCCAGGGGTCGATTTTTTACTAGCGAGCGGTAGCGAACCTGCGTATTTATTAAAACAAGTTTTTGACAGCAGGCTAAATATTTAAATTTTTCGATAGAAAAATGTCTCCGGCAAATAAAGAAAATACATACTGTAGAAGTTCCACGAATTTGCGTGAGTGGGCTAGAGACTATGGCATTCCAGTGTACTATGCATGTGTTTAAAATAATACATGTGTTTTTTTTTTTTTTTTTTTTTTATATTTCTCACATTGTTGCAAGAATGAAGTTGTTTATAACATAATATTAGGTTGTAGATAACATAATCTCAAATTGGTGCAAGAATGATGTTATATATTCATTTTTTTTTTCATATGTGTTCACCAACCAACTTTACTTCTAAACTCAATGATATCAACAAATGCATATGGCACTACAAGAACTCAAACCTAGGATACACACACCGAAATTCCGCGCATTTATAACATAATAATCTCACATTGTTGCAAGAATGAAGTTGTAGATAACATAATAATCTCACATTGTTGCAAAGATGAAATTGTAGATTGTAGCTCTCTGTCTATCTATCTATGTATCCTCTCTCTTTCTCTCGCTCTCACTCTCTCTCTCTCTCTCTCTCTCTCTCTCTCTCTCTCTCTCTCTCGCACTCTCTCTCTCTCCGCTCGCGTGATTCTGGCTTTATTCAACATCTGGCAGACATGACTACAGGGAGCGTCGGGGCCGTAATGCCAACTGTGACCTGATTTACTGGGTCAACTGTGTAAGCCTGTCTGGTGGAACTCTTGATCATTGATTGGCTGTCGTCTTCAGGTGTTACGCGCTCTCTCTCTCTCTCTCTCTCTCTCTCTATCTATCTATCTATCTATTTATCCTCTCTCTTTCTCTCACTTACTCACTCTCAATCTCTCTTTCTAACTCACTCAATCTCACTATCTCTCTCTCTCTTGCTCTCTCTCAATCTATCTATCTATCTATTTATCCTCTTTCTCTTACTCTCACTCACTGACTATCACTCTCTCTCTTTCTCACTCACTCACACTCTCTCTCTCTCTTGCCTCTCTCTCTGTCTCACTAGCTATTTTTTCTCTCTTTCCCACTCTTAAACAAGTTTACTCTTTTTATCTCTACCGTTTCACTTGTTCTCTCTCTCTCTCTCTCTCTGTATATATATATATATATATATATATATATATATATATATATACTGTATATATATATATATATATATATATATATTGTGTTTCAACCATTTCAGTATTATATTTGTCGTGGTTGCTAGAGATGAGAGGAATTATACTTTAGGTAATATGCCAACCCTGCTACCTCCGTCCAGCAATTACGAAAATATTCAATTTCCAATCAGTGGGGAGGGCTCTGAAAATCAGGGCAAGGCAGGATTAAGG
Organism: Paralithodes platypus; assembly: GCA_032716605.1. Lineage (NCBI taxonomy): Eukaryota > Metazoa > Arthropoda > Malacostraca > Decapoda > Lithodidae > Paralithodes > Paralithodes platypus. The sequence goes on along the minus strand of CM064483.1, from coordinate 65,480,695 downwards.
GGAGACAGACCGTTTTTCTGGACTCCCTTCTCCCTAATGTTTAGCCCCACTAGTTTTGAGATTTTAAAACGATGGTTCCATTAGTTTGGGGATTTTATGACCTTTCACCCCATTTATTTGTCAATATTAGGACCCTTCGTGCCATTTAGGTGTCGATTTTTCCTGGCGAGCCATAGCGAGCCTGTAATTTTAGGAGGAATCGGCCTTTGGCCGTGACATTTTTCTACCGAAAAATTTACAAATATATCTTGAAGGGAGGTCTAGGGGGTGTTTTTCTAAGCTTGATGGAGGTCTAGGGAGGAAACTAAAGAAATATTTGAATACATGAGTTAATAGACCAAACAAACAGCCACTGTCCCCTTAAACTCTCATACGCTATTACATTGTGTCAAAACAAGACATTATAGACGACCTCCCAACACACCTAACATATATTAACCCCTTCTGTACCGGCGACGTCCCTTTAACTTTGTTCTGGCTACTATTAGACGATTTTACTCAGCTTAGAAAGGGCCTCCAGAAATCAACAGGCTTCGAACTATCGCACTTAACCCTTTTTACTACTTCAGATCTTTCTTAAACTACACAAAATTGTCTAAATATAGCAAGAATATAATTAAAATTACGCCGCGGTACAGAAGGGGTTAAAGGTTAGCCTAGCCAAATTTATATACATTTTGGATTTTTTTTTTCCATCATCGATTGCTAAACTATTTTATTTAGTTTAGGAAGGATCTGTTTTTTTTTGTTTTTTTTTTTTTTTTTCTATGTGATTGAGGGAGGCAAAAGGCATTACTGCCTATAGCGAGTGCCTCCCCCATAGTTGAAAGAGTGACAGGGCCAAAATCAAGGGACGTTCGAGCCAAAATGCCTGGACACACGGAGTTTGAAGCAATTTAAGTCATAGGAAGAGGGAAAGACTGATTCTGGGAGAGAGTTCCAGAGCTCAGCTGTTGAATAGAAGAAAGTTTGAGAGTAACGTTTCACTCTTGGGTTGGAGAGTTGCACAGGGTAGGGGTGGGATTGAGTTGCAAGACGGGTACCACGTGCCCTACGTAAAGGAGGTGGTATGCACTGGGATAGCTCTGAGGAACACTGATTATTATAGTAGCGATAGAATAGCGAGAGAGATGCAACATTGCGGCGGAGAGAGAGAGACTGCAGAGAGTTGGTGAGTGGACGGGAGTTAATGATACGAAAGGCCTTCCTTTCAACTTTGTCTAGGAGAGCAGTGTGAGAGGAACCTCCCCACACATGTGAACAATACTCAATACAAGGGCGCACTATGCCCCTGTACAGAGCAAGAAGCTGTGCAGGAGAAAAGAACCCCCTAAGGCGGTTGAGCACACCCAGCTTCTGGGAGGCTGCCTTAGCAAGACTGGTAATATGGTCCTTCCAAATGAGAGCAGAAGAAAAAGAGACACCAAGAATATTGAGAGAAGATGAAGGGTTGATTTTTGTATTGTTGAAGAATAAGGGATAGTCCGCTGGGAGATCCTGACGGGTAGATAGATGGAGAAATTGGGTTTTGGAGGCATTAAAGTTAACAAGGTTTTCTCTGCCCCAATTGGAAATAGTATTTAGATCAGAATTTAAGAGTTCTATGGCTTCATTACGTTTATCGTTTATCGTTGAGGAATTGCTGGCTGGGGCGTTCTGAAAAACTAATGGAGTAGTGTAAGGTTGAGTCGTCTGCGTATGAATGGATGGGAATTAAGGTACAGTTAAGGAGATCATTTATAAAAATCAGAAAGAGAATAGGAGATAGGACAGAGCCCTGAGGAACACCGGAGTTTATAGGGTGAGGAAGTGAACTATGGCCGTCCACAACCGCGGCTATGGAACGGCCGGAAAGGAAATTAGAGACAAAGGCACAGATGGAGGGATAGAAACCGAAGGAGGGTAGTTTAGAAATTAAAGATTTATGCCAGACTCTATCGAAGGCTTTCGATATGTCTAGTGCAATAGAAAAAGTCTCACCGAAGTCCCGAAAGGAGGATGACCAAGAGTTAGTAAGATATGAAAGAAGATCACTAGTAGAGCGACCCTTAAGGAAGCCATACTGGCGATCTGAGAGCAGATTATGAGAAGAGAAATGCTTAAGAAATTTGGAAGCAAGAATAGTTTCAAAAACTTTAGAAAGACAAGAGATGAGAGCAATTGGACGATAGTTGGAGGGTTGAGAGCGGTCACCCTTCTTTGGGACAGGTTGAATGTGAGCAAACTTCCAGCATGAAGGGAAGACGTTAGAGGATAGACAGAGACGAAAGAGTTTGCCTAGGCAGGGAGTCAGCACGGAAGCACAGTTTTTGAGAACAACAGGAGGAGCACCGTCCGGACCGTACACCTTATTAGTGTTAAGCCCAGAGAGGGTAGAAAATACATCTTTAGAAAAGATTAGGATATTAGGCATAAGTAAGAGAGAGGAGGGCGCAGAGGGAGGAATAGCACCGGAATCATCCAAGGTGGAGTTTCTAGCAAAAGTTTGCGCGAAGAGTTTAGCTTTGTCAGAGGAAGAAGTGATGGTAGTGCCATCAGAGTGGGAAAGGGGAGGGAAAGATGAGGAAGAGAAATTGTTGGAGAGGTTTTTGGCTAGATGCCAGAAAGCTTGGGAAGAGCTAGAGTTGGATAATTCAGTGCATTTATTATTGATGAAAGAGTGTTTGGCAAGTCGAAGAACAGATTTGGCTTGATTCCGGGCAGAAACATAAGAAGAATGAGAGTCTTGAGTTTTAAGGCGTCGGTACCGTTTGAATGCTTCCTCCTTATTGCGGACAGCAGTAGAACAGGCGTGAGTAAACCAAGATTTTTTAGCATTAGTCTGAGAGAAAGAGAATGGAATGTATGCTTCCATGTCCGATAGGATTACCTCGGTAATGCGTTCAGCACTCTCCGAGGGTCCCCGGCCACGGAAGCAGAAATCATTCCATGGGAAATCAAAGAAGTACTGCCGGAGAGCCTCCCAGTCGGCAGCGCCAAAGTGCCACAAGCGCCGCCGGCTAGGAGGATCGGGTGGCCGTACTGGAGAGATAGGACAGGTGACATAGATAAGTTTATGGTCAGAGGAGCCCAGAGGAGAGAAAAGATCGACAGTATAAGAAGAAGGGTTAGAAGTTAGAAACAAGTCAAGAATGTTGGGCCGATCTCCGATGCGATCCGGGATACGGGTGGGTTGCTGAACTAACTGCTCTAGGTCATTTATGATAGAGAAGACGTAGGCTTGTTCACCAGGTGGATCAGTAGTGTGAGAGTTAAAAGGGTAAAGACGGTCTCAATCAACCCTCATCTGTCTAATAATTACAGAAAGAAGGAAGAAAAGAAGTGCGTCATCGATCCTCAAAGGGTTTACATGACACAGTTGCCAATTCTACGTCACAGTTATCGTTATGTTAATATGGAAAAATCGATACGTGTTTATTTTTAAGAATATATCAAGTTTCGTAAGAATGAAACAAATGAAAAATATATACAGTATATATTCCTTGCAACTAGCGAATACATTTATGTTATTGCTATATATGTGACTACTATATGTCATAATTAGACCCTATATTATGCACACCATTTGCTATAGCCGGAAATTCGCTAAAATGGCAACACTGTCAAGGAAGCGGAACGGCCTCTCAAAATGTAGCCAAGCCTTGCAGACGACTCGTTACCGATCCAATTTAACGTTGCTCGGAGATCCTTATATAACTTCTCCCCCCCCCTCCCCCCCCCCTCTCTCTCTCTCTCTCTCTCTGCATTAATGTTAATGAGGTGGTATAATTTTATTTTCAACTACTCAAAAGTTTGGTGGTGTAAACAATTTTGTCGAGTTATACATATATTTGTGATTTTAATGCATTTGTACCTTAATTTCGTAATCTAACCTCACCTAGCATAATTTTACGAAACAATGTAATATGGAAAATATCTACTTTAAAACAATCACGGTTTCTTTTACTATAATGGCTGATACATAAATATATACGGTATGATGGTTTACCGTCGTTTACTATAATGGCTGATACATAAATATATACGGTATGATGGTTTACCGTCGTTTACTATAATGGCTGATACATAAATATATACGGTATGATGGTTTACCGTCGTTTACTATAATGGCTGATACATAAATATATACGGTATGATGGTTTACCGTCGTTTACTATAATGGCTGATACATAGATATATACGGTATGATGGTTACCGTCGTTTACTATAATGGCTGATACATAAATATATACGGTATGATGGTTTACCGTCGTTTACTATAATGGCTGATACATAAATATATACGGTATGATGGTTTACCGTCGTTTACTATAATGGCTGATACATAAATATATACGGTATGATGGTTTACCGTCGTTTACTATAATGGCTGATACATAAATATATACGGTATGATGGTTTACCGTCGTTTTTCATTACATACATTGTAACGGCTCAGACGGGGTTGCCTTTCCGCAGTTTGAGTGTAACAAAATAAAGTCCCGCCACAACACGGCCCCATATCTTGCCATAGTGCTAACCGTGCCTCAGCAAGACTCAACAAAGTCCTACTGTAGAAACTGCACCTGCACTATTTGCAATCCGCCTCAACAGTACTACAGAAAGATGATACGATACCGGTATCATGAGTTTACTGTAAAGTCGCGCTAATAAGTAATGTTTCGGCACCAATTATGTTTTGATCAATTATTGGTATCAGTAATATCTAAGCTTCATTTCTTTATATCGAGTGAAATATACAAACATGTTCCTACACTTACCCACCCTATTCAGCATCTGACAGACATTAATACAGCACAGAGCGAGCCAAAAGTAATGACAGCTGGGACATGACTTATTAGCGCGACTGTCCATTAGGCAACTTGGATATAGAACAATAAAATCTAGCCACAACTTTATGCTGATTATTGCTGAGGCTAAATTAAACCAATTTAATTTTGATTTGTGACACTAATTTGATATTTCCACTCAATATCCTCTTTTGTAATCAGTACCAACCTAGCCACTGTGGTCTGCATGTACAGTATATATATATATATATATATATACTGTATATAGTGTGTGTGGCTGAGTGAGTGGGTGCGTTTAATATGCGAGTGTTTTTCCACCCAGTTTGCAGAGAATGAAAATTAACTCTGTCACGTTATAAAATCTAGGCTCGAGCTATTTTTACCGTGGCGAACTTAAATAATTAGTTATAATACAATTCAGACCATGATTCAGATCAATATAGATAATTCATCATTCAAATTTAGACCTAGTTTGTGTGAAATTCATACTACACTTCATATATTTTTAAACCAGACAAATTTAGATTACCTTTCAGTATAGTATAAACCCATTTTCAGTTAAAACCGTAAACATTTTCAGTGAAATATATACCTGGCTTCAGTAGCATTATAAGTAACAAAAGTCTTTATATTAAGGGAGCCCACCTCGCTTTTTTTATCTGTCTCTCCCTTTCTCTTTGGCTTGTATCCATTCGGCCCCGTTCTGCCTACTGTTTTAAGACGTTTACCCTCATCCAGGTGTCAATATTTTCCTAGTGAGCGGTAGCGAGCCAGCATATATGTATATATATATATTTGTTTTAAGAACAAGCTAAATTTGTAAATTTTTCAATAGAAACATTTCTCCGGCGAAGCCGGATTTCTCCAAGCAATGCTGGCTCGCTATCGCTTGCCAGGAAGATATCAACACCTGGTTGGGGATAAATGCCTTAACACAGTTGGCTGAATGGGGCCGAATGGATACAAGCCAGAGAAAGAGAGAAAAGGAGAACAAGATAAACAAATCAGATGACCCCCCTTAACGCATTACAGATTTCGCTGGGATCTAGATAAATTAATTAGTCACCTCGGTGGAAACAAAATTTCGTCCTAAATTCGTCCCTAGCTGCATATTGCCAACTAATCGAAGCATAGGGTCACTCAAGGATTTTTTAGCCATGGATATTATAGAAGTTCGTGAGTATGACTTGATATTCACTTAATTTTGATGATGTTGCCAGTCTTATTCATTATGTACATATTATTTGATAGCATATGATTAACAGATGAGCTACAAGATTCAACACTGACATGATATAAAGGCCCAGTGACACAGACTATTCTACATATAAAGGCCCAGTGACACAGACTATTCTACATATAAAGGCCCAGTGACACAGACTATTCTACATATAATATAATATATACATTATAACTATATACCTCTCAGTTTGAATTATACTTGAATAGTGTGGCATTCACAAAGTTGGCTGGTTTCAGTGTTCCCTTAACCCTTTGAGTACCAGCGACGTGTGATATACCTGTATTATATTCTAGCTATAATTACACGATATTATGCAGCTTAAGAAAGATCTGTGGTAGTTAAAAAGGGTTGGTTGAGATAGTGTGAAGCCTTATTATTGCTAGAGGTCCTTCCTAACCTGAATAAAATGGTCTAATCAATGCCAGAATATAATTAAAGGATGACACCGGTACTGGACGGGTTAAGTAACAACATCCCCTTCCACTAAGTCTTTTTCATCACCTTTTCCTTCCACCAGTTCCGTCCACCTCCTCCACTTATCCTCTTCCCTCCACCAACGTCCATCACCTCTTACTTCCACCTCCTCTTACTTCCACCATCTCTTACTTCCACCACACGTTCCTTCCACCTCCTCCACTTATCCTCTTCCATCCACCAACCTCCTCCACCGCTCCACCGCCCCAACAATCAATAATAGCATGTAAGAAGGCATCCTAGATCCCTCGTTTGTGCCTGTCTGGATAGCCTTCCATGACCACCTCTCATATAGCTTCTTATGTTCTGGGGCACCGATCCTTCCACCACGCCTTCCTTCCCTTCCTTCCATCACCCGTTCCTACACTTCCACCTTTCCTTTCAACCCCCACCCTGATCCTTCCACCACCCCCTGCCTCCCCCCTTCCTTCCATCGCCTTCATTTCTACCCCTCCCTCCCCCCTTCAATCCCTACCCCGACCCCACCAATCAATATGAATGTGTAAGAATATACCCTACGCCTCTTGTTACTGCCTGCCTCGCTATCCTTACCATGACCTTCTCCCCTATCGCTTCTGGGGCCCCGATTCTCAAGGCAATAACGACGTCGCATCTCTCTATAGCCGTCGTAAGAGAAGATTAAGACAGTCTGGGTCAATCGTATCTATTGCTTCCCTCGATATCTTCCCACAACCTCCTTCCTCTCTTATCGTCTCGCTCACTTCCTTATTTTCCTTCTACTATTTCCTCCTTAAGGGGGGTCACCGTTTTTTGTTTTATATTTCTCTCCTTTTCTCTCTTTCCCTGGCTTGTATCCATTCGGCCCCACTCAGCCAACTGTTTTAAGACGTTTATCCCCATCCAGGTGTCGATTTTTTCCTGGCGAGCGATTGCGAGCCAACATTGTATGGAGAAATCCGGCTTCGCCGGAGAAATTTTTCTATCGAAAAATGTACAAATTTATCTTGCTGTAAAAAAAAATATATATATATATATATATGCTGGCTCGCTATCGCTCGCCAGGAAAATATTGACACCTGGATGGGGGTAAAAATCTTAAAACAGTAGGCTGAATGGGGCCGAATGGATACAAGCCAAAGAGAGAGGGAGAGCAAGAGAAAAAAAGCGAGGTGGGCCCCCTTAATTATTTCCTTCACCATCTCTATTTCCTTTTCCTTTTACACAATTCAATCATTTATTCCCCACCATCATCATTTATTCCCCACCATCATCATTTATTCCCCACCATCATCATTTATTCCCCACCATCATCATTTATTCCCCACCATCATCATTTATCCCCACCATCATCATTTATTCCCCACCATCATCATTTATTCCCCACCATCATCATTTATTCCCCACCATCATCATTTATTCCCCACCATCATCATTTATTCCCCACCATCATCATTTACTTCCGCCATCCCTTGCTTCTATCGCTATTTCTATCACAACCTCTTCCTTCCACTACTTCTACTTCTTTCCTTTCACCAATTCTATCACCATTCTTCCTTCCATCATCCATTTTGTTCATCACTTCTTTGTTTTATCACCGTTTACCACCACAACCCTTTAACTTCCACCACCTAAGACTCATTCCTTCCACCAAGACCACAATCATTCTTCCACCACACTTCCTTCCACCATCCAAACTTTCCAATAATTCCCTTCCCCACAACCTCTTCCACCACCTCTCCCACCCTGTAACCTCCATCAGCAGATTATAAAAGGACTTGGGTAGCAATGAAAAGTGAAACATTACATTCAATTTTCTCCTAAAACTCCCACAGACTCTTACGAAATGTAATAAAAATCGTCTAAAAATAGCAAGAATAAAATGAAAGACTGCTTCATGGCATACTAAAGGAATTGAAACAAAATACAATAAAATAAAAAATAAAATTATATATGCAATACCACCAGACTCCGATAAAATTCCCCTGTAAGATTTATGCTCGTGTGACATCCGAAGCAAGAGAAATGATAGCCCGATCATGGAAATATATCGAAGGTAGGAAGGCAGTAACTAGGCACCCAGGAGGTCTTCTGCAGGGCTTATATTGATTGATGGGGTGGGGGGGGGGGGGGGGGGGGGTGTAGATTGATGGGGTGGTGGTGGGAGGGGGAGGTAGGAAAGATGAGAGATAAGTGGAGGAGGAGGGGTAGAGTAGAGGAGTAGGAGGTAGAGGAAAGGAGGTGCAGGTTGAAAGAAGGGTTTGTGAAGTAGAGTAGTGGGAGGGAGAGAAGTGGAATCAGTGGAGGAAGAGAGATGGTAGGGAGCAAGTGAGACGACAGAGATCCTAGAAAGATATGGAAAGCAGGCAGTAACTATAATAGGGATCCAGAATGCCTTCTTCCGTGCTTACATTGTTTGGTGGAATAATGTTTTTTGTTTTTTTTTGTCTATGTGAGTGAGGGAAACAAAAGGCAGAACTGCCTGTATCGAGTGCCTCCCCCGAGTTAAAAGAGTGACAGGGCCAAAACCAAGGGACGTTCGAGCCAAAATGCCTGGACACACGGAGTTTGAAGCAATTTAAGTCATAGGAAGAGGGAAAGACTGATTCTGGGAGAGAGTTCCAGAGCTCAGCAGTTGAATAGAAGAAAGTCTGAGAATAACGTGGTGTTGGTGTATTGTAGGTGGTAGCGGTAGAGAGGGGTGGGGTGGGAGAAGAAGTAGTGGAAATGAGAGAAGTGGTAAATATGGTAGGGAGCAAGTGATACAACAGAGAGGTTTGGGGTGGGAGAAGAAGTAGTGGAAGGGAGATATGTGGTAAATATGGTAGGGAGCAAGTGATACAACAGAGAGGTTTGGGGTGGGAGAAGAAGTAGTGGAAGGGAGATAAGTGGTAAATATGGTAGGGAGCAAGTGATACATTAGAGAGGTTATAGAGAGATATGTAAAGGAGGCAGACATTAACTAGAGACCCCGGGTGTCTTCTTCCAAGCTTATGTTGATGGATGGTGGGTGATGGTGGGTGAAGTAAAAGCCAATTTTGGTGTAAATAACAGTGGTGTATAGGAGAGGTGAAAGGGATTAATTGAAAGAAACGATTATGAAAAAGGTGTGTGGTAGGAAAATGCTTGTGCAATTGGTGGTAGGAAACATGAGAGGTTGTGGAAGAAAGAAGTTGAAGAAAGACATGAAAGAAAGAAGTTGAAGGAAGATATGAAAACAAGCGAGACGAAATAGAGGTCATGGTAAAATATCGAAGGCAGGCAGGCGGTAACTAGAAACCCAGGATGTATTAAGGGGGGTGACCTGTTTTTTGTCTCTCCTTTTCTCTCTTTCTCTGGCTTGTATCCATTCAGCCTACTGTTTTACGACGTTTATCCCTATCCAGTTGTCGATTTCTTCCTGGCGAGCAATAGTGAGCCAGCTTTGTACAAAGAAGTTCGGCTTCGCCGGAGAAATTTTTCTGTCGAAAAATGTACAAATTTAGCCTGCTGTAAATTTTTGTTTTTAAATATGCTGGCTCGCTACTGCTCGCTAGGAAAAAATCGACACCTGGATGGTGATAAAGGTCTTAAAACAGTAGGCTGAATGAGGTCGAATGTATACAACCCAGAGGGAGAGAAAAAAACGAGGTGGGCCCCCTTAATGCATACACACTCATATTGATTGTTGGGATGATGGTGGTGGTGGGGACTGAGGTGGAAGTGAGGAGGTGGAAGGAAAGGTGGTGGATGAAGGGTTGTAGGATTAGTGGGCGGAAAGAATTAGACATTGTGGAAGAAAGCAGTGTTTGAAGGAAAATGTGAAAGCAAGGGAGAGGCCATGGGAACTTATCGAAGGCAGGTAGGCCGTTTCTACAGACCCAGGATGTCTTCATGCACGCTCCTATTGATTGTTGAGATGGTGGTGGGGTGGGGGTGGGGGTTAGTGTTGGTGGTGGAGGTAGTATTGGTGGTGGTGGGTGGGGGTTAGTGTTGGTGGTAGTGAGTGTGGGTTAGTATTGGTGGTGGTGGGTGGAAAAGGAGGAAGAGGTGAAGGAGATGGAAGGAAGGAATAGATGGAAAGAACAAGTCTATTAGGAGTGTTGGGAGGGAAAAATTAGAGGTGATGGAAAGCTGATGGGGTGGAGGTGACGGAAGAGAGTGGAGAAGGAGGAAGAGGTGAAGGAAGTGGAAGCAAAGGAATATATGATGTTGGAAGACCTGTAGCAAGAGTGTTGAAAGGCAAGAATTAGAGGGGATGAAAGAGGTTGAAGGAAGATGTAAATTAGAGCGAGGCCAGACGGCGAAAGAGGAGGTCATGGAGAAAATATCGAAGCAGGCAGTAACGAGGGATCTAGGATGTCTTCATACACACTCGTATTTAGCTTGGCTGAGTGGTGATGGTGGTGATGGGAGGGGAGAAGTTGAAAGTTAAGGAGGTGCAGGTGGTGGAAGAAAGTGGAGAAGGAGGAAGAGGTGGAAGGAAGGAATAGATGGTGGAAGGAAGAATTGCGGACCCCAGATATCTCCACGCACACTTATATTTAGGTTAGCAGGGTGGTGGTGGGAGTGGAGAAGTTGAAAATTGATGGGGTGGAGGAGAGTGAAGAAGGAGGAAGAGGTGAAGGAGGTGGAATGAAGAGATGGTGGAAGAAAGATTGGAAGTAGGGTTGGTGGAAGGCAAGAGGTGGTGGAGTTACTGAAAAATGCAAACTAGAGCGAGACGGAACGATAAGAGAGGAAGTCAAGGGGAAATATCGAGGTAGGCAGGCAGTCACGAAGCGCCCGGGATGTCTTCTTGCACGTTCTTATTTAACCCCTTGAAGATTATGGCGCGTTTTGAGAGTTTATTCTGGCTATTAATAGACGATTTTATGCAGTTTATGAAGGTTCTCTGGGAATCATAGGGTACAAACTATCTCAATTAACCCTCTGACTTCCATATCGTCTTCCTAAGCTAAGTAATATCGTCTAAAAAAAAATACAAAAAATAAATAAATAAATATATATATAGGAAGACAGTCGTTCTGGTATATTGAAAAGGTTAATGATGAGGTGGTGGAGGACGATAGAGATAAAGCAATAGTGGTGGAGTAGAGAAGGAGAGGCAGAAGTGGAGGAGGTTTAGGAATGGTGGTGGATAATAATAGTGGTAATAACAAGATTGGAGGGTGGAAGAGAGTGTGTTGGCATGGATTGCCTAAGGGCAGATTTCTACTCTAAGGATTTTTTCTGGACCCCTTTCTTCCTCATGCTTAGCCCCATTCCTTTTGAGATTATAAGACGTTCGCCCTATTAGTTTGGCAATTTTAAGAACTTTCGCCATATTTATGTCCATTTTAAGACCTTTCGTGCCATTTAGGTGTCGATTTTTTCCTGGCGAGCGATAGCGAGCCTGAGATTTTGTGAGGAACCGGCCTTCGGCCGGGATATTTTTCTACCGAAAAATGTACAAATAAATCTTGAAGAGGGGTCTAGGGGATGTTTTTTAAGCTTGATGGAGGTCTAGCGAGGAAACTAAAAAAGATTATGAAAATAGTGTAGGAAGTGGTGGTGTGTTGGCAGGAATAGTGTAGGCAGTGGTGGTGTGTTGGCAGGAATAGTGTAGGAAGTGGTGGTGTGTGTTGGCAGGAATAGTGTAGGCAGTGGTGGTGTGTTGGCAGGAATAGTGTAGGCAGTGGTGGTGTGTTGGCAGGAATAGTGTAGGCAGTGGTGGTGTGTTGGCAGGAATAGTGTAGGCAGTGGTGGTGTGTGTTGGCAGGAATTCATTTCAGAAGAATAGTGTTGGCACTAGTGGAAGAAACTACTGAGAGGAACACACATAAGAGGAAGCGATTAGAGAAGGAGGAAGGATTAAGAGAAGAGGTTGTCATGGAAAAGATAATAGCGGGGCCAGCAGTAACGAGGGTCCTTGAGGATGTCTGCATGTATGCTCATATCGATTGGCAGGGGCTTGGTGGGTGGACGTGGTGGAGGAGTGGAGGAGGTGGAAGTGGGGATGAAGGAAGGGGTGGAGGAGAAGGTGGTTAGTGGATGGTTGTGGTGGTGGAGTGGAAGTGAGTGGAGTAGAGGAGGTGGAGGTGGGGATGAAGAAAGGGGTGGAGGAGAAGGGTATTGGTGGGTGGATGTGGTGGAATAGTGAAGGAGGTGGAAGTGGGGATGAAGGAAGGGGTGGAGGAAGTTGGTGAAGAAAGCTAATGAAGTAAGCGAGACGATAGGCAGGTCATGGGGGGGGGGGGGGGGCTGGCGGGGGTCAATACAGACAGGCCTAACTATGAGCCTAGGATGTCTTGTTTACACACTCATACACTGTAGATAGATTGGGATGGTAGGGGAAGGAGGTTGGTGGGAGGTGGAAAAATGAAAATTGTGGAAGAGATGGGGGAGGAAGGGAAGTATGAATGAAAAGGTGGAAGAATGAACAGTGAAGGAATGATTGTGGCATAAGTGAAAAGAAAGAATTATAATGGAAGTGATAGGGGAGGAAGGGAGGTATGAATGAAAGGGTGGAAGGATGAACAGTGAAGGAATGATTGTGGCATAGGTGAAAAGAAACAATTAGAAGTGCAGAAAGCGATGGAAGAAAGATATGAAAGCAAGCAAGGGAGACAATAGAGAGGTCCCTGGAAATTATCGAAGGTAGGCAGGCAGTAACTAAGGAGCCAGGATGTCTTAATGCACGCTCATAATGATTGGTGGAGTGGAGGAAGGTCGAGGGTGGTGGTGGTGGTGGATGGTTGGGGTGGTGGTGGATGGTTGGGATGGTGGTGGATGGTTGGAATGGTGGTGAATGGTTGGGATTGTAGTTGTGGTTGGTTGGCATTGTGGTGGATGGTTGGGATGGTAGTGGATGGTTGGGATGGTGGTGGTAGATAGTTAGAATGGTCGTGGATGGTTGGGGTGGTGGTGGTGGTGGATAGTTAGAATGGTCGTGGATGGTTGGGGTGGTGGTGGTGAATGGTTGGGGTGGTTGTGGTGGATGGTTGGGGTACCCTGGTGGTGGTGAATGGCATGGGAAGATATCGAAGATAGGCAGTAACTAGGGGATCCAGGGAGTTTGTTTACATGTTTACGTTGATTGGTGGGATGGTAGAGAATGGGAGTGAAGACTTGGAGGAGGTGGAAGTGGGGAATGGAAGGTAAGGTGGTGGAATGGAGAGGTGAAAGGTATTATTGGAGAAAATGGATGATGGAAGGAAGTGGTTGAAAAGAGAGATGAAGGGGAATGGTGGAGGAAATGTATGTTGGAAGGAAGTGTGAGTGAAGGACAATGTGGTGGTGGTGTAACCTGGTATGTGTGGTGGTTAATTAATGATAATAATAATTAAGGAATACAATAAGAAAATGGTACTAGGTGTATTGGATATATATTAAACAACAAGTTACAGTTAGAATATAGAATATCTCGTTGCATATATATAATATGGTTATAAACTTAACAGGAGTCAAAGTTGAGTAAAGGAGTGTACAATGAATATAACTAGATTATAACTCTGTGTTGAGTATATAACTATGAAGGGGTGTGGAGTCCAAGGGAGTACAAATGAGTTCAAGGATGTCAAGTAACAAATAGTAGTGCTTAGTGAACGGTGTGGAGTACAGGGGTTAATTTAGAGTGACTGTCAAGGGGTTACCTTATGGGTAGCAATAAGCAGGGAGGAGAGAGCCTAAATGTGTGTGGCTCTGGGATGAGTGTTAAAAGTGTTCTACTTGATTGGGGAGATTTATCTCATTATATAGGCTGCTATCACGTGTCTACTTGTGAGAGTCTAAACAGTAGTTTGGTGTAGAAAGCAGGGTTTTGCGTCATTGTATTTTGCATACTTTAGAGTTATTTCATTAGTAAGGAAGAGTAAGTACTCTTGCGACCCGAATCAACTGTCTCAAGAATGCTAACTAAACTGTCTTGCAGGTGGTTGTGTAAACAGGATGTTATGATTGACATGTTTAGAGGCTGGATTACAAAGCGTACATTTTAGGACTGCTTGTACAAAGTACAAAGGTACAAAGGTACAAAGGAAATCAAGCAACAACAGGTCTGGTGACCCTTCTAGGCTGCTTGTCCTCCAAAACACTGAGGATCAATTGTTCAAACAGTGGTTTAGAGTGGGTAAGGGAACATTGTAACATTGTGTGTAAGGTTGTTTATGAGTGAGGTAATGCAGGTGTCTTTAATGGGTGTTTAAGTGTAGCTATACATTATTACAATGAATAATACGAGTAAATAATATATTGTGGATATATATAATAGTTGCTGGTAGAAGGATGAAGGAGTAACCAAATATGTAAATATATTGTGTTAAATAACCCCCATGGTGAATTTATTGTTTCACCAACAATTATTATAGCATAAATTATATATAGATAAATGGTGGTTATACTTATAAATGGTCAGGGTAATTGGTGGAGTATATAGTTTTCCCATTGACCCAAATAAATTAGATTTTATTTATATACATAACTATATATACACACACACATATATATATAATGGTTTGGTTATAGAGAGATATAAATTAATAATACTAACGTGATAAATTGGTTTCCTGGACATATTTGTGAATTAAGAATATAAGGTTTAAGGTTGAATTGGAGAGTAGACTACGTACAAAGTACTTTATCAGGTGTGAGTTAAGTAGTTATAAGTTCGTTGAGTATTTGAGATATTAACGAGATATTTATAAGTTCATAAGTGTGAATTGACCTATATACTTTGGCGTTGAAATGATACTATATAGAGGGAGTTGTGAGAGTCCATTCACAAATCCCGTCCAGAATGCCTATCTATCTTAAATGGTGTACAGGAGTATATCAGATAAATGGTGTACACAAGTATACAACTTCATGGTGTAAACATATATAAATATTTTGGAGATTATATAACGATACAGTGGCTTTCACATGATAGAAAAGGGAGTAGGCTAGTTAATTAGGTGAGTTTTAAAAAAAATGTATTTAGATATATGATATCCAAAGATTAACACAATAAATGGATATATATTTAGTTTGTGTCTAGTTATAGAGTAATTCTTTGTTTGAACCACTGAGTGTCTGCATGATTACTTTTAAATATATATATATATATATATATATATATATATAATTTTTTTAGTTAGTGGTAAGATTTGAGTTTTAGGAGAACACGGATGTTGTACGTGTAATCTCGAGTGAGAGAAAACGATGGGTGTTAAAGTTTCATGGGATACTGATGTAATCATCATATGTAACTGTGAGGTGAACATTGGGGTAAATAATATATTGTGAATATATATACTAGTTGCTGGTAGAAGGATGAAGGAGTAACCAAATATGTAAATATATTGTGTTACATTGGGATTGGTGAAAGGGAAGAATTATAGGAGGTGGAATTGAGGGATAGTGGTAGCAAGTGAATGGAAGGGAGTGAAACAGGAGGAAGGGACAATAGAGTAAATAAAGACCCTATGGATGTCTTTCTACACACGCATATTGACTAGTGGAGTGGAGTGGTGAAGTAGGTGGTCTATCTATCTATCTATCTATCTATACTGTATACTCAGGCCCAATACCAACTTTTCCTTTTTTTTTGGGGGGGTGGGGGGTTTGGTGGCGGAAGAATATATTGTAAAAAAGAGTGTAGTAAGAGGAAGCGGAGAAGAGGGAGAAGGATGAGAGGCAAGGACGTGTGGGGGAAGAACAAATATATGGTGGAAGGACAGATTGAAAGCAGTGGTTGAAGGAAGGGATGGGAATGGTGGAGTGGTGGAAGTGAGAAGCCTAGAAAGAAAAGGACTGGTGGAAGGGTGGTTGTGGAATTGGTGGAATGGTAGGGAGGGGGCGCTGCATGTTGGGGGTTGTGGGATGGATGGATATTGAGGAGTGGTGGAAGGGAGAAAGCTAGAATGAAAAGGGATCTTGGAAGCGTGGTTGTGGAATTGGTGGGTGGGTGAGGAGGGGGGTGGGGTGAGGATGATTGTGGTGATGGAAGGAAGGGGTTGTGAAGGAAGGAGGTGGTGTACGGAAGGGGTTGTAGAAGGAAGGGGTTATGCAAGAAAGGAGTGGAAGGAAGGGATTGTGGAAGAAAGGGGTTGTGAAGGAAGAAGTTGTGAAAGGAAGGGTTTGTGAAGGTAGGGAGTGGAAGGAAGGGGTTTTGAAAGAAGGGGTTGTGAAAAGTAGGGGTTGTGAAAGTAAATATGTTTGAAGGAAAAGGTGATGGAGGAATGGTGGTTAGCGGAATAGATGAATTAGAGGTGGTGGAAAGAAGAGAAGGCGGGCAGAATAGTGATGTCATGGAAGAATATCGAGGCAGGCAGTAAGTAGAGGTCTAGGTCCTCTAGGATGTCTTCATACACGCTTATATTGATTGGTGGAGTGCTTATGGTGGTGGTGGTGGAGGTGATGGAAGTGATGGTGGTGGTGGTGGTGGACTGGTTATGGTGGTGAGGGTGGTGGGGATGGAAGTGATGGTGAAAGGGATTAATGAAAAGATTGCAAGGAGGAAGGAAAAGCGATGGGAAAACTGGAATAATGATGGGCGGATTGGAAAAAAAAACATATACAGAAAATATAAAAGGAGGGTGTGGTTTAAGAAGGATAAGAAAGCGAGCGATCCAGGAAGCAGATAGGAAAAGAGCGAAGGTCATGGAAGAATATCGAGGCAGGCAGGCTGTAAGGGGAGCTCTAAGATGTCTTCATGCACGCTATTATTGATTAGTGGAATGGTGGTGGTGGTGGTGGAGAGGTGGAAGGAAGGGTGGAAGAGAGGAAAAAGTAGTTGAAGAAAGGAAGTGTGGTGGTGGTGGAGGGGTGCAGAGGGTGGAAGGAAGGGATGGAAGAGAGGAATGGGTGGTGGAAGGAAGAAGTAGTTGAAGAAAGTGTGTTGGTGAGCTTGAACGTACAGGAAGGGAAAACAATAGGAAAAAAGGTTGCGAGAAAATAATTGAACAAAAAGGAAGGGATAAAGGAATAGGAAAAACTGAAGGGAAAACATAATAGAAAAAGGAAGAGAAATAAGAAGGGAGAAAATAAGAGGCGAAAGAGTGAAGGCAAGAGTAGGAGCAAGGGAGTGTGAGCTTGGAGAGACGCTGCAAAGGAAAAGGTTGGATTAATCTTGAAGAAAGGAAGGAAGGAAGGAAGGCAGGAAGTTCAAGAGAGGAAGGAGAAAAAGGAGGAAACAAGGAGGGAAGAATGTTAATGGGAGGAAGGAAGAAAGTTCAAGGGAGGAGAGAAGGAAGGAAGGAAGGAAGGAAGTTCAAGGAAGGAAGGAGAGGAAGGAGGGAAGAAAGTTATAGGAAGGAAGGAAGGAAGGATGTTCAAGGAAGGAAGGAGAGGAAGGAGGGAAGAAAGTTAAAGGAAGGAAGGAAGGAAGGAAGGAAGAACAATTCAAGGATAGAAGGGAGGAAGAAAGTTCGATGGAAGTGGGAAGGAAGGAAGGAAGGAGGAAAGAAAGTTCAAAGGAGGAATGAATTAATGAAGGAAGGAAGGAAGACATTTCGAGGGTGGAGGGAAAGCAGGAAGGATCGACGGAAGGAAGAAAAGAAGGAAGTACGGATCTGAGGGAAGAAAAAAAGAAAGACAAAGAATGGAAGAAAGAAAGAAAGAAAGAAAGGAAGAAAGGAAGGAAGGAAAGAAGGAAGACAATAAGGAAGAAAGGAAGGAAGGATGGATGGGGGAGGAGAGTTGAACACAGGAAGGAAGGAGGGAAGGAAGGAAAGAAGTAAGGAAGATGAGAGTTGAATACAGGAAGGAAGGAAGGAAGGAAGGAAGGAAGAGGAGAGCTGAAAACAGGAAGGTGCATTATTCTTTGGGTACAACGATTAAAATTCCATGATTAAAATACTTTCTTTCATTCAACAAATTAAAAGATAGTAATTGCTTATAATTGTTTTCCTTTGTCATAGTTCATAGTTCATAATAAATCTCGCCGTCAAAATGTTTCGTCTTTTCACTAAGCTAATCATTATTCAATTTAGTTTACTCCCTTGACCTTTACCGAGCGTAAAATATAAATAAAATAAAAACAAGATCTCCCCCCCCCCCCCTACGAGCACAAAGGTCAGTCAGTTCCTCTTAAATTACAGGCTCGCTATCGCTCGTCAGGGAATAGCCGACACCTAAATGGCACGAAAGTTAATCATTCTGACACAGAAATGGCGCGAAAGGTCTTAAAATGGTCAAACTGATGAGGCGAACAAAATCTCAAAATGTAATGGGACTAAGCGCATGAGGGAGTAGGGGATTCAGAAAAAAAAAAAAAAAAAAAACTTCCCTAAATTCAGTAGGGTATAGTAGCTACTAAATAATCGAGGTACAGTACACCCACATGCAATAGTTAGTAACCAACAATATATACGAGAAACTACGTAATATGATGATTACACTCATTGTCTACAGTGTTATTTGTTTATATTTACTTAGTCACCCTTTAAAGTTATCCAGCTGGTAATTTTCCTTTTGGCGAGCTAAAGTGAGCCAACACAAATTGCTAGTTTCCAAAATGTATATACTGGTATATTTTCTTTTTGGAGAGCGATAGCGAACTAACACAATTGATCGTTTCCAAGGTCATCCAGCTGTTTCTTTGTTGAGCCGAGCGAATTTCCAAGGTTATCCAGATTTTTAGCGAGCGATTGCGAGCTAAATCAACAAGGAATGTTGGCTCGATATCGCTTGCAAAAAAAAGCTGGATAACCTTGGAGGCTATGGAAAAAATTATTATGGATGATTTTGAGTGTTATTTTATCTGTTTGTTTTGTTAATTATCTATTTTAAACGGATATATTTATCAGTAGAAAGTTGTCCCAGCTGAAGGCCGATTTCTACCATATTGCATTCTCGCTATTGCTCGCCAGGAAAAATAATCAACATCCGGATGGGGCAAAATGTCTTATATTTGCCAAACTAATGAGGCAAACCGTCTTCGCATCGCCAGACTAATGGGGCGAATCATGTAGGGTTCAAATAGACCACCCTCAGCTTAGACAGTTAGTTAATGAGCTCTCCAGAATGTCCTCTTTCTTCACTCCACTAATATCAAATTAAAGGTCATAGATTTTTGGCGTAATTGCACTTTTCCATTCGCCATAATTCAGAATGTCCTTAACCTGATTATCTCTATCTCTCTCTCTCTCTCTCTCTCTCTCTCTCTCTTACACACAAACACACACAGTCAAAGTTAGATTTTAAAGCAAAGTTAGATAATTGTAACTCAGGAAGCGAGACAATACGAGCCTAAACAGCTCAACTCCTGTATACTACAATTAGGTACATACACACACACACACACACACACACACACACACACACACACACACACACACACACACACAGTTTTCACTCATTTATCTATTTTTCTTTTCTACATTACTCGTATTTCACTCATTTTTTGTTATCTCTTCGCAATTGAGGAACAAGATCATTTAACCCATTCAGGATGCCAAGACAAGCTTCTTCATTATATTCTGGCTATTATTAGACGATTTTAGGCAGCTTAGGACGAATCTCTAGGTATCAAAGGGTTAACAACAATCGTAGCCCATCTGACTTCCAAAATGTCCTCCTAATAATAAATCAAATAGTGAATAAAAATAGTTTAATGTTAGCCAAAACAGAAAGAAGACTCGCGTCCTCGAAAACTGAACGAGCAGAGAGAGAGAGAGAGAGAGAGAGAGAGAGAGAGAGAGAGCGAGAGAGAGAGAGAGAGAGAGAGAGAGAGAGAGAGAGAGAGAGAGAGAGAGGAGTGTGTGAGAGCAAAGAATTATAGTATGGTCTCTATCTCTCCATTTTCCCCCCTCGATAACTTATCTTAAATATCATTAGTATGCAAATTTGAACACGTACAATTGCCAACACTTCCGACTTTTACAAGGCGAGATATATTTAGGTTATTATTACTATTTTTGTGTATATAATGACACACACATTATACAAACTTATACTATTGTATGTATTGTTAAGGGGAGGTTTTTAGTTTGGTCCCTAGATATCCATCAAGCTTAAGATTACACCCCCTTGAGCCTCTTTCAAGATAAATTTGTACATTTTTCGGTAGAAAAATGTCCCGGCTGACAGCCGGTTCCTCTTAAATTACAGGCTCGCTATCGCTCGCCAGGATAAAATCGACACCTAAATGACACGAAAGGTCTTAAAATTGACAGAAAGGGGTTGAAAGTTCTTAAAATCGTCAAAATAATGGGGCGAACGTCTTAAAATTAGAAAAAAAAAAACAATGGGGCTAAACATGAGGGAGAAAGGAGTCAAGAAAAAAATCCCTCAAGTGGACCTCTCCCCTTAACCCCTTCAGTAAAGGCGACCTATTATGTATTGGATTTCAGCTACATTCAGACAATTTTATGAAGCTTAGGAAGGATATAGGAAGGAAGGGGAGGTGTGGTGGAGTGGTCATGCCACTGGATTGGTAATCCAATGGACCCGGGTTCAAATCCCGATATGTCAATGGGAAGATATTATTGGGATTGAAGTTGTGCTGTAGCCTACCTAGTATCAGTGCATTACCACAAAGCCCACCGAAATGCCAAAACAATACCCTCATTGTTTCCTGATTAAATAACACTGTATGAATATTCCCATATTCAAAATATGTTACAGGGGGACAATGGAACTAGTGAGTGCACTGCTCAATAGGTGGCGTTATGAGCGTGAGGGTCCTGAGTCTGGAGGGTGAGACGGTGGTGAAGAACTTTGAACGAAGCAACCAGCCGCTTCAGAGATGGAGCTGATTCGAGCCATGATGGATGCTTGACATGTCTTCACTTCCCCAGACTGGAAGAAGACCTCACGGGGCTTCACCGTGTTGACGGAGTGGTGGAATGTACAGGCTCTCAGCCTATGCCCGAGAGGGAGTAGTTGGAATATAGAAGAAAAAAAAAAAAAAAAAAAAAGTAGCTAAAAGGGTTAATGGAGATGTCTGTAGCCTCTTCATTGGTAGACGTCCTGCTTA
>CM064483.1:65419739-65456713 GCA_032716605.1 Paralithodes platypus | reverse complement strand
TAGAGTGGGTAAGGGAACATTGGCAAGGGAACTACTGCCCTGCCACTAACGATGCAGGACTAGGAAGTTACTAGGGGACATATGGGTTAGTAACTGATGTGAGGATAAAGTTACTCATTGACAAACGCAGTCAGTCCGCGGGTTTTGATGCGAGATATTTGTCTAGGCGGAATTTAAATGAATCATCAACGGGGCTGCAGTCTATAACGTCTCGGGGAAGCCCAAGTCCACACGTTGACAACTCGATTGAAGAAGAAATTCTTATATTCGTGCGAGTTAAAAGATTTACCTAATAATTTTTGCAACCGTTTTCCCCCCGCGTGTAATTAGATTGGTCCGATAGTGAAGTACTTACTACAGTTCATTATTGTCGATGCCTTATGATGATTTTGGAACACTGTGAATTCAGGTCGCCTGCTTAATCTGGCGCTGGGTTAGACGGAAATAGGATTTAATTATCTAAGACGCTCTTCGTATGGTAAAAAATTAAAAATAAAAATTGTTTCTTTTAGGCTAGGTATCATTTTGGTAAACGGTCTCTACGTTGAACTCGTTCTAGCTTGTTTATATTCTTTTTGGTAATAAGGGCCACCGAGGATTGAACGCAGTATGTCCAGAAGAGGGCGGACTAAGGAATTGTAAAGAGGTTTTAGGAATACTTCTTTTGGGATTTATGCTCAAATGACATGCCTATAAGAGCCAATTATTTTTTGTTTGCCTTCTTAACAACTTCTTGAACATTTGTTGACACGGCTCGGTTTTAGGTTACTCGATAATTGTTACTCCCAGAGCAGTTTCTCTGTTTACATTCTTAAGCTGAGTGCCATTCATCGAATAGTTTTTGCTTTCGTTTCTCATTTAGGGTATCCGACATGTAGTAACGTTTACATTTATCCGCATTGAAACTCATTAGCCAAATTTTGTGGGCCCAACATGACAATTTATCTAGATTGTGTTGGCATAGCGTCAACTTGTTTCGTTTGAGAGTACGGCTATTTGCAATTTTTTGTATCGTCAGCAAATTTTGAGGTGTGGCAGGTGAGACCCTCATCTCTGTCGTTGATGTAAATTAGAAAGAGAAAAAACAAAAAAAATTTTTGGGGTCCCCTAAGTACCGATCCCTGGGGTACCCCGCTACTTACCTTGGTCCCATGTTAGGATGCCTTAACCGTTTATTGACTTACCCTTTGCTTTCTTGTTGCTTGAGCCCATTTTTCTATCCATTTCAACACACCACGTCTTGTAATTCCAATGCGCTTTTAGTTTTAGCAGTAACGTTTGTGGGAACTTTGTCAAAGGCCTTTGTGAAATCAAGGTATATAATATCTACAGCTTTCACCTCTCATCGTAGAGGTTGATATATCGTGGGGAAGAAGTCTAAGAGGTTTGTTAAACAGGAACGTTTTTTTATACGAAAGCCGTGTTGAGTATCTTTAAGTATTGTTTATTTTCCTCTAAGGTATTTTACGCGTCCTGTCTCGTAATGAGCCGTTTCTAAAGGGCATTTTACAGACACGAGGTTAAAGCTAATTGGACGATAGTTAGCTGGTTGTAGGGATTTGCTGCCTTTTTTGAATATCGGGTGTTACGTTGGCTAGCTTCCAACTGATCAGGCATAGTTCCAGACTGCAAGGATTTATTGAATAGTAATGTCAGTGGTTTGAAGAGACTCATTCTTATCTTCCTTTGAGAACTCTGAGGACGAGATTGTATCAGGTTCCTGGCGTTTTATTTTACCTTGAGTTTTATCTAAACAATTCAATACTTCTCTCTCTGTAACGGTGATATTGCTTAGAACATCTGAATTATCAATCTGAAAATCGGCGATGGGTGTATAAGGGATATCCCTGAGTCTTCTGTTGTAAAAACTGATGCAAAGAAGGTATTGAGGGGCATTACCTCATTTGTACTTCGTCTTTTGGTGTATTCTCACTTTTTTCCATCGCCAACGGTCCAACAGTTGCAGTAACTTACTTTTTTCTTTCTGATATAACTATAGAATTTCTTTCGGGGTTTGTTTTACTTTGATTCGCAATATGTAACTCTAAGGTCTTTTTTACTTTGCTTTAATTTAACTTTTTGGCTTTGCGGTCGTAGCTCTACAAATTTCACGACCGTTCTTCGTCATTTTGTGAGGATTTTAATCTATTCCTTAGCAAATTTTTTAGCAAGACAGGCCAGTTTGAAATATCTTTATTCCACCATTTGGGCTTATTATTAGGGCCTGGACGCCGTATTTTCGATTGGTATGCATTGTCTTGCACTGCTTTTAGGTAAAAGTGGTTTCGAATAACTTCCAAGATGTATATTATGTCGTTATTGTTAATTAAAAAGCTCCAGTCAGTTTTTCTTTAAACCATAGCTCTAAGTTTATGGAAGTTTTGCTTTCTTGAAATTAGGGACTTTTTCGATGCTACTATTTTGGTTCGTTACTAGTACCCTTTAAAGTGTAAAGTTATCGTACGATGGTCGCTGTTACTGAAATTCATCACCAACATTCAAATTCTGTATCAATTCTTCTTTTGTTGCAAGTACAATGTCAAGAACGTTATTACCACGGGTCGGGCGTTCGAACAACAATTGATAAAGCGGAACTCTCTTGCAAGTTCGTATACAAGTCATGTCCGGAGTGTGAAGTAAAGAGTAATCGCCCCACTTGGTCACAGGTAACTTAAAGTCGCCAAACTTTACGGTATCTTGTGAGTAACTTACATCTGCAATTTGTTCCTAAATTTCCTCGGTCCGTTTGCACTGATTGAGCTGGAGGTCTGTATATTAACGCAAGTATTATTTTTTGTACCTTTATTATTCTTTATTTAGCACAAAAGATGTGTTCGACGTTCACAATTTGAGGTTTTTGACACGAGTTTCCGGGTTAAGACCTTTCTTTGATATAAAATAAAACGCCACCTCCATTTTTTATGTTATTCGGCTGTTCTCAAACATTACATAACCGGAAGTGAATACTCTGCTAAAAAGTCTCTATCTTCTTCTGTCATTGAAGCCAAGATTTTTCCTGTTATGCGCCAATCACATCATAATTTTCTGTAAACACTAGTTTCCTCTAAATCCGAAAATTTATTGCGTATGCTACCGAGCGTTTTGCCATAGAAAACCTTTAAAGTTGCGGTTTTAGAACTCGCAGATCGTTCTTTCATCGAATTTTTGGTTCTGAAGAGAGAGAGAGAGAGAGAGAGAGAGAGAGAGAGAGAGGAAGAGAGAGAGAGAGAGAGATAGAGAGAGAGAGACAGAGAAGAAGAAGGAGAGAGAGAGAGAGAGATAGAAGAGAGAGAGAGAGAGAGAGAGAGAGAGAGAGAGAGAGAGAGAGAGAGAGAGAGAGAGAGAGAGAGAGAGAGAGAGAGAGAGAGAGAGAGAGAAAGAGAAAGAGCGTCAAAGTCAAATATGTAGTAGAACAGACAGGTGAAGAATAATACAAGAAGACAAAAAGACCCATCACACGAACACAATAAAACCCTAAACAACAGGATACATTTTCCCTCCAAATACGAGAAAACGAAAAGGATTACCATTATTTCAGGCCACAACCCTCATCGTCATAGGTAGTGAACACCACATTAAGGGGGATGGTTCGTTTTTATGGCCCCCATTTTCCTTCATGTTTGGCACCATTAGTTTTCATATTTTAAAACGTTTGCTCCATTAGTTTAGCGATTTATAGGCATTTCGCCCCATTTCGTTGTAAATTTTAAGACCTTTTGTACCATTTAGGTGTCGATTTTTTCCTAGCGAGCGATAGCGAGCCTGTAATTTTATCAGGAAGTGGCCTTCGGCCGGGATATTTTTCTACTGAAAAATGTACAAATTACCCTTGAAGGGGGATCTATGGGGTGTTTTTGTAAGTTTCATGGTCTAGCGAAGAAACAACAAAATTAAATGAATATATAAATAAAAAATAAAATAACCACTGTCCCCTTAATCCCGTAAGTAGTCAATTTACCCCTTGACGATCATGATGCATTTTAGCAATTTATTTTGGCTATCTTTAGACGATTTACAGCTTAGGAAAGATATGTGGGAGTTGAAAGGGTAAGACTGGCCCAATCAACCCTCTGACTTCCATATACGGGGTACCCTTCCTACTCTGAATATAATCGTCTACTGACAGCCAAAATATACTGCAAAATTGCATAATGATCCTCATAGGGCTAATTAATAAGCTAACTCAAATCCACAGAGGATTATGCGATTTTGTTCCTACTATTTCCACTCAATTTCCTGGTCTGAATTTTGCTATATGATTCATTATCTTGTTGTGAGCGTTGTGAAAGTGTTGGATAAGTTTATGTAAGAGTGAGTGTTTTTTTTTTTAGATATAATAATGATATATAATCTTCATGTTAGCTTAATTGACAAACTCGAAGTACTGCCCTGATTGATTAAGTTACCTGGCTAGGCCAGAGTGTGCGTGCGTTTATGTGTCACCAATCGGATAGGTAGAACATTAGATTCAAATCAACCAAGAGAACAAGCAGGTTTCCGAAGTGGGTACTCAACAACAGATCATATGCAATCTGTTAACCAAGAGAAACAGATGAGTTCAAAAAGTCCTGTGTATGGCATTTATAGAATACGAAAAGGCATTTGACTTAGTCGAAATTTCTGCTGTAATGCGGGCGATTCGAAAACAAGGAGTATAAGAAAATTATGGGCAGGTTTTTAGAAGACCTGTATAGCGATATAACAGCATCAATAAAGCTCCATAATGAAAGTGAGAACAACGAAATAAGAAGGGGGTATAGACAGGGCGACACACATTCACAACACTGTTCACAGCGTGTTTGGAAGACATGTATTTAGGAATCTTGAATGGGACATGTTAACGGAGAATACCTAAGCAACCTCAGATTCGCTGATGACATAGTTCTTTTCAGCGACTCGGACTCAGGTTACAACAAAATTAATTATGGAAGAATTAAACAGAGAAAACCTTAAGGTAGGACTGAAAATTAATAGAAAACAAACCAAGCTCATTCTTAATCATCTTAAGTAACCACTAAGCAACCAAAACAAATTAAGATCGAAAATTAAGTGATAGAACCGGTTGAAGAACACATGTACTGTACGTAAGCAAGGTTATAAAGGCAAACCCAGATCACTCCAGCGAAATCAAGCGAAGGATAGGCATGGGATGGGGTACATTTGGTACACAGAGCTCTATTATGAAAAACAAGCTACCCCTTTCATTAACAAGGAAAGCATACAAATAATGTGGCCTCCCTGTATTAATCTATGGATAAGAAACTTGGAGTATAACAAAGTGTCTAGAACGTTAACTTAGGACTGTCAATGTTAGGAATAACTTGGAGAGCCAAGAAGAGAGCCCCTTGGATAAGAACAAAAATAAGTAAAATATATTCTCAGTACTATGAAAAAAAAAGAGGAAATGGTCCTGGGCCGGTCATATATTTAGAAGAGATTATAATATATGGACAAATACAGCAACATAATGGGAACCGAGAGATTATAATATATGGACAAATACAGCAACATAATGGGAACCGAGAGATGGAGCTAAAGGAAGGGGTAGACAGAGAACCAGATGGACGGATGATATCTGAAAGCTTGCTGGGGTACGATGGAATAGGCTAACATCTGACTGGTCAGAGTGGAAACGTTTGGGAGAGGCCTTTGTCCTGCAGTAGACTAACTCAGGCTGCTGATTATGATGATGAAGTGAGAGGGGGTCAAGATGTTATCTGAGTATGTGAGACGGGGTCAGGATGTTAGCTGCGTATGCAAGAGGGGATCGAGGTGTTAGTTCAGAGCGTGAAAGGGGGTTTTGGTGTTATTTAAGTATGTGAGAGGGTGTGTGGATTTCAGTTCAGTACCGTATGTGAGAGGGGGTGAGGGTGCTAGTTCAGTGGGGTGAGGGTGCTAGTTCAGTGGGGTCAGCGTCCTAGTTCACTGGGTCGGGGTGTTAGTTCAGTACCGGTATGTGATAGGGGGTCGAGGTGTTAGTTCAGTATGTGAGAGAGGGTTAGAGGCTTAGCTGAATACGGAGGAGATTTGGTAGACTAAGCTAGGTGGAGGGGTGAGTTTTGTTGCGTGCATGGGATGGAAGGGTTAGGTCGAGTGCGTGAATTAAGTGTGGAGGTGGGGGCTAGCTAGGTGCGTGAAGGGGAGGGGAAGTTTGAGGAGAGCGATAGTTGTGTGTGGGTGTGTTGAGGGGAAGGGGGGATCTAGTTGAGTGCTTGAGGGGGGTGGGGGTCTAGTTGAGTGCGTGAGTGGGGTGGGGGGGTGTCTAGTTGAGTGCGTGATTGCGTGAGTGGGGGTGGGCGTCTAGTTGAGTGCGTGAGTGGGGTGGGGGTCTAGTTGAGTGCGTGAGTGGGGTGGGGGGCTAGTTGAGTGCGTGAGTGGGGTGGGGATCTAGTTGAGTGCATGAGTGGGGTGGGGATCTAGTTGAGTGCATGAGGGGGGTTGGGGAATCTAGTTGAGTTGCATGAGTTGGGTTGGGGATCTAGTTGAGTGGCCTGATGGGGGTGGGGAATTTCTAGTTGAGTGCGTGAGGGGGGGGTGGGGTGGGCTAGTGTGAGTGCGTGAGGGGGGTGGGGATCTAGTTGAGTGCGTGAGTGGTGTGGGTGGCTAGTTGAGTGAGGTGCGTGGGGGGGAGGGGGGAGGGGGCTAGTTGAGTGGCGTGAGGGGGGAGGGGTGCGAGGTTGAGTGCGTGAAAGGGGGGGGAGGGGGGCAGTTGAGGTGGCGTGAGGGGTGAGGGAGGGGGCTAGTTGAGGTGCGCGAGGGGGTAGGGGGAGGGGGGCTAGGTGAGTGCGTCGTGGAGGGGGAGGGGGTCTAGTTTGAGTGCGTGAGGGGGGAGGGGGGCTAGTTGAGTGCGTGAGGGGGGAGGGGGGCGGCTAATAACAAGGTGACTGGAGGGGTGAGGGTCCCGGGGGTAAATATCCCATGTCAACACTGCTTCTCTCTCTCTCTCTCTCTCTCATCCCCTCTCTCCTTCCCCCTCCTCTTCTCCTTCTCTTCAAATGCTGCTTTCTTACTCCTCTTCGCTACGTCTCTCATACGCCCCCCTCTCTCTCTCTCTCTCTCTCTCTCTCTCTCTCTCTCTCTCTCTCTCTCTCTCTCGTTTTTGTAGTCAAACGTAAATGTTCCGTCTTCAGTGTTCCTGTTTTGTGTATCCCTTCACGATACAAAAACGCATGTTTTCACATTATTCTTGCTATCATTAGGCGATCTTACTCAGCTTCGAGAGGCTTTCTGCACGATGAGGGTAAAGTCTCAATTAACACTTCGGCTTAACAAATTCCTTCCCAATCTGACTAAAATCATCTAATAATAGCCAACATAGAAGGAAGAAGCGCGCCTTCGTATACTACAATGGTTGAATGATTCCCCTACTTTGTCGGTCAATCCTACCTTAAGTACCTTAATGTGGATCTTATGCCTATTTTCTCTTATTTAAACCCTTCTATTCCGGCGACGTCTTTTCAATTTTATTTTAGCTATATTTAGACGGTTATGTGTAGTTTAAGAAGGATCTGAGGCAGTTAAAAAAAAAGTTAAGTGTGATAGTTCGAAGCCTGTTAATTGCTGAAGGCCTTTTTTAAACTGAATCGTCTAACAGTTGCCAGAATATATTAAAATAGATGCCACCGATACTGTATGGGTTAAAGTACACGTGGGTAGCAACAACCTCCTTGAGTAATGTGCTGTTTTACATTTTCACCTGTCTTTTCTTTCCATCTCAGTCGGGATATTATTCTAGCATTCTCTCTTTCCATCAAGTTCCCTTTCATAGTCATCATCATCATCATCTCAAGCATCATTATTATCTACTTCAACTCCTTCATATAGATTAAGAGGCAAACAGACAGAGAGAGAGAGAGAGAGAGAGAGAGAGAGAGAGAGAGAGATAGTGAGAGTGGGTGAGAGAGTACAAAGGAAGTCAAACAACAACAGACTAGCGACCCCTCGAGGTTGCTTGCCCTCTAAATCACTGCTGTTCAGTGTTCAACAGCGGATTAGAGTGGGTGTGTGTGTGTGTGTGTGTGTGTGTGTGTGTGTGAGTAAATGAGTGTGTGTGAGTGAGAGAGTGTGTGTGTGTAAGTGAGAGAGTGTGTGTATGTGTGTGTGTGTGTGTTGAATACTGTAATGTAGAGTCATCAGCATATGAGTGAATGGGGTTGGAAAAGCAGTTGAGAAGGTCGTTAATGTATAATAGGAAGAGAATTGGAGATAGAACATAACCCTGAGGAACACCGGAGTTGATAGGTTGAGGAAGTAAACGGTGGACGGACGCAGCTATGGAACGGCCGGAAAGGAAATTAGAGACAAAGGCACAGATGGAGGGATAGAAACCGTAGGACGATAGTTTGGAAATAAGGGATTTGTGCCAGACTCTATCTAAGGCCTTCTATATGTCTAGCGAAAATAAGCCATGCAAATGGCAGCAAAATAGATAAATTCCGCCTTAAATAAAAACATAGGTAAACATTGGATTGAAAATAGGGTTGAGGATATGTGAAATAGATTGCCTAATATTCTAATCAGCTCAAAAACAGTGATTTGGAGTCATATGAATTATATTGGCTGGGTGTGAAAGGGATCTGCCTCGTAGGCCCTCTGGAGATTTCCTTTTTTTTTATAGTCTACTTTAAGCGTGTAGATTTATCTGCATAATAACTCTGAGTGTAGGTTCGTTTGTTTGCCAGTGTGTCTGCATGTACTGCATGTTTATAAACAGTAGTACACAGCGACAGTTTTCATTCTAAAGAGCAGAAAATTTGCCTGGCCATTGACAAAACCATAACAAAGGTCAAAGATGCCTTTTAAACAAGGCCTGGTGGTCGGACAAGAGGGTGAAGTCCCTGGGCTTCACAATAAAAAAAAAATTGCTGTAATCATGGCTGCTTCTGCTTATATACCGGGTACCACATACATACATACATATATACAGTATATTATATACCGGTATATATATATATACTCATTTCATCCCACATCATTATTATTCCAGCCCCTCTTCTCCCCTCTTCTCTCTTCTTGTTACTCTTTGCACCTTCATGTTCCTCTATTTTTATCAGCCTCTCCCTTTCGTTTTCTTATTTCCCACTCATTATTTCTCCCTTCTTCCTTGGTCTCCCTCCCTCTCCTCGCCCTTCTCCTCTCCCCTTGTTCATTTCCCCTCTCTCTTGTTTCTCTATTTTTATCAACCTCTTCCTATCACTTTTTGGTTTCCTCATTATTTCTGCTTTCGTCTTTGTTCGCTTACCCCTCGTCGCTCATACATGCTCTCTCTCTCTCTCTCTCTCTCTCTCTCTCTTTCTCTCTCTATCTCTCTCTCTCTCATTATTAATCTTTCACCCTTGTTTTCATCTTTTATAATCACTCCCTTCCTTCCTTTTGTTTGCTTTCTTCCATCGTCTTCTGTGTTCTCCTTCTCTTCTTCTTTCTTCTTCCCCTTCCTAATCTGTAACTCCTTTGTTTTCCTATATTTATATTCTACTCCTCATTTTTACTCATTATTATCCTACTTTAGTCTCAATTGTTTCTCTGTCACTTTCTGTTAATAATATTATTTCCTGAGTGTTATATAAGTATTTCCTGAGTGTTATATAAGTATTTCCTGAGTGTTATATAAGTATTTCCTGAGTGTTATAACGTATTTCCTGAGTGTTATATACGTATTTCCTGTGTTATATAAGTATTTCCTGAGTGTTATATAAGTATTTCCTGAGTGTTATATAAGTATTTCCTGAGTGTTATATAAGTATTTCCTGAGTGTTATATAAGTATTTCCTGAGTGTTATATAAGTATTTCCTGAGTGTTATATAGTATTTTTCCTGAGTGTTATATAAGTATTTGCCTGAGTGTTTATATAGTATTCCTGAGTGTTATATAAGTATTTCCTGAGTGTTATATAAGTATTTCCTGAGTGTTATATAAGTATTTCCTGAGTGTTATATAAGTATTTCCTGAGTGTTATATAAGTATTTCTGAGTGTTATAAGTATTTCCTGCTGTTATCTAGAGTATTTCCTGAGTGTTATATAAGTATTTTCCTGAGTGTTATATAAGTATTTCCTGAGTGTTATATAAGTATTTCCTGAGGTTATATAAGTATTTTCCTGAGTGTTATATAAGTTATTTCCTGAGTGTTATATAAGTATTTCCTGAGTGTTATATAAGTAGTTCCTGAGTGTTTATATAAGTATTTCCTGAGTGTTATATAAGTATTTCCTGCGTATATAAGTATTTCCAGAGTGTTATATAAGTAGTACCTGAGTGTTATATAAGTATTTCCTGAGTGTTATATAAGTATTTCCTGAGTGTTATATAAGTATTTCCTGAGTGTTATATAAGTATTTCCTGAGTGTTATATAAGTATTTCCTGAGTGTTATATAAGTATTTCCTGAGTGTTTATAAGTATTTCCTGAGTGTTATATAAGTATTTCCTGAGTGTTTATATAGTATTTCCTGAGTGTTATATAAGTATTTCCTGAGTGTTATATAAGTATTTCTGAGTGTTATATAAGTATTTCCTGAGTGTTATATAAGTATTTCCTGAATGTTATATAAGTATTTCCTGAGTGTTATATAAGTATTTCCTGAGTGTTATATAAGTATTTCCTGAGTGTTATATAAGTATTCCTGAGTGTTAATAAGTATTTCCTGAGTGTTATATAGTATTTCCTGAGTGTTCTATGTATTCCTGAGTGTTATATAAGTATTCCTGAGTGTTATATATTTCCTGAGTGTTATATAAGTATTTCCTGAGTGTTCATACATTTCCTGAGTGTTATATAAGTTCCTGAGTGTTATATAAGTATTTCCTGAGTGTTTATAAATTTTCTGAGTGTATATAAGTATTTCCTGAGTGTATTATAAGTATTTCCTGAATGTTAATATAATATTTCCTGAGTGTTATATAAGTATTTCCTGAGTGTTATATAAGTATTTCCTGAGTGTTATATAAGTATTGTCCTGAGTGGTTATATAAGTATTTCCTGAGTGTTTATAGTATTGTCCTGAGCTGTTTATATAAGTATTTCCTGAGTGTTATATAAGTATTTCCTGAGTGTATATAAGTATTTCCTGAGTGTTATATAAGTATTTCCTGAGTGTTATAAGTATTTCCTGAGTGTTATTACCGGGTTATATAAGTATTTCCTGAGTGTTATATAAGTATTTCCTGTGTTATAAAGTATTTCCTGAGTGTTATATAAGTATTTCCTGAATGTTATATAAGTATTTCCTGAGTGTTTATATAAGTAGTTTCCTGAGTGTTTATATAAGTATTTCCTGAGTGTTATATAAGTATTTCCTGAGTGTTATATAAGTATTTCCTGAGTGTTATATAAGTATTTCCTGAGTGTTATATAAGTATTTCCTGAGTGTTATATAAGTATTTCCTGAGTGTTATATAAGTATTTCCTGAGTGTTATATAAGTATTTCCTGAATGTTATATAAGTATTTCCTGAGTGTTATATAAGTATTTCCTGAGTGTTATATAAGTATTTCCTGAGTGTTATATAAGTATTTCCTGAGTGTTATATAAGTATTCACCTTTTCCTTTGCTTATATCCACCATGGCACACCTTTATATATATATATATATATATATATATATATATATATATATATATATATATCTGGCCTACATATAATAAATATACTATAATTTCATCGTTATATTTTTCTTTTTCCTATTTGTTGGCCAACCCTCTTCTCTCTCTCTCTCTCTCTCTTTCTCTCTCTCTCTCTCTCTCTCTCTCTCTCTCTCCTTAGTTTCTTATTTCAGCTTCTCTCGTCCCGTTCCACTATTCCCCCCGTTCGGTGTCTCATTCTGCGCATCCCCCCTCCTGCCCGACTGTGTTGCTCTCTCCCTAATTCCCCGGAGCTTAGCGTGCTAGCTTCGCTCATCTCCCTCATCTCCTCCTCTTCCATCTCACATTCTCCTCTCTCTCTCTCTCTCTCTCTCTCTCTCTCACACACACACACACGTAAGATAAGAACAAACATAGCCAAGTATGTATTGATATTATCTTCATAATTATTTGAAGATACTCTCTAAGAACATATATTGTTGTTTTACCTAAATTTGACACGCAATACAAATATAATCTTATCGTTACCTACCAAGCTGTCAGTGTTGTTTATTATTCCAGCTCATGCCATCAAACCAGGGGCACTGAATCGTCATTGCACTCATACCTAGGGAAAGAAAATAAGGAATCTCATTAATCGTGTACTCAAACAATCATTACATTGCGTTTATATACATTAGTTTATCTATCAATATACCGGACTACAATCTAACTACTCATTTATATGTATATCTGTATGTCTATCTGGATATATATATACAGTATATATATATATATATATATATATATATATATATATATATATATATATACATACATTGTCATTTTTATCTGCTTGCCTATATTTGTCTATTTTATTGATTTGTCTCGAGCAAAATAAATGATATTATATTTGTGTGAATGCCTCGGGTAATCGGTCTATCTACTGTATAATTGGTAAAATCATAAACATTAAAATCTATGTGTCAATCTATTTATCAATCTATCTATCTATATAAATCATTACATAAATATCCATCTACCTAAATGTGCATCTATCTATCAATTTATATATGTTTCCTTTATTTATCCGTTTATCGAGAAGTAAATGCAACTTTATAACGTAATTACACAGAAAAAGTGTAACACTAAGCACATTTTTAATATTCTGTTGATCTACTGTCCAATAAAATGCGACCAAGGTCAAAATTAGCCACAGTAAGTTATGAATACACTTCTTAATTAGGGGTCATACTCCTTACAGATGTTGGATACTGAATGGGTCATTTTAACATGATATATTACTTACCGGGTACCGTTCATTAAGTAATATTATGCATATTACATTTGATCTGAATAGAGCAGTGTATAATGTAATTAAATTGTATACCGGCATAAGTTAATAATCATTTTCCCAGTAAAAGAAATTACATTTTTGTCCGAAGTATATACATATTGGGACAGAATTACGCCTCTCAGAATAGCAGGTCAAAACATTCCTTCATTTCCAGGTTTATCCTATTCAGTAAATAATCGGATAAGTAGACCGAGAGAGAAGTGGAAGGATGGAGTTAAGAAATATATGCGTGAAAGCGGTGTTGGATGGGAGGGGCATCGACTGACTGGGGACAGAGGTGCATGGGGGCGATTCATTCGTGTCCACCCCTTCGGGAACCATGGTGTCTGGCAATAGACAGATAGGGGTTTTTTTTCTGGTTCCCTTTCTCCTTCATGCTTAGCCCCATTAGTTTTGAAATTTTCAGACGTTCGGTCCATTAGTTTGGCGTTTGTAAGACCTTTTGCCCCATTTCTTTGTCAATATTAAGATCTTTCGTGTCATTTAGGTGTCGATTTTTTCATGGCGAGCGATAGCGAGCCTGTAATTTAGGAGGAACCCGCCTTCGGCAGAGACATTTTTCAACCAAAATACGTACAAATATATCTAGAAGGGGTATCTGGGAGATATTTTTGTTTTAAAGATTGATGGAAGTCCAGAGAGGAAACAAAAATAACAAATAAATTAATAAATAAAAAAATCAACCAATAAATAAAGCCTTACCCCCTTAAAGGAAAGCAACAAGTGATAATATACTGTAGCGTGTGATGATAAATAAATGATGTGGATGTCACGGGAAACTCGAGCATGGAGTTGGCAATACTATCACCATACGGTATAACAATCTCAGAAACTCCTATATTATTCTGTTCAATAGTCGTCTAAAACTCATATACCGGTTTTTTTTTTTTTTTTTTTTAATTACATTCAATATCATTTCAGTCAGTGGTAATAAAGTAGTGATAAATACGGTATATACTCACCTCCCCTAGTCCCCTAATGGCGCTGTTCACGGTCGGGAAATAAGAGGTTGTTCCGAGGTAATTTTCTCCGTCTGGCGGGGGAAGGTAAACAAAGTGTGGGACAATGAACAAAACCAGAGCATGGAGGCTTATATTTTCTTACAACCGGGTTATGGAGTAGACCGGCCAACTCAACCAGTACACCGCTACAGCCAGTAGTAACTCTACCAATAATGCTAGGTTAGGAATTCAATTTGACACTATATTACTGTAGATATAGATTTATTTTTATTTTATGACGGTATATATATATATATATATATATATATATATATATATATATATATATATATATACGGTATATATATATATACTGTATATAGTAAAACTCGCAGGAAAAATTACACATTGTAACACCAAACTTTCGTCTATTCTCTCAAGACATCTTCAGGGTAATACAAGAATACAGTGGAAGGCGGATGATTAAATACCCTTTTTATATCATCTGTGAAATGCTAACTAGCCTATAAAACAAGAAGTGTTGCCATCTTACTGCCTTTTCCGATTAGTTTTATATTACAAATTTTCTTTAACACAGCATATATATATTTATACAATTAGATATTATTTACATTGTATGTTGTCTAAAATATCACTGTTATCATTAATAAGACTCCCATTTTCTTACGTTCTTTTATAAAGGGCCTCCAGCAATTAACGGGCTTCGAACTATCTCACTTAACACTTTTCACTCCCTCAGATCCCTCTCAAACTGCATAAAATCGTCTAAATATAGTAAGATCAAAATTAAAAAGACGTCGCCGGTACAGAAGAGGTTAATATCTGTACCTAAGCTGCCGTGTTTGTGTGATATAGTCTATTTGCTGTAGGTATGCGAGAAATCATGACCTCTATTCTCTGACATGCCAATATACCGTCAGATGAAAGTAAATGAGCTGTACACATCGCCACATCACATCCTTACACAAACACATCACTTTCCATTCTATTTATGACAAAATACATAAGACGTATTAAACAACATACAGGTACGACACATAACACACACATCACCGCATCCTCACCAAACACATAACTTTCCATTCTATAACACAACATACACAAGACACAAGACACAACATACCGGTACAACCTATACACACACATCACCGCATCCTCACCAAACACATAGCTTTCCATTCTATAACACAACATACACAAGACACAAGACACAACATACCGGTACAACCTATACACACACATCACCGCATCCTCACCAAACACATAACTTTCCATTCTATAACACAACATACACAAGACACAAGACACAACATACCGGTACAACCTATACACAATACACATCACCAAAACACATCCTTACACAAACACGATTATTTTCCATTTACAACACAACAAACATATTACATATTACACAATATACCGGTATGACCCAAAACAATACACATCACATCCTTACACAAACACATCACTTTCCACTATATAACACAACATACACAAGACATAACACACACATCACCGCATCCTTACACAAACACATCACTTTCCATTTACAACACACAACACATAACATTCGGGTACGACACATAACACACAAAACACCGCAACACACCCTTACACAAACACATCACTTTCCACTATATAACACAACATACACAATACACAACACATAACACACAAAACACCGCAACACACCGTTACACAAACACATCACTTTCCACTATATAACACAACATACACAATACACAACATATAACATTCGGGTACGACACATAACACACAAAACACCGCAACACACCCTTACACAAACACATCACTTTCCAATTATAACACAACATATACAAGACAACACATAACATACAGGTACGACACAAAACACACAAAACACCGCAACACACCCTTACAAAAACACATCACTTTCCAATTATAACACAACATACACAAGACAACACATAACATACAGGTACGACACAAAACACCGCAACACACCCTTACACAAACACATCACTTTCCACTATATAACACAACATACACAAGACAACACATAACATACAGGTACGACACAAAACACACAAAACACCGCAAC
This sequence comes from Paralithodes platypus, assembly GCA_032716605.1. Taxonomy (NCBI): domain Eukaryota; kingdom Metazoa; phylum Arthropoda; class Malacostraca; order Decapoda; family Lithodidae; genus Paralithodes; species Paralithodes platypus. Next base: position 65,440,754 of record CM064483.1, on the reverse strand, counting down.
ACACCCTTACACATCACTTTCCAATTATAACACAACATACACAAGACAACACATAACATATAGGTACGACACATAACACACACATCACCTCCCCCAAACACATCACTTTCCAATTATAACACAACATACACAAGACAACACATAACATACAGGTACGACACAAAACACACACATCACCTCCCCCAAACACATCACTTTCCACTATATAACACAACATACACAAGACAACACATAACATACAGGTACGACACATAACACACACATCACCTCCCCCAAACACCTAACACTTTCCACTATATAACACAACATACACAAGACAACACATAACATACAGGTACGACACATAACACACAAAACACCTCCCCCAAACACATCACTTTCCAATTATAACACAACATACACAAGACAACACATAACATACAGGTAAGACACATAACACACACATCACCTCCCCCAAACACATCACTTTCCACTATATAACACAACATACACAAGACAACACATAACATACAGGTACGACACATAACACACAAAACACCTCCCCCAAACACATCACTTTCCACTATATAACACAACATACACAAGACAACACATAACATACAGGTACGACACATAACACACACATCACCTCCCCCAAACACCTAACACTTGACTCATCGTGCCCTTTGATTAATTGGACCTTACCTGGCTAACATTATATGATTAATTGGACCTTACCTGGCTAACATTATATGATTAATTGGACCTTACCTGGCTAACATTATATGATTAATTGGACCTTACCTGGCTAACATTATATGATTAATTGGACCTTACCTGGCTAACATTATATGATTAATTGGACCTTACCTGGCTAACATTATATGATTAATTGGACCTTACCTGGCTAACATTATATGATTAATTGGACCTTACCTGGCTAACATTATATGATTAATTGGACCTTACCTGGCTAACATTATATGATTAATTGGGCCTTACCTGGCTAACATTATATGATTAATTGGACCTTACCTGGCTAACATTATATGATTAATTGGACCTTACCTGGCTAACATTATATGATTAATTGGACCTTACCTGGCTAACATTATATGATTAATTGGACCTTACCTGGCTAACATTATATGATTAATTGGACCTTACCTGGCTAACATTATATGATTAATTGGACCTTACCTGGCTAACATTATATGATAATTGGACCTTACCTGGCTAACATTATATGATTAATTGGACCTTACCTGGCTAACATTATATGATTAATTGGACCTTACCTGGCTAACATTATATGATTAATTGGACCTTACCTGGCTAACATTATATGATTAATTGGACCTTACCTGGCTAACATTATATGATTAATTGGACCTTACCTGGCTAACATTATATGATTAATTGGACCTTACCTGGCTAACATTATATGATTAATTGGACCTTACCCTGGCTAACATTATATGATTAATTGGACCTTACCTGGCTAACATTATATGATTAATTGGACCTTACCTGGCTAACATTATATGATTTTAGTCAGTATAAGAAAGCTCTATACTCTATAGCAATTATAAGACTACACACTTATTTCAGTTAACCCTTTACCTACCACAGATCCTTCTTAATCTGCATAGACTACCATAGTATAGGCAAAATATACTAAAAGACGTTACCCGTTATGATAGGGTTAAAGCCTGTACGTAAGCTTCCGTGTGTGTGTGTGTGACTGTGTGTGTGTGTGACTGTGTGTGTGTGTGTGACTGTGTGTGTGTGTGTGTGACTGTGTGTGTGTGTGTGACTGTGTGTGTGTGTGTGTGACTGTGTGTGTGTGTGTGTGTGTGACTGTGTGTGTGTGTGTGACTGTGTGTGTGTGACTGTGTGTGTGTGACTGTGTGTGTGTGTGTGTGTGTGTGTGTGTGTGTGTGTGTGTGTGTGTGTGTGTGTGTGTGTGAGGCCCCGCGTCGCCTTTGTAAGAGTACCAAAAACAGTACAATAAACACTACTTAAGGGGAGGTATTTAGTTTGTTCCCTAGACCTCCATCAAGCTTAAAATTACACCCCCTTGAGTCCCTTTCAAGATAAATTTGTACATTTTTCGGTAGAAAAATGTCCCGGCCAAAGGCCGGTTCCTCTTAAATTACAGGCTCGCTATCGCTCGCCAGGATAAAATCGACACCTGAATTGCACGAAAGGTCTTAATGTGGGGTGAAAGTTCTTAAAATCGCTAAACTAATGGGGCAAACGTTTTATAATATGAAAAGCAATGGGGCTAAACATGAGGGAGAAAGGGGTCAAGAAAAACATTCCCCAAGTGGAGATCTCCCCTTAACAACGGACCCCACCACAACCCAAACAGAACTACAGACAGCTTCTCAACACATTATCCCACAGCCCAGGATTTTACATTTATAACACAATACACAACACACCATCCCATCTCACAGCACACCAATTAACATTTGCACCACACTACAACACATCACACCACAACACACCATCCCAGCTCACACCACACCACTTTCCACTTACAATACAACACACATAACAAACCAACATGGAACACAAAATAATAAACAGCTTACCATACCGTACCATAACACATCCCTACACAAACACATCACTTTCCAGTATCTGTGTGTGATAACCCGGGTTCGAATACTGGTGGATCACATATAAGCTTTCATTAATTTCATTGGAGGTGTTTGGTGAAATTAATAAAACATATAACACAACATATTATAACAACGAAAACACCTGTACAACCCAAAACAAACACACACCACTATCCCATCCCATAGAACACCACTGTCCACTTATAATACAACATACCTAACAAACAGCATGCAACACAAAATAACAAACAGCATGCAACACAGAATAACAAAGAGCATGCAACACAAAATAACAAAACATGCAACACAAAATAACAAACAGCTTGCAACACAAAATAACAAACAGCATGCAACACAAAATAACAAAACATGCAACACAAAATAACAAACAGCTTGCAACACAAAATAACAAACAGCATGCAACACAGAATAACAAACAGCTTGCAACACAAAATAACAAACAGCATGCAACACAAAATAACAAACAGCTTGCAACACAAAATAACAAACAGCATGCAACACAAAATAACAAACAGAATGCAACACAAAATAACAAACAGCATGCAACACAAAATAACAAACAGCTTACCAAACACCCAATGATTTACTCGTGCTGCCATTATTTATTGGACCTTAAAACCACTCACTCACTCACTCACTCGAGAGAGAGAGAGAGAGTACAAAGGAAATCAAGCAACAACAGGTATAGTGACCCTTCTAGGCTGCTTGTCCTCCAAAACACTGAGGATCAAGTGTCCAAACAGTGGTTTAGAGTGGGTAAGGAAACATTGGAAAGGGAACTACTGCCCTGGAACTAATGTACGTGGCAGAGAGAAAGAGAGACAGAGAGACAGAGAGAGAGAGAGAGAGAGAGAGAGAGAGAGAGAGAGGGGGGGGGGGTATCTTGTAAGGGCCCCGAGATGTCTTTTGAGGTGCCCAGCTATACAACAAACAGTACTTCATAAGGCACCATACCTCAACACAACACACATAGCCTACAAGTTAGACAAAACACACACTATACAAACCAACACACCATACCACCGTACACCATACCACTTTTCACATATACCACAATACACATACCATATCCTCAAATACCTCAACAGTTCACTTTTGCCGCCCCTTGATTAAGTACACCTCAAAAGCCCGTACCTAAGCTTCCGTGTGTGTGTGTGTGTGTGTGTGTTTAAGTTTCGTGTGACTTGCGAGGCCTTGTGTCGCCTTTTAAGTGTCCCAACTACAGTACAATAAACACTACTTAACAACGGATCACACCACTATACACCACAGCCCAAATCACACACACAAACGCACATCACCACAACACACCACTTGTCATTATAACACAACACAGGCAACACAAACACACACCACCTCCCCAAACACCTAACGCTTTTACTCGTTGCGCCCCTTAATTAATTGGACCTTAAAGCCTGTAACTAAGCTACTGTGTGTGTGTGTGTGTATGTGATAGTTTCTTGTGAGGGCCCCGAGTCGCCTTTTGAGGGCCGCCGCGACGTTGGCAGGGAGCGACGATGCATGATTATAATTCCCCGACGCTGAAACTCTTTGCCAGAAGTTGTGTTTGTGTTATTGAACGTAGTTTTAGATTAGAAACGGCAGCAGCAGGGGCGGGGAGGGAGACGCTGGAGGTGAAAGGAGGGGTGAGGTGGGGTAGGGTGAGGTGGGTGAGAAGGGGAGAGTTGGAGTAGGGTGGGATGAGTTGGGGTAGTGTGAGGTGAGTAGGGGAGAGTTGGAGTAGGTTGAGGTGAGTAGGGGAGAGTTGGAGTAGGGTGGGATGAGTAGGGGAGAGTTGGAGTGGGGTGGGATGAGTAGGGAAGAGTTGGAGTAGGGTGGGATGAGTAGGGGAGAGTTGGAGTGGGGTGGGATGAGTAGGGGAGAGTTGGAGTAGGGTGGGATGGGTAGGGGAGAGTTGGAGTGGGGTGGATGTTAGGGGAGAGTTGGAGTGGGGTGGGATGAGTAGGGAAGAGTTGGAGTAGGGTGATGGGTGGGAGAGTTGAGTGGGGTGGGATGAGTAGGGAAGAGTTGGAGTAGTTGGGATGGGTGGTGATGGAGTGGTTGGGATGAGTAGGGAAGATGGGAGTCGGGTGGATGGGTAGGGGCTTGGTTGGCGGTGATGATGGTGATGGAAGATGGAGAGAAGTAGGGTAGTGGTGATAGTTAGGCATAGGCTTGGTTGGCGGTGATGATGGTGATGGAAGAGTTGGAGTAGGGTGGAGTGTGGGCCGAGGTGGGGAAAACGGTGGAATGGAATAGAACGTAGTGATCGTAATGGTGGAGTGGAATAGAACGTAGTGATCGTAACGGTGGAATGGAATAGAACGTAGTGATCGTAATGGTGGAATGGAATAGAACGTAGTGATCGTAATGGTGGAATGGAATAGAACGTAGTGATCGTAATGGTGGAGTGGAATAGAACGTAGTGATCGTAATGGTGGAATGGAATAGAACGTAGTGATCGTAATGGTGGAATGGAATAGAACGTAGTGATCGTAATGGTGGAGTGGAATAGAACGTAGTGATCGTAACGGTGGAATGGAATAGAACGTAGTGATCGTAACGGTGGAATGGAATAGAACGTAGTGATCGTAATGGTGGAATGGAATAGAACGTAGTGATCGTAATGGTGGAGTGGAATAGAACGTAGTGATCGTAACGGTGGAATGGAATAGAACGTAGTGATCGTAATGGTGGAATGGAATAGAACGTAGTGATCGAATGGTGGAGTGGAATAGAACGTAGGGTAGTGGTGGAATGGAATAGAACGTAGTGATCGTAATGGTGGAATGGAATAGAACGTAGTGATCGTAATGGTGGAGTGGAATAGAACGTAGTGATCGTAACGGTGGAATGGAATAGAACGTAGTGATCGTAATAATGATGATGTGTAGGCTTGGTTGGTGGTGATGATGGTGATGGAAGATGAAGAGAAGTAGGGTAGTGGTGATGGTTAGGCATAGGCTTGGTTGGTGGTGATGGTGATGGAAGATGAAGAGAAGTAGGGTAGTGGTGATAGTTAGGCATAGGCTTGGTTGGTGGTGATGGTGATGGAAGATGGAGAGAAGTAGGGTAGTGGTGATAGTTAGGCATAGGCTTGGTTGGTGGTGATGGTGATGGAAGATGGAGAGAAGTAGGGTAGTGGTGATAGTTAGGCATAGGCTTGGTTGGTGGTGATGGTGATGGAAGATGGAGAGAAGTAGGGTAGTGGTGATAGTTAGGCATAGGCTTGGTTGGTGGTGATGGTGATGGAAGATGGAGAGAAGTAGGGTAGTGGTGATAGTTAGGCATAGGCTTGGTTGGTGGTGATGGTGATGGAAGATGAAGAGAAGTAGGATAGTGGTGATAGTTAGGCATAGGCTTGGTTGGTGGTGATGGTGATGGAAGATGGAGAGAAGTAGGATAGTGGTGATGGTTTGGCGTAGGTTTGGTTGGCAGTGATGATGGAAAATGGAGAGGATAGGAATAAGATGTAGTAGTGATGAATAAGTTTATGTGGAGTGGTGGTGGAGATGGTGAGGGGTTGGTTGATAGTGGGAGGTAGGCGTGAGTGGTGAACAGCATCTTTCACTCGTCTTATGACATGCACTGCTTCAAGGTCCGTGTGTCCGCACATTTCGACTCCAATGTTGTTTTTTCCTATGTGCATGAAGGAGACAAAGGGCAAAAGCTGCCTTTAATAAGTGCCCCCCCCCCCCCCCCCAAAGGTTGAAAGAGTGATAAGAGAGCCAAAATCAAGGTACGTTAGAGGTAATTTAGGTGTGTTGGAAAGAAGTGTGGTGTGCTTGATAAGTGTAGTGAAATTAATAGGAGGAGAAGGTGTTTGTCAGAGTTGTCTAGTTTACTTTCTGTATAGGTGAGGCACAAATAGAAACAGTGGGGGAAGCCAGGCAAATGAAACAGGAGTTCCAGCAACTCCTTATCTTGAATTAGGCGTGTGCGTGTCGGGAGATGGGGGGGGGGGGGAGGCATACGTTTCGAGCAATATTACCTTTTGTCTCCTCCTTGCAGACACAGAAGAAGAATTTTATGTGTGCTATTCTGTGATCCAATCCATATCATTACTCCGAAACCTCCGTGCAATCGCAGTCAGGAATTTGCGGTATATTTCCTGTCGATCAATTCAGACACGTAGACGTTGTGTCGTGCACTATGTAATGGGCTTCAAAGAACAAGTTAGTGTGTTTCCTTAGTTAACGCTCACTCTACTATGTATATTGTTCGGGAGGGTACCTGAGAGCGACTATACACTATGCCGCCGGATAATTTCGGGCCTCCCCAATGAACGAAATTAAGCAGTTCCAATAGGCTACCCTTGACCAATTTTGAACCTTACAATATGTTAATATTTCGAAGTTATAACAACTAAAAGCTAAAAAATACTAAAGTGATATATAGAAAACAAACTGCTACAAATTGTATGAAACGACTATGCACTAGAAATACTACTTTAGCATTAAAGATATCAAAACATTGTATAAGTTAAATAAGGTAAAGGCGGCCCTTTTGACCCCGAACTAAACATTTCCTGATAAAACTAAAACCCCTTGACAGCCAGGTCTGAGCTACTGAAGCCCCCCCCCCCCCCCCACCCACCCACCCCAAACCCCTTCCCTTCCCCTCCGCCTCACAAACACCCAGGGAGAAAAACGAGCTGCGTGAGTGGAGTAAAAACGCGGCAAAATACCCCCCCTCCCTCTTCCCACCTTACTGCAACTGGGTAGGGGAATGATGGCAGTTTTAAAAAGGAAAATCTACTATCTCTAAATTGGTAGGCACCATGTTGATACCTCGTCCTATGGTCTATATGCCTTTCGGTATTTATAAAAGCAAATTAATGGGACAAATCACGTAATGCCAGGACACAAAAGGGGTTGATTGGCATTCAGACTTGCCAAATCACAGAATAATTCTCAAACGCAAGATAAGTAATACGGGTGGCACTGTCAAGACCCTGGCATGTCACTCTCCCTATATACGGTGGCACTCGACTTGGTGGCCCCCCCCCCCCCTCCCCCACCGCCGCTATTCATACCTTTGGCCGTGAATAGCGAGTCGTGTAGCCCGGGTATTATGCCAGCCCGGCCCCCCGCTAGTTATCCCTAATTCCTCTCCTCAGTGTGATATATTATGCTGCAGAAAGACCGGTGTTTACCCTCCCTCTGGTCGCCCCGCCGTCTCTGTCCCAGCCCAGCTCTCTTGTTTACCTCTGCTGGCTTTGGATTGAGTGAATAGGAGAGCGAGAGAGAGGGGGAGGGAGCGGGAGAGAGGGGGGGGGAGCCAGAGAGATGGAGGAGCTAGAGAGAGAGAGAGAGAGAGAGAGAGAGAGAGAGAGAGAGAGAGAGAGAGAGAGGGAGAGAAGGAGGCGGGAGCTAGGGGGAGGGGTGAGCGAGATAGGGGGAGGGAGGGAGAGAGGGGGGTAGGGAGTGTGTTTTGAGAGAGTAGAGAGAAGGGGAAGGGGATGAGAGAGTGGAGAAGGGAGAAAGAATGTGTGTGTGTGTGTGGAGGTAAGAGGAGGAGGAGGCAGGCTGAGAGACAAGGGGATTACAGTGGGGGGGAGGGAGAGAGTGGGGGATAATGAGAGGGAATACAACAAAACGGGAGAGAGAGAGAGAGAGAGAGAGAGAGAGAGAGAGAGAGAGAGAGAGAGAGAGAGAGGAAGGGGAGTGGGTGGTGAAGGAGTGTGAAGGGAAGCAGGGAGGGGGGCGACACACGAGGAGTGAGAGTGTACTGTGGGGAGAGAGAGATCAGGGAGAGTAGGAAAAGATGGGAGAGAGGGTGGGAGATAAGAGGAGAGAGCAAGAGTGTGTGTGTGGGGGGGGGATTAGAGTAGAGAGAGAAGGGAGAGCGAGAGGGAAGTGGGGCAAGCGAAAGGAAGGAAGTGAATAAGGTGGAGAGAAATTAACCCTGTCAAGATCCAATTACGCGTTTCCTTTCTGTTTTATGGCAATTATTAGACGATTTTATTCAGATTATGAAGGGTATATGAAACCGAGAGGCTTAATGGAGATAGGCTTTACCCTTATAATCCCCGCAGATCCTTTCTAAGCTGCATAATATCGTCAAATGCTAGCCAGAATACACTGTCGGAATGGGTTATAATCTTTAAAGGGTTAATGAGAGGGTGGTGGGAGAAGAGTGCAGTGGGAGGAGAGAATAGGGTGATGACGGGGCGGGTGGGGACGCTTAAAGTGAAAGAGTAGGGTGAACGATAAAGTAGGGTAGGGTGTTGAGAGGCGAGAGGACGTATAGGGAAGGAAAGGAGGGCTGGGTGAGAGTAGATGGAGGGGGAAGAGAGAAAGAGTGAATACTACGAACACAAAATGATAAAAATGGGCGAGTGTTGGAAGAGAAAAGAATGGAAAGTGAGAGGTGAGAGACTATAGTGTGTGTGACCGAGTGATTGTGAGAGAGAGATTTACATAGATTTACATAGATACACTGGCCACAGATCTTACGATCCCTACGAGGTGACCAGGACTTAATCCTAATAGAGATAGCAACCCTAAGAGAAAGTGGAAGGAAAGGACAGCAAAGATGAAGGCCCTCTCCCCACCTTCCGCTCCCTCCGGCAATATGCCGTACATGAAAATAGTTAGAAGTGAATAACCTTGCAGGGCTTGGAAATCGCCTGAAGGAATTTATAGTATAGTTAGAAATGGAAAGGAAAAGGCATGCACACTTCATTTTTTTTTTTTTTTTTTTTTTTTTTTTTTTTTCCTTCAACTGAAAACGTTTTCATTTCCGCCAGGTTCTCTTATCAGTGATCAGCTTCTACTACAGACCAACTTTTCTGTGATATGTGTCTAACCTTTTTTTAAATGTGAGAGAGAGAGAGAGAGAAGTGAAAGTGTTAAGAGTATATATATGTACAGTATATGTATGTATATATACCGTATGTATATATATATATATATATATATATATATATATATATATATATATATATATATATATATATATATATATATATATATATATATATATATATATATATATATACCGGTATATATATTAACACACGTGTAGATATGTGTACTATTCGTAGATGTATGTGTAAAAGTAGGTGAGATGACATTTGTATGTGTACTCACATATATAATAATGCATAGTAACAAGTTTTACGTTAAGCTAGGTTAAGTAGCATTAGGTTGGATCTGGCTAGTTATTTTCAAGTTCGAAAAACAGAATAATGTAATATGCATAAGTACCTTTTGAACCGATACACACACCTTCGCTAATATATGTGTATGATGTGCATGTGCGTGTGTGTAATTCACTCACTTGTTCGTCAAGGGGAATCCACGCAATGCGAGCTAAGCTCATTATTATCGCGCCTCCTTAACTGGGAATGTATTGCGTGAGATGCATGTTAAGTGTTATGTATCGTTGGAATGGCTGTGGATGTGTGTGTAGTCTGTATTTTAGCCAATTGGTGACATCTGGAAACGAAGGCTTAGGGTTAATCTGCACGGTACCATTCTCACTACGGTACCAGTCTCACCCGAAGGCTTAGGTTGACCAGTAGCTTAGGTTGACCAGTACGATACCCATCTCACCTTGTAACCAATCACCAACCCCAGATGGGCCATCACAACTTCGTCCACTTATACCAGGTTCCTATTTATACTGCTAGGTGAACAGAGGCTACACCGTTAAGAGACTTGCCCAAATGTCTCTTCCCCACCCGGGTCTCGAACTCGGGACCTTCTGGTTGTGAGCCAGACGCGCTATCCGTTACGCCACGGGGAGGTGTGTGTGTGTGTGTGTGTGTGTGTGTTTGCGTGAGCATGAGTGTAAGGGGGGAGGAGGGGGGAGTAGAAAGAGAGAAACCCCCAAGGGAGGACACACTTAGGTGACTGTAAGGATTTATAAAAGAGAGAGAGAGAGAGAGAGAGAGAGAGAGAGAGAGAGAGAGAGAGAGAGAGAGAGAGAGAGAGAGAGAGAGAGAGAGAGAATTATCGAGGGTATTCGCAAGCAGTACAGTATATTGTAAAAAATAAATATAATTCTATATACTGTACTGTATATATTAGACAATAGTGGTAGTCTTCCCTTGGATTTAGGGAAGATGGTATTAGCCCTATTCATTTAGAGAGAGAACTATAAATAGCTTGAGCTACTGTCAATTAGAACTACAGTAGATGTAATCCTCACAAGTATAGAGCACAAAGGGTTGCAGTGAAAAGTGTACAACTATTATTGAACAATTATGATACGCTGATGAAATATTTGAAACATTCCTATTAACCATATGCCCGAGTCAGTGGTTTTTCCTCATTCAATGTTCACTGTATATATAGTATGGTAGTGTATTTGTGTAGGCGAGTGTACAGTTGCTCACATGAATTCGTATCAGCTTCGAAAGAATGGGTATAGAAGTATAATATTAGTGTGATGGAAAACAAGAAAATATAAAAAAAGAAAATCAGAAAAAACGTATCGCTTTGTAAAAAATACAAAATAATAATAAATAAATAAAAGTAACCAGAAACAGAATGAAGGAGCCGTATTCACATACGTAAGTAAAATACTTTAATTGAAAATATAAAACTAATTATTGGCTTGCATTAAGAAAGTCAAGAAAACGATTTCATGTTAATCATTACGTAAATATAAATCAACCTGAATGACATTAAATAGAGTAATGAAGCCAGCACGTAACATACTAGTAAACCGGAATGACAAATTAGTACAATGAAATATTAGCACAACACTCCATAAATAAAACCAAACATGAATAACAGAAAACCCCCAATGAAAAGATTATGGTTTGTTTACGTCAAGAAACCCTAATACGCGTGAGAGAAGACTACATAATGTCGGAAGGTGTATCATAATTCATACGGTCAGTGAATATGCCATGGATCTGGGATTAATATGGATGGGTGGACTGAACATATCTTATTGAAGGGGATCCTGTCCTCCCACCTGTACAGTAAGCCACATAAGTTACGATCATAGTGATCATAATCTTAGGGTCGCCAGATAGTGTAGTAACGTTTGCGTTGGAAATAGATATATAAGCTCTGTATTATAATAATAAACGTATTATACTCTGAAATATTCAAAATAGATATTCACAACCAGAAAAAAAACATTAGTTAGAAAAATAGCTTCAACTTTGTACTATTGGTCATCCTGTAATCTCCCAGAAAATATATCCCCTTTGGAAGCCTTCTCTACACTTTCCTTTACGTTTCTATTGTTGGAATCCTCTTATGGGCTACTTATATTCTTTCTTCTCCGAGCTGTACACAATTTTCCAACGTGACCTTTACAAATTGTCCGTGTGTGGAGTATATAAGTGGTGTTGTGGTTGTGAGGTGGACAGGCCTTATAATCGGCTACTTGATTTGTGGTTTGTTTTGATTTCGAAGGAAATGGACCATATTTTGTAACTTGAATTAGTATTTCTTAACATTTATAACATAATTTAAGTTTTATTGACAGGTGACTTGTGATTATGGCCCACTCAGGAATATGTAATTTATGTGTATGTATATAAATATCACCATCGTCGGTGAATATACTGGTTATACAGTATATATATAAAATCACAAAAAATATATAAATATTTATATCCATGTTGAAAAAAGGATACCAAAAATAAAGTAAGCGATTAGTAGAAAAACTGTTTTGCTTGTGCATAGCTTTAAGCATAATACTGGCCCACCAGTGTAATGTAAGGAGAGTTAGTGTAGAACATCATATACTGTATATATTAGATACTTTACCCCCTCTTACTCACTCTGCTGTGGAATACTAAAACATAAAATGTTATTACTTGTGTAGATAAACCTCTCTCTCTCTCTATATATATATATATATATATATATATACTGTATATATATATATATATATATCATGGACCTACTCCATACAGGTAAATTACCGTACACTACAGTACCAATATAATAATATTACATGGTAAGAGGCCTGCACATTGAAGCAATTCACTGTTGGTATTAACCTATATTCTTCAGGTGATTAGTTAGATACCACCTGGACCCTGTAAGATGAACTCTGGATCAGAAAGGCCTATCAAACTACCTCTAGCCCCCTTCATGTACGCCCCTGTTACCCCAAGTCAAGCACACCAGGACAGTCCAGAGGAAGGGACTAAATGCTCTCATAATTGATAAGATCCAATGAAGAAAGAGTGTAAGATACTCGGGTTATATGGTGATTGAATGAATGGTGGCCTACTTTGTAAGGGATTCTGTTGTCTTTTTAACCCATCTCTTAATACTTTTGTTTTCTTTGATGATGAAGATTTAATTTCATTAATTTCATCTGCCATGACTGAGATATATACAATATTATTAAATTCCCTAGACCCTTAACAAAATAGATGACAGGACAATATATTATACAAATGGATTGTGATTTGTGTTTGGACACACATAGGTTTAATCATAAGGAACATGGCTCGAAATAATCATGTTATATAATGTAATTTATATGTTAATCAGAAAGGTATATTTACAAAAAACGTACAGGTGGTGCAGTAAGAGGTAGAATGACGAGCATGGAGAGGGACACATACTGCAGGCAAACAACCCGCTTATAAGTTTAAATTACTACTTGGAAATCTGTCACCTTCAAAAGTTCACAGAGAAAATTATGTCCGGACTTTATGTTGCAGGAGAGACCAGGGACGCGGACCCAAGCTAGGTTCAAGATCAATAACTTCAATTATGATGACACACAGATTTGTCTTTATTTTATAAATTCATTAATAAGAATATTACATTTTACTTATAATTTTGCTACCCTCTGGTGACATTACTCACCTGGAGAAGTACCTCTATCACATACTGTATATATATCTATATACCGGTACTACACCTCTGATTTCAGAAAGGGTTTTTCCAGTTGACTAAAACTACATACATGTACTCAATATATATATACCGGTATATATATATATATATATATATATATATATATATATATATATATATATATATATATATATATATATATATATATATATATATATATATATATATATATATATATATATATAATATTAACACATAAATAAATATAACTATAACAAATATATAAATACAAAAAATTGGGGAGGGGTTGGCATCTAATTAATCTTAACAACAAAGTGTTAATTTTATGACACAAATACAGGTAGCCACAAAGTTTCGTCAAATTCCGGAAGTCCCTTTTCCAAAAATCTTACAAACACACACACACAATTCTCTCACTTATACACACACACACACTCGACGCGCAAGATAAAAAGTTTTCCTTTAATAAACAAGAGAAGAGACATTAAACTTCAATATTGACAAGCCATCGGACATGCATTAACTTTACCCCATCATTACAAGAAATTAGAACAAGAACCTTTTGACTGATAATTTTACAAAACAATTTCAAACATTAGTTATTAGACTTCCAACTTTCGCTCTTTAATTTATTGGCTTTGCAAAATTATTACAGGAGAGAGAGAGAGAGAGAGAGAGAGAGAGAGAGAGAGAGAGAGAGAGAGAGAGAGAGAGAGAGAGAGAGAGAGAGAGAGAGAGAGAGAAGCAAGGCAAGAAACTGAAAGACAAGTATAAGCGCTAAAAAGAAATAAATAATAGTGAGAAAACCAAGTAGGCTAATATACCGGTATCAAAAGAACACAAATAATAAGTAAACCAAGAAGACACCCTCCTCTGTACGCTATTCATTATAATTAGGCTTGTAATCTGGCTATTGCATGACGGTGTTATGGGACGAAAAGTCTCAAAATCGCCAAACTAACGGAAAGAACGTCTTAAATTTCAAAACTAATATGCTAAACATGAAGGAGAAGGGGGTCCAGAAAAAGCAACTACCTCTCCATTAAGTAAACCGATCATGAGCAACTATGAGGAGGTTGCAAGGTACATTTCAGCCGAGTGTATTATCGGTCTAAAACTGGCAGAATTCTGATGAAGGGGAGAGAGAACCCCTTCCTCACTTTAAAACTACCGCTGCTCGTCTATCCATCCAAATACCAGGCATCCCAAAATCTCTGCAGATGAAAAAATGTGTCAAGCCCGAGGATTGACAGGCAGGGGAGAGACAAGGACACTAGTTAAACACAGGACCATAAGTTCGACCCGCCATTCCCGAATCCAACTTCATTTAACTTGCACTTCTGACATTTCCCAAAGTTGGCTAGCGTTCGGTGTTCCATCTCCACAAAACACCACAATACAACAGATTACAAGCTAATGTTCGGGGGGAATTTTATTTTGCAGCGTGTGTCGTGTCGTGAAGGACTGTAGAGTGAGAATAGCTGTATTAAAATGTAATTCATCTAAAGGTCAAAAGAAGTTACGAAGAAAATTATCGGTGTAGAATATGAGGAACGAATGTTTGTTTTTATTTTGTCTATGTGAGTGAGGGAGACAAAAGGCAGAACTGCCTGTGACGAGTGCCTCCCTCAGAGTTGAAAGAGTGACAGGGCCAAAATCAAGTGACGTTCGAGACAAAATGCCTGGACACACGGAGTTTGAAGCAATTTAAGTCGTATTCATGTATTCATCTTATACATATTTTTAGTTTCCTCGCTAGACCTTCATCAAACTTAAAGTAACACTCCCTAGACCCATCTTCGAAATATTATTTTTGGAAGAAAAATGTCCCGGCCTTCCTCATAAAATTACTGGCTAGCTATCGCTCGCCAGGAAAAATTGACACCTAAATGGCATGAAAAGTTCTGTACTGTAGTCCCATCATTGTTCAATTAATTATGACGAATCGAGAAAGTCCGACACAAACCTCTCAAAACTCGATAAGGACTAGAGCAATTGAGATGATATTATTTTCTACCATTTGATAAAAGTGAACTTGTAAATATATGTATGTATGCATGTATATACTCAGGTACCTACCCTATAGCTGGGGGTGGCCAACTCGAGACAGAGACCGAACAGAACCCATATTCAAAGTTCCAATTCTTCCGGTTCAGGTCTACTTTCGTGTTCCCTCGCCCCTTTCTCTGTCTCGTCTTGTAGGTGAATTTTACAAGGGTAGGATGATTCCAAGCCTCCCACCCCAGAAGTAGAAAAAGTAGTACAGGAACAGAGACAGACAAAAACAGCTATGGTTGGGTAGAGGATGCCAAATCTCACTCTGGAGAGCCCGTTTGCTCAACCCTTCCCTGAGCTACAAGAGGCTACAGGTCTCTCATCTCAAAGTCTTGGGTTTCAATCCCCCAGTGGTAGCTAATGAATGTCTCAATACGTCCTCAATTTATTTCCTCTCTCTCTCTCTCTCTCTCTCTCTATATATATATATATATATATATATATATATATATATATATATATATATATATATATATAGCCTATATATAGTGTATAGCCTATATATACTGTATATATATATACAGTATATATAATATATACTGTATATATATATATATATATATATATATATATATATATATATATATATATACCGGTATATATATATATATAATATATATATTATATATATACGGTATATATATATATATATATATATATATATATATAATATATATATATATATATATATATATATATATATATACAGTATATATTATATATATACTGTATATATATATATATATATATATATATATATATATATATATTATATATACCGGTATATATTTTTTTTTTTCATGGAAATTTCAACTTTATACATAGTCCTCTTCAGGTGTGAGGCTGAGGGTATAATTTCCTTTCATTGCAGCATATTCCTATCCGCTATCTGCTATCTCTCTATACAAATTATCCAGCTGCTTTGTAAACTTACTATAATATGTCCATCCATTATAAGCACAAATTGTAATGTGTCGGAGTTAATACCCCGAACAAATTCATAATGGAGGTCCCTGAATTTGTGCTTCCATCAGTCTTCCTATCTACCGATCCCACCTATTATCTCACCACTGGCCGGAACGCTCATCTATTTTTTATGTAACCTAGTTCTAACCTTTCGTCCATATGGCAACATATGTCTCGTGTAATACGTTCTCAAGCAGTCGCTGGCCGCACCAAATATGGCCACACAGACCTTTGGTCACGTTTTAAAACGGCCCCGGATTAAAATGGTAGCAGACAACACACACACACACACACACACACACACACACACACACATACACGCACACGCGCGCACACACACACACACACACACACACACACACACACATACACACACACACACAGAGGCCAGACACTAAAATAACTCATATCTCATACTACATCGCCCACAACATCTCGGGTATGTATTATAACGGTAATGAACCAAAATTAGCCTAAGATAAAAAAGGTTGCCCAGCAAATACAAATCACATTATTTTGACCATTCTTCCAGATCAAATTGACTAAAAATCAAAATGGTCGTGAAGCAAAGCAACAACAGGCCATAATAGTCAGCGAGTCAATGCCGATTTCACAAGGCATAGGCTCTACCCATATCACCAACACCGCCCATAACATAGCCAATATAAGGGGGTGGGGGGTGAGTGGAGGGGTGGGGGGTGAGTGGAGGGGTAGGGGGTGCTGGGATTTTTGGACCCTCTTCTCCCTCATGATTAGCCCTATTAGTTTTGAAACTTTAAGACGATTGTTCCATTAATGTTGGCGATTATAAACCAATCGCCACATTTCTTTGTCAATTTTAAGAATTTGTCTGTCATTTAGGTGTCGTTTTTTTCCGGCAAAATAAGAATGGTTTTTCTACCGAAAAATGCACAATTTTATCTCGAAAAGAGGCCTTGAGGTTATCTGTTTAAGCTCGATGGAGGTCTAGGGAGGAAACTTACTAAATAAATCAATACATTTACAAATCGAAATTGTTGGAAATCCGTTGAATCTAAATTTACGAGTAGTCAGAAATCGGTTGCATGAATCCAATTGGGTTATCTGACGGCGGTGACAGATGCGGGATTAAAATTGCGGGCCCTGCTGCCCCTAACCTTTAAGGGGGGTCACAGTTTTTTTTTTCTTTCTCTCCCTTTCTCTTTGGCTTGTATTCATTCGGCCCCATTCAGCCTACTGTTTTAAGACGTTTACCCCCATCTAGGTGTCAATATTTTCTTGGCGAGCGGTAGCGAGCCAGCATATATATATTTTGTTTTTACAGCAAGCTAAATTTGTACATTTTTCGGTAGAAAAATGTCCCCGGCGAAGCCGGAAAGAAATCGACACCTGGATGGGGATAAACGTCTTAAAACAGTTGGCTGAATGGGGCCGAATGGATACAAGCCAGAGAAAGAGAAAAAAGGAGAATAAGATAACAAAAAGCCGGTGACCCCCCTTAAGGTGACGGCCGTAGCGCTACGTACAGCAAGATACGCTCGTTACCACACTATCCCGCATAGCTGACGGCTTAACCAGTCTAAACTGTCTTTGCTTTACCTTTGTTGTTGTTGTTGATCTGGTCTGCTTGTTACACACACACAAGCACCCACGCACACACATACATCAAAATACCCTCCTCAAATAGAGAACCTAACACATATTTTATCAATTGATCATCAACTTACATAATCAAATACGATCCTCTCATAATTCACCCGGCAAGTAGTAATAATAATAATAATAATAATAATAATAATAATAAATAATAATAAAAAGATACTTGCCATAACAGCCGATATAACAAAGCATGATCTCTTTAAAATATAATATGTCATAATTCACGCAACACATATCCAACCTTTACTAAATCTGAGCTAGTTTGTCCTAACATGTCGTGCAGCCAATAAATACAATAAATACAACCACTAGACATTATATTAACCACTTTGTGTATACCATGGACAATAAATACAACTTCCAGACATCTATCAACCACTTTTTATTAAACATGAGCAATAAATACAAGACATGTATTGTACAGTATACCATGAGCCATAAATACTTTAACAATATAAAACATATGTTATATTCATATTTATATATATATTCTGTATATTCATATTTATCATTATGATATCACAAAAAGCTAAACACGCTCATATATAAATAGTTCTTTACCAGTCTGACGTATGGTTTTTCTTGATCAAACAACCCCATAATGTAACCAACCAGGCTTGTACCAATATAGCATCCAAACATTCCCCAAAAAATCCGAGTCAGTGTCCCTTAACCCCTTCGGTAACGGTGCCGTCCTTTTAACTTTATTCTGGCTACTATTAACCGATTTTATTCAGCTTAAAAAGAGCCCCCAGAAACAATTAGGCTTCGAACTATATCACTTTATCATGGTTTACTACCACAAACGTCTAAATATAGCTAGAATAAACTTTAAAATACGTCGCCGGTACCGAAGGGGTTAACAGATGGTTGGACAGACTCGCGCGACACTTGGAGACAAAAGCTTGATATCACTGTTCTTTTTCTTTGGGTGTATTGGTTCGGGCCAGTGTTGTTGTTGTTCCCTTGTCTCTGGGGGGCCTTCGTTCTCTCTGGCCCTCTCTTGCTCGGTCCGACTTTTTTTTTGGGGGGGTGGGCGTGGGGGTGGGTGCGCCTGTTGATAGTTGGTAATTACTTTATTACTTTAGTCTGACTTTATACTTGTATGGTCTCTGGTTTCTGCCTTCTCTGTCTCTCTCTTTTTCTGTCTGTCTATCTGTCTGTCTGTCTGTCTCTCTCTGAATGTATGCTTGTTTGCCTTCTCTGTAGACAGAGAAAAAGAGAGACCTCTCTTTTTCTGTCTGTCTATCTGTCTCTCTGACTTTATGCTTGTATGGTCTACGTTGTCTCCCCCCCCCCCCTCTCCCTCTCTCTCTCTCTCTCTCTCTCTCTCTCTCTCTCTCTCTCTCTCTCTCTCTCTCTCTCTCTCTTTCCATTGACCGTAACAATGGAAAACAAAGAGGGGGGGTTGCAATGTACGTTGCAACCTACTTAAACCCAGTCGAGGTGACTCTCCCCGAAAGTAATGCAGAAATAGTGTGCGTCAAAATAAATACAAAAAACATGAACTTAAATATCACTACAGCGTACCGACCACCGAGACTAACTGTTGCCGATGATACAATTTTTTTATGAAATACTAGAGAAAACCCTTAATTCCGACGAAACAGTTTTACTAGGTGACTATAACCTCCCCCTAATTGACTGGAATACCACGACCGGAAAAAATGCTGAGTCACGCCTAATGACAAGCTTCATCCAGGACAATTTTTTTGACTCAACACGTAAAACAGCCGACGCGAGACAGGAATATACTAGACCTCGTAATCACTACCCAAGAAAATTTATTATCAAACCTGGATGTAGGTGAACATCTGGCAACGTCCGATCATAAAATCTTAAGAATCAACGTTATAAGCAAATATTCCTCAGTAAAAACAACAGGAATGGTTTCGGACTTCAAAAACGCAAATTATGACGGACTTAAGGAATCGCTATCAAACATACACTCAAACCTCATAAATATAAACGAAGTAAATGAACTATGGGGACATTTTAAGTCTACAATTACAGAAGCGCATAAACTATTAGTACCCATGAAACCAAAACGTAGTACGAAATCAAGTATGCCCCCTTGGTACAGTAGAGACATTGGCAAGGCAATAAGGAAAAGGAATCAACTCCACAAACTTGTAAAAATAACACAAACACTGAAGTAATTAAAAACTTGTACAAAAATAGTAGAAGGGAAGTGAAAAAAATAATTAGGGCGAACAAACAAAATTACGAAACGACTATTGCCAGAGAAAGTGCCACAAACCCCAAAAAATTCTACAGTTACGTAAACAAAAATAAACAGATCAAAAGCGGAATCGGACCGCTAATAGTACATGGCCAGACAATACCAGGCGACACAAACACGCCAAATCTGCTCAACAAATATTTTGGCTCATTTTTCACAGAAGAATTATCGATCATACCCTTGAAAATAACACCTCAACTCATGAGATAGGAGATTTCACCATCAGTGTTACCGAAGTACAAAGCAAATTGAGTAATTTAAATGTAAATAAGACCCCGGGACCCGACATGCTCCACCCGAAAATAATTAAGAATGTCAAGGACGTAATAGCAAAACCCCTGACACAACTATTTAACTTATCACTACTACAGGGGATTGTACCGAGTGATTGGAAAGATGCGAACATTACGCCGATATACAAGAAGGGTAGCAAGGCCAAAGCGAGTAATTACAGACCAATTAGCCTAACTTCAATTGTAGGAAAAATCATGGAAAAAATCATTAGAGATAAGATTGTAGATTACCTCGAATCAAACAACCTAATCAAAAATAGTCAACATGCAACTAGATCAAATAAGTCATGCCTAACAAATTTGATTGAATTTTATAACAAACTATTCACATATAACGACATGACGAAATCACTAGATATAATCTTCTTGGGACTTTCAAAAAG
>CM064483.1:65391841-65419639 GCA_032716605.1 Paralithodes platypus | reverse complement strand
TATTTTTCTATGTCTCTATCTGTATATCTACTCATCTCTGCATCCATCTCTTTCCATTTATCTATCCAGCATCTGTGTATCCACCCATCCATCCCACTGCCAAACTAATACCCGACCCGACATACCCATTACGCCACAAACAACGGTAATCACCCGCAAAGTTTTCTCTATTATACAATCCCAAAATGTGTAGACCCCCCAGCCCCACCCCCACCCACCGTGAAGGCAGCGGGCGTCGAAGATATATAAACGTAAGGTAATTGTGCGAGTCTGTAGAAGTGGGCAGGGACAAATAGCTAGTGGTATCAATCAAGGGAACTCTACCTGTAGATTGTTTGTCGCCCAAGTGTGAAAGGCTGGATGAAATTGTTTTAATGTTTGTTGAAATGCTTGTATTATTAGGCGCTAGATTTGGGGTGCTTGGCTGGAGAGTAAAAAAACACATAGAATGTACAATATATAAAATTTAGGCAATTTATATATACGGGATGCCAGCCAAAATAACAATATAACTACAAGGGAAAGCATATATAACACTATCTTGGCCGGGCTTGGGGTTTCGGTGTCTCTAGTGAGGTTGGTAGCGCAGCCTTCTGAGCCTAGGGACTTAAGAGGTAGATTGTCAATGCTGAATCCAGGCTGACCAATACAAGGCAGCTCCTTCAGGTATAGGTTGGGATCCTCGTAATTGTTATCGTTGGGGTTCTGGCATGTCTCCAGCAGGTGCAGTTCCGTGAGTCTGGGGGCTTCAAGGGCCCGGCGTCAATTCTGGCTCCAGGCAGTAAGAATACGGGGCAGCTCGTCTTTCCACTGCTGACCAAGGTCCTGGTAGTAGTCGTCTGTCTCGTCTGGGATGTCGCCAGATATTAGTTGTCTCAGCTCTTTGACCACGGGGAAGTCTGACACCAAGACTGAGTTAAATGATAGCTGCGGTAAGCAAGAGGGTTTTGACAATGCCTCTTCTTCAGGAGTAGGGTTGTCAGGCCTTAAGTCTTCACAGTTATCTTTTTCTTTGCCTGTATCAATGCCCTTGCTGTCCACCATCCTGGTCTCAGTTGGTAGAGTCCTTCTGCCCTCTGGAGAGAGGGGGAAGCTGAGCTCATGGGGAGTCTCATGTGATCTGAGAAACTGCTGCAGGTCCCAGTGTTTATATGGCCAGCTCCTGGATTGAGGAACTGCTTCTGAGGTTCCAGCTTCCCATTGGCTGCTGCAAAAGGTACTGGAGTGCTATAGGCTGCCGCTGGAGTGCTGGAAGGGTAGTGGCTCTGTCCACTGGGCTGTTCTGTGAAACTAGAAAAAGCCGAAACTAGCGGGATACGGAAAGAGAGAACTTTGGCCCGTTAATGGCTGAGAGCGCAGTAGCTCCACCCACCAGTCCATTCCTTGATCATGAAGGAAATCAAAGCTCGTGAAGTACTGAGGGGTTCATGGGTTGCTCGTTCTCCTTCCCTTCTTTCACTATCTTCCTTGCTGTTGAATGTGAGGGAATGTGGATTGCCAACTTTAGCTTTTGCGCCATCTGAGGTTTCTTGAAGCTCCCGTCTTTCATTTGTTAAGTAATGGTGATCGAATGGTGGTGTTTGATATGCTGATCTGTGTTTTGTGTGTATATGTGTGTTTGTGTGTCTAAGTGTATATGTGATTGTGATTAGATGCGTTTGTATTTACTGTAGGTGTGTTTGTATGTCCAAGTGTATGTAGGTGTGTTTGTGTTTAGATGGTTTGGTTTGTATAGGTGTGTGGGGGTGTTTTGTGTTTATGTTTATGTTTAAGTGTATACGTGGTGCGTTGTTTAATTATCTAGAAACAATCGAGAACAAATAGCCAGAAGTATCAATCTTGGGAACTGTAGCTGTAGTTTGTTTGTCGCCCCAGTGTGAAAGGTTGGAAGAAAGTTTTAAGGTTTGTTAAGTAATGGTGGTCGAATGGCGGTGTTTGATGTTTTGATATGTGATTTGTATGTCCACTTTAGGTGTACGTATGTGTGTGTGTGTGTGTGTGTGTGTGTGTGTGTGTGTGTGTGTGTGTGTGTGTGTGTGATATAAACATGAGCCAAGACTAATAGCCAGTAGTATCAATTACGGGAACTTGGCCGTATGTTGCTTGTCGCGCCTGTGTGAAAGGTTGGGTGACATTTTGTGTATTGTTTGCTAGTAATGGAAGTTGGATGGGGCTGTTTGATTTGTTGATCAAACTTATTTCTAGGTGTGTGTGTTTGTGTGTCGAGGAGTGTTTGTTTATGTATGTGAATGTATGTTTTTATATATAGAAGTGGACCAAGACTTTAATAACCAGTAGCATCAATCACGGGAACTGCAGACGTAGGTTGTTTTTCACCAGAGTGAGAAAGGCTGGGGTGGAAATATTTTAATCTTTGCGAAGAATTGGTGGTCGAATGGTAGTGTTTGATTTGTGTGCATTTTTTTCAAGAGACAATACTTACAGGAAGGCAAAACAAAGACAACATAAAACAAAAGTCCATGTGCCTAAAGACATCCTCCATTCATAACATGTGTGTAACAATTGGACTTAAACTGTTGTGGGTTGTAAATGTACATGGGTGTGTTTGTGTGTCTATGTGTACTGTATGTGTGTTTAGGTGTATTTGTGTGTCTCAATGTATGTGTGTTTGTATGTTTACGTGAATTTGTTTGTATAGGCCTAGATGTGTGTAGGTGTTTTCTGTTAATATTTAAGTTAATGGATTATATGTTTTTGTTTGTTATCACTGTAGTTGTATGGTATTTGTTGTGAGGGTGTGAAAGTCTGGGTGGACTTATTTTAATGTTTGTTACGTAATGGTGATCGAATAGTAGTGTGCGGGTTGACGATGTGTTGTATAATTCGTGTTTTTGTATTGTTAGTATTGTGACAAGGTGTGTGTGTGTGTGTGTGTGTGTCTGTGTCTGTGTCTGTGTCGGGGGGGGGGGGGGGGAAATGTTTTGTGTCTGAGTGTAAATGTTTTCTTCGGGAAGTGTGGCAGAACAAAACATCCTTTGATGTTGAGACACATTAACCATATACCGGTATTGCATGTTATTCGGTGCTGAAGTGTGACAGTTTGGGTGAAATTGATTATAGCGTTGGTTGAGAAATGGCGCTCGAATATATGTTTGATTTGTGGTTTGTGATTGTTGGTATTGTGTGTTTAGAGGGGTTTGTTTAAATGTGTGTTTTGTTTGTGTGTGTGGGGGAGGGGGGGGGGGTACACACGCATCTGAGAATATATATATACAGTATACTGTATATATATATATACCGGTATGTATATATATACTGTATATATATATATATATATATATATATATATATATATATATATATATATATATATAGAGAGAGAGAGAGAGAGAGAGAGAGAGAGAGAGAGAGAGAGAGAATGAGATTAAAATACCAATTGCATTATGATTAACTTGTATGTACCTCATATAATATATATTCCTAAAAATGTTCACGTGTTCTTGTGTACCGTATGTTTCCTTGTTTTATAGAGATAAGTAAAAGTTCTTTGTTTCCGAGAAATCCGTCTTGCAGATTAGTCGATTCGTTTACTCATTGTTTATCATTTGGTCCGAGATGTTCCTACTATATTCAATTTTCTTAGTCCATTTTTAATATTTGTATTACACATTAAATTATTGATATCCCCTCGCCAATTACTCCTCAAAGGGACACATGAATATATAATGTGTACAACGTAATTCAGTGTACTCGTGTAGATACATAACCTATATTGAGAGAGAGAGAGAGAGAGAGAGAGAGAGAGAGAGAGAGAGAGAGAGAGAGAGAGAGAGAGTACAATATGGAGATAACTAAACCGCTCGTGTGTGTGTGTGTGTGTGTCTGTGTGATTTAAATTTTTCAAGCTGTCACGTGCGATTAGGAGTTGAACCTGTTTACTGACAGATGTCCTCTCTGTTGTTATATGTCGGATTTAATGGCTTAGATACTTTGCTTTTAACATTTACTAAAACCTTTTATTTATTTTCAATGCAGGGGTTTGACGGGATGACTTTTGTGTACGTATGTGTGTATCTGTGAGTATGTGTGTGTTAGTATTTATGTAAATATACTATGATGTTAGGCATACCATTATTTTTCTGTTTGAAACCTATTAAAACAAATGGAGTTTCTTTATACGAAATAGTGGTGTTGTACGGAATATATATCCAGTGTTTTTTTAATATAATAATAATAAGAAAATAATTATAATAAGAATAATATTAATAACAATAATAATGTTAATATAAACATTATACAGGAATAATAATAATAGTAATAATAATATTAATAATAATAAATTTAATATTTTCGCGGTTTCGAGGTTCGAACTTCAGGGTTCGTTCTCCGATTTTGGGACCCTTACTGCAAAGTTCCATTTTCGTGTCAAGTCCATATCTACTGTAGTCTATAGCCCATCAAATTTCGTGAATACCTCCGGATCGCGTCCTAACTTGTATCACTTCCTCCTTGCGCATATCCTATCTGCCCACCAAATTTCGCGAAAATCAGTTCATAACTTTGTGAGATATCTTGTTTACAGACAGAGGTGAAAGCATAACCTTCGACCAACTTCGTTGGCGGAGGTAATAGTAGTGGTGGTGGTGGTAGTTGTAGGTCAGTAGTTATCTAAGTGGACCACTTAATACATTTTCATTCTTATTAACGACGGTAACTTCTCGACCATGTAAAACCACGGATAATACATAGGCTACTTAGCTAAAATGATTTATCTGTATTTCCTTCTATGATGATTAAGTGAACCGCATTTTACTCTTGATAAAATAACAATACATACACCGAGTAGTTGATTGAAGGCACATGGTCCCTGGTTATGCCCAAGGCCTCATCCGTAATTCACAGTCGCCCCACGAGCTGTCTGGAATACCTGGGAATCATGGAGTAATTGTTGTTGGGGGGGTGAGGTGGAGTCAAGAAAATAAAGAGAGAGAGAGAGAGAGAGAGAGAGAGAGAGAGAGAGAGAGAGAGAGAGAGAGAGAGAGAGAGAGAGAGAGTTATTATATGACGCTTTTCTTCATATTATGCTTGCTAACGTTAGACTACTTTTCTCAACTTTGGAAGGCTTTCTAGGAATAAAAGGGGTTAAGTATAAATCAATTAACCTTCTGACTTACAAATTCCCTGAATAAAATCGTCTAATGGTAGCCAGAGTAAAAGGAAGAAGTGCGTCCTCTGAAGGGGTTTATGTTGTCACATTATTATTTGGTTCATTCTACGATAGGTCACTACACTACCATTGGTTCATTCTACGATAGGTCACTACACTACCATTGTTTTACGATTCATGTGTTGTCAATGTCACCCTCTCTATAATCCAATTTATTAATTTAACTCTCAACAGCAAACACCTCCCAATGAGATTAATGCAAGCATGTGATCCTACCTACGTTGCCATTTATGCTCGCCGAGTTGGCCTATTCCTGCTTGATATGGTTGGAATTAGAATATATACCGGTAATCAATGTTGAAAATGTGGAAGTAAGACGTTATTTTTAAGCGTGACATTACACCATGGTAAGGTTTATATTATAACATAGTCGACATGGTGTAAGTCTTGTATATCATTATGTACGCAAAGGTATACCGTACGGCCATTAACTTAAGGGGGGGGGGGGGGGGGTGTTCTGGACCCCCTTCTCCCTCATGTTTAGCACCATTAATTTTGACATTTTAAGACATTCGCCCTATTAGTTTGGTAATTTAAGACCTTTCGTTCTATTTAGGTGTCGATTTTTTCCCTGGCTAGCGATAGCGAGCCTCGCTATCGCTGTGGACGAATCCACATTTGGCCGGGTAATTTTTCTATAGACAAATATACAAATTTATCTAGAAGGGAGGTCTTGGGAGTATTGTAAGCTTGATGGAGGTTTATGGAGGAAACTGAATATATATATAATAAAACACAAAAATTATAATCTCACCTTAATGTTTGTGTAACTCTTCCTATGTTGTTATCAGCTACACGATACAAGGAAAGACATAAGATGTGGGGGATAACTCAAGTAAGAGTAATTGTTTTCATTATTAAACACAATGGCCCGTTTTTCGTATGACGTTAGATTCAACCTCCTTGCATCTGAGATCTCAATTTTTACGGGATAAATCTGAAACTACCATATCTCTGCGTCATATTAATGCCAAGCTTTCATAAATAGCATCGCATTTCGCTACAAAACATCCGTAGTAGTTAAGTAATATCCGTAGTAGTTAAGTAATATCCGTAGTAGTTAAGTAATATCCGTAGTAGTTAAGTAATATCCGTAGTAGTAATAATATCCGTAGTAGTTAAGTAATATCCGTAGTAGTTAAGTAATATTACAACAACAACAACAACAACCGTCAGCTTCAGAAAATAAAGGTAAAAAAAATGATAATGATACAACAACAACAACAACAACAACAACAACTACTACTACTACTACTACTAATAATAATAATCATAACAAGAAACTATTGAACCATCCACGGGTACTCTGACACATTGATACATTACCCTGATAACAACACAGTCCTGGACAATTCTCCGCTCAAGTATGCAAATTACCTCTAACAACTTTAATTGCCAGAAAATTGTCGTCAGAACCCTGGAAGAAGTAGGGCGGTGCGAGGGTGGGGGTTTTCCTTTTCGAGTTTCGTTTTTTGCTTGTTTGTACAGTTGTGGACATGAATACTTGAACACTTGCTCATCATGATACCAGACGATGAAATTTGTAACTAGTGAAAGCCAGGAACTTTATCTTCATGGTTCAAGCAGTTTAGACAAATATT
Source organism: Paralithodes platypus (assembly GCA_032716605.1). Classification (NCBI taxonomy): domain Eukaryota; kingdom Metazoa; phylum Arthropoda; class Malacostraca; order Decapoda; family Lithodidae; genus Paralithodes; species Paralithodes platypus. The sequence goes on along the minus strand of CM064483.1, from coordinate 65,412,850 downwards.
TCGTATATTGTCAAATTTGTAGTCGGTTGGCCTCTGAGAAGTATCTATATTTGATTTGTTATTCTATTATTTTTAATATTATGATTTTCCTATGATAGTTGTACAATGATAAAATAACAGAACAAATGATTCGGAAATAACATAATACTGACCGTGCGCTCGAAGCTTTGTCTCGAAGTAAACCTAAAAGGATCTAATGAGGAGATACTTCCTAAGTGAACTTCCATTTGATCCCTAGAAAAAAATCGAGCACCCCTGAAGCTGACTCTGCCATCGATAGTGCGGTGTCCGTTTGCTTACGAAAATCCCCGTGAGTCGTCAGGGTGCTCGGTGGCTGATACGAACATGGCCACAAAACAAGAGGGTCACAGCCAACTTGTTTGTGGAAGCATTGGCATAGCACATTTCACTGAGTTACCAAGGATAAAGAAGGATACAGTAGGGTGTGCAGTGTCATGAGTGAGGACCTTCATGTATTATACTCGCAAATATAGTGCAATTTTTTTAATAAGGAGTATTTATTTATCCTTTACTTTACATTTCGGCAGAAACCCTAACACTGGGCAACCTTGTTTGATGGTCATGCAGATTCGGAAGACAAAACATACAGAGTGAATGAAAGCGTAATATTGTTGGAAAGTAAGTTGACGATGGGAAAATTTAAGACAGCATATGTAACAAAATAACGTTTCCTTAAGGGGAGATCTCCACTTGAGGGATTTTTTTCTTGACCCCTTTCTCCCTCATGTTTAGCCCCATTGCTTTTGATATTATAAAACGTTTGCCCCATTAGTTTAGCGATTTTAAGAACTTTCACCCCATATTAAGACCTTTCGTGCAATTATTCAGGTGTCGATTTTATCCTGGCGAGAGATAGCGAGCCTGTAATTTAAGAGGAATCGGCCTTCGGCTGGGAAATTTTTCTACCGAAAAATGTACAAATTTAACTTGAAAGGGACTCAACGGGGTGTAATTTTAAGCTTGATGGAAGTCTAGGGAATAAACTAAATACCTCACCTTAAGCCCTATATACGTTTTCTATGAATAGGTGCTTCCCGTTAGATGGAGTTAATAGCTGTGGCTTACAACCAATAGACCTCGGTCCTATCTCCTTATTAGATACTCGTTGAAGTTAACAAAGCAGGCTAAATCAAACCAACGGTAGTGTCTGTTTAGTTCCCAGTGTGATCGGGTTAACCTCCGTCAAAATATATAATTGTATGATATTTAGTTATATATATTACCGCCAGACTCGCCCTTAAAATCAACCAAGAACCGAGATAAATTACCTTCTCTGCTAGTGTAATGATGTTTGTGTTACTTCTGAACCCCAGTAAATTACCTTCTCTGCTAGTGTAATGATGTTTGTGTTACTTCTGAACCCCAGTAAATTACCTTCTCTGCTAGTGTAATGATGTTTGTGTTACTTCTGAACCCCAGTAAATTACCTTCTCTGCTAGTGTAATGATGTTTGTGTTACTTCTGAACCCCAGTAAATTACCTTCTCTGCTAGTGTAATGATGTTTGTGTTACTTCTGAACCCCAGTAAATTACCTTCTCTGCTAGTGTAATGATGTTTGTGTTACTTCTGAACCCCAGTAAATTACCTTCTCTGCTAGTGTAATGATGTTTGTGTTACTTCTGAACCCCAGTAAATTACCTTCTCTCTAGTGTATGATGTTTGTGTACTTCTGAACCCCAGTAAATTACCTTCTCTGCTAGTGTAATGATGTTTGTGTTACTTCTGAACCCCAGTAATACCTTCTCTGCTAGTGTAATGATGTTGTGTTACTTCTGAACCCCAGTAATTACCTTCTCTGCTAGTGTAATGATGTTTGTGTTACTTCTGAACCCCAGTAATTACCTTCTCTGCTAGTGTAATGATGTTTGTGTTACTTCTGAACCCCAGTAAATTACCTTCTCTGCTAGTGTAATGATGTTTGTGTTACTTCTGAACCCCAGTAAATTACCTTCTCTGCTAGTGTAATGATGTTTGTGTTGCTAGTGTAATGATGTTTGTGTTACTTCTGAACCCCAGTAAATTACCTTCTCTGCTAGTGTAATGATGTTTGTGTTACTTCTGAACCCCAGTAAATTACCTTCTCTGCTAGTGTAATGATGTTTGTGTTACTTCTGAACCCCAGTAAATTACCTTCTCTGCTAGTGTAATGATGTTTGTGTTACTTCTGAACCCCAGTAAATCAATAGCATACTGTAGTGGAAGGAGTACACCAAAATAACTGCTGTCGCCAGATACATATCGCCTCGTAATAATTGTAAGTACCGGTCCTGTACAGCTTGTCAAGAGCTGACATCTTATCAGCTCTTACAACTGTTTGTAAATATTTTAGAACTAGTTCGTAAAAGTAGGGAGTCTTAAGGGGGCCCACCTCGCTTTTTGTTCTCTTTCTCTCACTCTCTCACATGTGGGGCTCCCCCCCCCCCCCTCTTCCCTTCCCTTCCCTTCCCTTCCCTTCGCTCAACATATTGTATCCCATGGCCGCTATTTTGCTTTCATATCATAGTTTTGGCTTCTATTTCCATCATTAATTGATACCTACATGGCACGAAAGGTTTGGAAAAACTAAATAAGATGGTCATCAATTTTCCCATGGATTTTTGTATTTTTCCCTGTTAGTTTTCATCAATATATTATAGTGTTTGGAACTAATTACAACCCTCGGCGAAACCGTTTCCCCCATTATACAACGATCCTAAGACACGCCGCCCGATAGTGGGGAGGGCTATGAAGTACAGGGAAAATGAGGGGTTAAATGCGTAAAACGGCGATTAAAACGTATTTTAGCAAAACTTGGCTCGGGTTTTAAGGTATTTCTAAGGCCTAAAACCCAATATTTCGAAACCCCGAGCCAAGTTTTGGCCAAAGCGGATTTTGAGAGTTTGTAGACAACAAAATGACAGTAACTTCATTTAGAAATTTGGCTCAGGTTTCCCGAAATTGCAAAGGCATAAAACCCTAATTTTGGAAAACCCGTGCCAAGTTTTGGCAAAACTTGGCTCGGATTTTGCGACTTTTAAGAGTAAACAAATTACAGTAACCTAATTTAGAATTTTGGCTCATGTTTCCCTAAATTGCAAAAGCATAATTTTGGAAAACCCGAGCCAATTTTTGGCAAAACTTGGATCGTATTTTGAGAATCGAAAAAGACTAACTAAATGTCGGAAATCGGCTCATGATTTCCCTAATTGCAAAGCCATATAACCAGATTTATCGAAAACTTAGCACTTATTTAAATCATAAATATCCAGTAACATAGACCTAGTACATTGGATACAAGCCTAATCCACACCTAACGCCTACAATGTGTCCGTAGTACCTAGTAGGCCTACGTGGGATACAACATGGCGGTTGGGCCTGCGCCCATTTAGTAGCCTACCGGTATTCGGCCGTATCTGTAAATACGAATGCGAGTCACTTCGAGCGAATTCCTGATCGAGCGGATGCACAATCCAACCTAATTAACTCAACCGCGCCTCCGCTCGAATATGAATTCGCTCGAAGTGTCCAGATACCGTAAATACTACCGCAACTACGAATCTTGTTTCTGAAACCTAGTATATTAACCTAACCAAACAACCCAACCTATCGACAGAGATGGGCAGGTGGAGTGGACTAAAAAGCTGGTGGACAGACCTCGGGACACAGGTGAAAATGGCGTGTGTACGAATCGATGCCGTCTATAGGAAGGTATTGACAACCATGTTACGACAAAATTCCATTTTAGTACCATATATTTTTATTAGGTTTTGCCGAGGCTTAAAACACATTTTCATATTATGTTTAGAGCATATAAAATCCATATTTGTTTTCAAATATTGCAAAATAATTGGTGACCAACTTATTTAGTTATACTAAAGGTTTTAATACTGACAACGAAATGGGGGTGAAAGGTCATAAAAACGCCAAACTAATGGGCCGAACGTCTTACAATCTGAAAACTAATAAGGCTAAACATGAGGAAGAAGGGTGGCCAGAAAAACCAACCATTCCCCATTAACAGCACGATAATGGTATAGTTATAATATTGTCATAAAGCGTGACCGGAAGTGTTGTACCCGGGTTTCCATTTGTGTATTTCCGGTGTCGGGCCGGAACATAAAGGGTTAAACTATAAAGGGTTAAATGACCAATTATCAAACGAGTTAACCCTGTCTGTACCGGTGACGTTTTTTGTTGTTGTTTTATTCTAGCTATATTTAGACGATTTGATGTAGCTTAACCCCTTCTGTACCAGCGACGTCTCTTTTTAGCGATATTAGACGATTTTGTGCTGTTGAAGGGTGTGTGGTAGTGAAAATGGTTTAGTGAGATAGTTCGAAAGCTGTTAAGTGCTGGAGGCCCTTTGGAAAAATGTGATTTTAATACCACGAATTTTCCGAGTGTTTTTTATAAACAAAATTGGTCATTTGCATCAATATATAGTGTTTGTAATTAATTAGAAATCTCGGGAAAACCTATTTTCCCCATTAGGCCTATCGATCGATGTTGAGACACACTCGCTCCCCGATAGTGATTTGAAAAGACATTAGCCTAACCTAACAACCTTACTTAACCTAACCTAGTATTATGGGTGGGGGCTGCCGCCCCCACACCCCCTCTGGTTGAGTACTTAATAAAAAAGAAAGAAAAATTGGCTGTCGATTATACGAAGGTGAAAGAAAAGTTGATGAAGTCTATGGTGTTTACTCTGCAATCTTCAGCTTGATTGTACATTGATAACGGGAAAGTACCGTATTGACAACCTTGTTACGAAAATTAAATGTTAGTACCATACTTTTATATTAGGTTTTTCCGAGGGTTTAACACATTTTCATATGATATTTAGAGCTGTCGATAACTGGAAGTACCGTATTGACAACCTTGTTAAGAAAAAGACATTTTAGTACCATACTTTTTTATTAGGTTTTGCCGAGGGTTAAAACAAATTTTCTTATGATCTTTAGAGCATATAGATTCAATATTTATCTTCAAATATATCAACAAAATTCGTGGTATTAAAATATCATTGAACCGGCCCTTTTTATACTGAATAAAATCGCCTAATAGTAGCCACAATTCAGTTAAAAGGACAGCACTGGTACTGCAAGGGTTAACCCAATGAGACCAAGCATTATATAAAACTACGAGACAGAAAATGGTTGGTGTTATTATAGTTAAAGAGGTAGAGGTTATTTTTGGCTTATATATTATCTATTAGTTTCCTCGCTAGACTTCCATCAAGATGAATTTGTCATTTTTTCGATAGGAAAATGTCCAGGCCTAACGCCGGTTCCTCTTAAATCACAGCCTCGCTATCTCTCGCCAAGAAAAAATCGACACCAAATGACACGAAAAGTCTTAATATTGACAAAGAAATGGGGGCGAAAGGTCTTAAAATCGCCAAACTAATGGGCCAAACGTCGTACAATCTGAAAACTAATGGGGGTTAAACATGAGGAAGAAAGGGGTCCAGAAAAACGACCCATCCCCCCTTAGGTACAGTTTTGACTTCGACTTTATGGGTTTAATCAGGGCTAACTAGAAACACGGCCGCCATCTTTATTATCTGGACAGGTTTTACTCAGATTTTATCCTTTCGAACTTATATATGGATAAGATGAGAGATTAGGTTAGGTAAGTTAGGTTAGGTTAGGCTAGTTTAGTTAGGTTAGGTTAGTTAAGTAAGGTAAGTTAGGTTAGGTTAGGTAAATTAGATTAGGGCAGGTAAATAGACAATAGATTTCCAACAATTATGAGGCTTACAATCGACTGCATCACACAGAAAGGCATGAAGAGGAAAATCGGCAGAAAAACTCGTGACAACTATACTAAAGTGTAGCTGCAACAAAAGGTTTAATTCATATTTTTCCACCAACCAACTTTACTTCTAAACTCAATTAATTAAATCAACAAATACATGTGGTACTCCAAGGACTCGAACCTAGGATACTCACATCGAAATTCCGCGCATTTATGCATTACGCTATCAAGACAGTTAAAGAACAACAAATTTTTTGTGTTTATTCTTACATCATATTTTCAACAATATAAGAACTCGTGGAATATATTACCAAAATAACTTAATACGAAAGTACTTCGTCCTGGTATTTATATGTTTAGCATAATCATAAATTCCCTCTCTTGGCATCTCAGAATATGCTTGCATGCCACGTTGCAAACATTTATGTTGACAAATTTTAATTAGGGCGAACTGAGCTAAAGATCACTGAGAGAGACACGATACTGACTAATCTTTTAATTAAGACTATTTATATTATATAATTCTTCTTTGCATGTATCTAAGTTGTAAAGGCCGCTGAAATACTACAATTTAATTACATACACAATATTACATACACAATATTACATACACAATATTACATACACAATATTACATACACAATATTACATACACAATATTACATACACAATATTACATACACAATATTACATACACAATATTACATACACAATATTACTTCACATTATTAGCAGATATTTCTGAGGTACTACAGATACTACTACGGACAGAAAGTAATACTGACAATATATAAATTAGCTCTGAAGATTATGACGTATTTTGACAGTTTATCATTAGAAGATTTTAAACAGTTTACGAAGGATCTGTGGGAATTATATGGGTATAGATGGTCTCATTTAACTCTCTGACTTCCATATACCCTTCCTAATCTGAATTACATCGTCAAATAGTAGCTAGAGTACAGATATAGAAATGCGTATCAGATCTTAAAAGGGTTAAGTATATCCCCCCCGAAAGTAATGGACAATAATTTTGGTTTTATAAGTATCTCAGGTAAATTAAAGAGAGTTGGGGACCGTAACCACTCGATCATGAGCGGAAATCTAATGACATCAGTATGTTTATATATTTAGATATTTTGAAATTGTGAGGGGTGATTATTAAAAACTGTTATTATTATTATTATTATTATTATTATTATTATTATTATTATTATTATTATTATTATTATTTGATTTTTATTTAAGTTTTATGGCATACTATGGTTTAGGGTAATATTTAAATATTTGTTGTCGTATTACTTGTCACCCAGCGCCTGTAGCTTTCATGCTTAACATGGAAGTAGAGAATTGTGAAGGTATCTTGGAGGGCAGCTCAATCTTTGCTAAATTAGGAGACTCCGAGTTGGCAGGCCTTGTCACTAGCCCGAGGGGATAGAGGCAAGGGGGGCGGAGGGGGCCATGGGGGTGAGGGGAAACTGAGAGGCCAGCCCAGGGGAGTTGAGGAGGGTAGATAAGAGAGAGGGAGGGAGAGGGAGAGGGAGAGAGATGGAAGAAAGCATTGAGAGGAAGAATAGGCTAAATCAATTAATAGGGTCACAATACATTGGTAAGATAAGGGTAAATATAGCTAGCACATGAAATATGTTGGAAAGAGGTAGACAAGAATAGGGAGAACGGATCAAAGGCATAAGTAGAAGGGAGAATAACCCTAAATAAAAACAACACAACAAATATATATCAGAGTAAAAGGCGAGATTGGCGAAATGGAATAAGACCGAATCATAAATTGTATATGTAGAAAGAGGGAAATTGGCGAGAAATGGAAGAGAGAAGAAGGAAGGAAGGGGAGAAAGAAAGAGGGGGTGAAAATAGAAAGAGGGAGAAGGGTGAAGGGAGGGGGAGGGGGGGGGGAGTGAAGGAGGTGACATAAGACGGGAGAAGTGAAAATAGAAGGAAGAAGAATAAAGAACTAGGAGGGGGAGCTGGTGGAGAGGCGGGCCCATGGGAGAGAAGGGGAGACGTACAGGGAGATACAGAGAAAGAGAGAAAGGTGCGAGAAAGGAGGGAAGGGAGAGGGGAATATAAGAAAATGGATGATAATAATAGGAGAGAGAGAGAGAGAGATAGTTTGAAAGTGAGCGAGAATCCTAATTGGGAAGTGATCGTCGGTATTGGTGTCAGCCGTGTAGGAAGTTTGCGAGTTGTATTTGACGGGTGACGTGATTCAGGTGTCAGAGTTCACAGGTAATGTGACGCCATCCTTGTCGCTGCCGTCACTAGTTGTTCCCGGCCATCCCTCCTTCAGGGACGTCTGCAGCCTCGTCCCAACCCGGGGGACATGAGAGAACCTAGCTCGGATTTTGGGTACACGGTTATACTGCGTGGTACAGTGGTAGCGTTCGTGATTCGTACGGGGGCCGGTGGGAGTCGAGGTTATATTTTTCACCTTCGTGGACTCAATCTACTGTTTGCAGTTTTGTACATCAAAGGTGTAGTACACCAATGTCGCATTTACAATGTAAATGCTTGCAGCCCATCAGCATGATCGAGCTTCTTACTTTGGTTACAGAGTATACTCAACGCCAATTAATCCACCAATACAGTTAACATTCATGCGCTTCATACAGTAAAGGCGCACTAATATTATACAGTATATCTGGAATCCTTTATTATACAGTATATCTGGAATCCTTTATTATACAGTATATCTGGAATCCTTTATTATACAGTATATCTGGAATCCTTTATTTTATTTCATGAATCAATTTGGTACACTATGATGAGCATATACCTAAATTACGTTCACCTTACATTCAATAGTTACCTTAGTACAAATAGGTGAATTATTAACCAGTGGCACGTCAAGTCAAGGTTAATATGATCTGGCCTAATGATCATAACAATCAACAAAGGTATTAGTTAGTGATGACAAAAATTGTATCTTTGTCTTATTCATTAATTTGTAAAGATTTTTTTTTTTTTTTTTTTTTACTGAGAACATTTAAGATTATGTCAATACTGGTCCACCTGTTACGTAATAATGGTGTTGCCATATTGCAGTTTGGTTTCTCTATTTATCTTTAATTACGTCATCGTAAATTGATAAAGTTGCCATGTTTTTAAAACTTTTAGCTCCATGTTTTATGCTGAATACGCGTACTGTGGTTTAGGTGGTAGCTATAACAGTCTTCATTGGACTATATATATATATAAAATATATTCTCTCTCTCTCTCTCTCTCTCTCTTTCTCTCTCTCTATATATATATACCAGTATATACTGTACAGTGTACTGTCTCGGTGTGATTCATTCAAACCAAATAGAATTGCCTTATTTTATTATTGAACTTGACATATTTCATAGTGGCTATTGATGATCCGACTAATAGGGATTATTGATGATCCGACTAATAGGGATTATTGATGATCCGACTAATAGGGATTATTGATGATACGACTAATAGGGATTATTGATGATACGACTAATAGGGATTATTGATGATACGACTAATAGGGATTATTGATGATACGACTAATAGGGATTATTGATGATACGACTAATAGGGATTATTGATGATCCGACTAATAGGGATTATTGATGATCCGACTAATAGGGATTATTGATGATCCGACTAATAGGGATTATTGATGATCCGACTAATAGGGATTTGATGATTATTGATGATCCGACTAATAGGGATTATTGATGATACGACTAATAGGGATTATTGATGATCCGACTAATAGGGATTATTGTACACTAAAACACACTGCGTTAATTCGATTCTCTAATGGTGTATGTTTGAGCATCTCGAATGGGTATAGTTGATTTGTATTTTTAGAACGATTATGTGCAGTGAGGTTCCTTTTTAAATATTATTCCGTTTATCACTAACCAGTTCGATTCAGCATAAAACAACAATATGTGAATCTGTAAAATGTCGGCTGAGCCTGACTCGTTGACCCATATTTGAAAGTGCCCTAACCTGGTCTTATAGTTTACCCAACATGTCTCCCACCATGAGTTACGCCCACCAAATATTACCATATTAAGAGTATACTGTATATAAGTCTTTGGAGAGCGGGTTAATATTTGGCTTAGTTGGGATAAGTTCAGAGGACATCTAGGTTAGTTATTCAATTAGGTATGGCGGGAGACCTTTCTATCGGTGGACATCATTATAGTTTAGATGAGAACAGGTATGGTAGTGGGAAGAATTTTGGGATGTAACATCAGTCCTTGGATCGAAAAGGCTAGATTCTTCTATAGGTGGTTTGTACTCTTTACACAGTTGCCTTGCCTTATTCTTCTATAGGTTTTTTTTTTTTTTTTTTTTTTTTCTATAGGTGGTTTGTACTCTTTACACAGTTTCCTTGCCTTATTCTTCTATAGGTGGTTTGTACTCTTTACACAGTTTCCTTGCCTTATTCTTCTATAGGTGGTTTGTACTCTTTACACAGTTGCCTTGCCTTATTCTTCTTTTAGTTCTTTGACGTACACCATGTAAACTATGCTAATAATAACGGCAATTGTACAACTTAGAATATTAAAGAGGCTCGATGTCAAGTACTGTAATATTCAGATGGAATCATTTGATTAGTTTACTGTCATACATTGTTATCGGAAAGTAACGTAAAAAAAGAGTAGCAGGGGTCAAAGAAAGTATGGCCGTGCGTGTAGACAAATTAATCTTTCTTCAAAAATAGTATAATACAAGGATAGGTAATACAATTTGTCTTACCTTGACGTTTCCTGGTAGACTGACAGATCCAACTGAAAGGATGCATGCAGCAGTTACATGGTCTGGCTGTTAGAACAAAAGGTCAGCTGAGAAAACACCAAGTCAACTCGGTAAAAATACACCGGAGACGGATATACAGATGTACACTACGAGGAAAACAGTTTAGCTGATGGAGAGACGGGTTACACAACACGCCAGGTCAGGTTATATAACAGCAGGTCAGACTGAGAAAAATACAGGTCACACTGATAGAAATACAAGTCACACTGATAGAACCACAGTTTGCACTGATCACCACCGTGTTAAATGATAAAACCAATAAAGGTCACAATGATAAAACCAGTTGGCACTAATATAATCACAGTTTACACTGATATAACCACAGTTTACACTGATATAACCACAGTTTACACTGATAGAACCACAGTTTACACTGATAGAATCACAGGTCACACTGAGAGACCTACAATTTTCCCTGATAGAACCACAGTTTGACTAAAATGGGTGCGTCACCTTTATTGTCTTTCCTGTACTTCTATGGTAGATTCCATAATAGTAAGACATGTAATATGCCTATAAGTTAAAAAAAAATGGTATCGTAATTTACTCACCCTTGCAGCTCTACAGTTACTTGAGTGTATGACTATGTACTGTATGTATGTGTGTGTGTGTAATGTTTTTATAGGTTCCTTGGAGTTATGAAGATTAGTAAAGCTCCCCCTAAACTTATGCCTGGCCCCTGGGAGCCCTGCGGCTTGGTAATTTAGTTAAGTGATACGTTAAACTTTTCCCTCCCTGGGGCCGATTTCAGTGGGTATGTAAAGGTTTGGGTTGGTCTTTCTCCGTTTTCTTTTAGGGTTAACTTTGCTTTCTGTGGCGGTATAATTATCTTTCTCTTTACTATGCTGCTACACACACAGAGTCACACACACACACACACACACACATACACTCACACACACATACACTCACTCACCCACTCCCTCTCTCTCTCTCATCAGTTCCAGCTACCATACCTTCTTTCCTCTTTTTCGTCCCTTTTCCATGTTTTCCACTCCTATTCTTCTAAGTCCCTTCTTTTTAGTTTTTCTTATTCCAATGCTCATTTCTCCTCCGTTCCATTTCTGCACTCTATAACTCTTCCTATCCATGTATAGTCCATTCATTATAGGTAGGCCAGAAATCGTGACCTCTATCCTCTGTAACTCAAGAAGGGCTGGAGCAAATGGGCTGTAAATTTCCACTCCTAATCCCTGGCTGACTCTTCCCTAATGGTAGACATATTAGCTAGATTACTCTAGTCGTTTAAGAGTTATAGAGGCCCGAGGGTAGGGGTCAAAATTGTTGGCCTACATATACTGAATGGAGTATAGTGTTCACCATTACTTTCATTCGTGTTTTCTTATTTCCCAATTCTTCAGTTTCTTCTACCCTCTGATCGTTTGTTCAATACTTATTACAACACTTGCTTTCCTATTCGATCTTTACTATCCTTCTTCCTCGTTCTCCTATCCCATTTCTCCTTTCCTTCCCTCCCTTTGCTTTCCTGTTCTTCTCTTTCCCTCTTACATTTCTCCTGTCCTCCTTTCTTTTCCTTCTCGTTTCTTACCCCTTCCTGTATCATCTACTCTCTCTCTCTCTCTCTCTCTCTCTCTCTCTCTCTCTCTCTGTCTCTCTCTCTCTCTCTCTCTCTCTCTCTCTCTCTCTCTCTCTCTTCCTCTCTTCCCCTCACCTCCCCTCCCCAACCGCGCCATACATTCACCCAATTAATCAGCGTGTATAAATATTGAACTTTTATTAATCAATCCTTAAAGACGACTCCCGTATTATAGGACGACACGGCAGCAGCGTACACGGCCGTGTTTTGTTCGCTAATCCGGGTTCTAATTGTACACCCGGAAAAAAAAAAAGTAACCCGGATCCTTAAGGGGTCAGTGGCTGTTTTTCTTTTTTTGGCTATTATTTCATTATTCATTTATTTTTTAGTTTCCTCGCTAGACTTCCATCAAGCTTAGAAATACACCCCCTAGACTAGAATTTTTTTCGGCCGTAGGCCGATTTCTCTTAAATATACAGGCTCGCTATCGCTCGCCAGGAAAAAATCGACACCTAAATGGCACGAAAGGTCTTAATATTGACAAATAAATGGGGCGGAAGGTCTTACAATCGACAAACTAATGGAAGGAACGTCTTAAAATCTCAGAACTAATATAATTAACACGAGGGAGGAGGAGGTCCAGAAAAAGAGAGTAGTACCCCCTTAAGAATACTCTGGCCGGATAAAAGTGTCGTGAGGAGGATAAAAGGTAGGCCAAGTCTTGGCTGGGGGTGGGGAAAAATGATGGGGGTTGCCAGAAAGAATGGGAAGCCGAGAAGGGAGAAGAATGAAGACGCCACCACCACCTCAACTAATGGAGAAGAATGAAGACACCACCACCACCTCAACTAATGGAGAAGAATGAAGACACCACCACCACCTCAACTAATGGAGAAGAATGAAGACACCACCACCACCTCAACTAATGGAGAAGAATGAAGACACCACCACCACCTCAACTAATGGAGAAGAATGAAGACACCACCACCACCTCAACTAATGGAGAAGAATGAAGACACCACCACCACCTCAACTAATGGAGAAGAATGAAGACACCACCACCACCTCAACTAATGGAGAAGATTGAAGACACCACCACCACCTCAACTAATCGGGACTAAAGCAATACAAGAAGTCACTCCACCACCTAAACAAAGACGCCTTGTGGAGGAACGTGTGTGTAACTCGTCTTTTGTCGGAGGCTCCTCTTCGTAAGGCATTGGAAAGTTGATATGCTAAACATCTGCATTACGAGAGATCCTTACTAAGCCGAAGATAATCAACTGGTGGTAGCGTTAAGTCGTCGTTGTTGTGACCGTAGAATGCTTGTAACTCATCTCTTCTATTCTTCGTAAGGCACCTTAAATGTTGCATACATAACACCATTTACAGAATTAAAGGGATTTTTGAATAACCTCAATTTTGTTTAGTTTTTCAGCATATCCACCTGCCAACGAGAGACTTTACTAAGTACAATACCATCGCTTTATGTTAGGATAGATAATTTAAATAAGATTTAATCTGACTGAAAAGTTTATATGTATTGCATAACTATGGTATTGTTAACGTAACCTATATGTTTAGCCAGATCTATGAATTTAAAACTTCCAAATAGTCATGAATACTTGATCTATCAATTACATTAGCCTATCATCACGTCACTAATGAGAACGCTTAATCGACTCAAGCTGATGATACGCATACAGTACTGTATATGGTACTATTTTATTGAATTGTTTAATTGCATGACCCTTAACAAAGGCTTTTCAGTACTAATGTAACTCTGCACACTAAGCAAACACCCATTTGTATGTCACTGATAACAACGTTCACAGGTTATAATGTATACGAACGGACACTTGCTATAATCACCGTATCACTACTACTGTCACCATTATTACTACTATTATCACCATCATTACTACTACTGTCACCATTATTACTACTATTATCACCATTATTACTACTACTGTCACCACCATTACTACTACTGTCACCATTATTACTACTATTATCACCACATATATACTACTGTCACCATTATTACTACTATTATCACCATCATTACTACTACTGTCACCATTATTACTACTATTATCACCATCATTACTACTACTGTCACCATTATTACTACTATTATCACCATCATTACTACTACTGTCACCATTATTACTACTATTATCACCATCATTACTACTACTGTCACCATTATTACTACTATTATCACCATCATTACTACTACTGTCACCATTATTACTACTATTATCACCATCATTACTACTACTGTCACCATTATTACTACTATTATCACCATCATTACTACTACTGTCACCATTATTACTACTATATTATCACCACCATTACTACTACTGTCACCATTATTACTACTATTATCACCATCATTACTACTACTGTCACCATTATTACTACTATTATCACCATCATTACTACTACTGTCACCATTATTACTACTATTATCACCATCATTACTACTACTGTCACCATTATTACTACTATTATCACCATCATTACTACTACTGTCACCATTATTACTACTATTATCACCATCATTACTACTACTGTCACCATTATTACTACTATTATCACCATCATTACTACTACTGTCACCATTATTACTACTATTATCACCATCATTACTACTACTGTCACCATTATTACTACTATTATCACCACCATTACTACTACTGTCACCATTATTACTACTATTATCACCATCATTACTACTACTGTCACCATTATTACTACTATTATCACCATCATTACTACTACTGTCACCATTATTACTACTATTATCACCATCATTACTACTACTGTCACCATTATTACTACTATTATCACCATCATTACTACTACTGTCACCATTATTACTACTATTATCACCATCATTACTACTACTGTCACCATTATTACTACTATTATCACCATCATTACTACTACTGTCACCATTATTACTACTATTATCACCATCATTACTACTACTGTCACCATTATTACTACTATTATCACCATCATTACTACTACTGTCACCATTATTACTACTATTATCACCATCATTACTACTACTGTCACCATTATTACTACTATTATCACCATCATTACTACTACTGTCACCATTATTACTACTATTATCACCATCATTACTACTACTGTCACCATTATTACTACTATTATCACCATTACTACTACTGTCACCATTATTACTACTATTATCACCATCATTACTACTACTGTCACCATTATTACTACTATTATCACCATCATTACTACTACTGTCACCATTATTACTACTATTATCACCATCATTACTACTACTGTCACCATTATTACTACTATTATCACCATCATTACTACTACTGTCACCATTATTACTACTATTATCACCACCATTACTACTACTGTCACCATTATTACTACTATTATCACCACCATTACTACTACTGTCACCATTATTACTACTATTATCACCACCATTACTACTACTGTCACCATTATTACTACTATTATCACCATCATTACTACTACTGTCTACATTTTTACTACTATTATCACCATCATTACTACTACTGTCACCATTATTACTACTATTATCACCATCATTACTACTACTGTCACCATTATTACTACTATTATCACCATCATTACTACTACTGTCACCATTATTACTACTATTATCACCCCATTACTACTACTGTCACCATTATTACTACTATTATCACCATCATTACTACTACTGTCACCATTATTACTACTATTATCACCATCATTACTACTACTGTCACCATTATTACTACTATTATCACCATCATTACTACTACTGTCACCATTATTACTACTATTATCACCATCATTACTACTACTGTCACCATTATTACTACTATTATCACCATCATTACTACTACTGTCACCATTATTACTACTATTATCACCACCATTACTACTACTGTCACCATTATTACTACTATTATCACCATCATTACTACTACTGTCACCATTATTACTACTATTATCACCATCATTACTACTACTGTCACCATTATTACTACTATTATCACCATCATTACTACTACTGTCACCATTATTACTACTATTATCACCACCATTACTACTACTGTCACCATTATTACTACTATTATCACCATCATTACTACTACTGTCACCATTATTACTACTATATCACCATCATTACTACTACTGTCACCATTATTACTACTATTATCACCATCATTACTACTACTGTCACCATTATTACTACTACTGTCACCACCATTACTACTACTGTCACCATTATTACTACTATTATCACCATCATTACTACTACTGTCACCATTATTACTACTATTATCACCATCATTACTACTACTGTCACCATTATTACTACTATTATCACCATCATTACTACTACTGTCACCATTATTACTACTATTATCACCATCATTACTACTACTG
This sequence comes from Paralithodes platypus, assembly GCA_032716605.1. Classification (NCBI taxonomy): domain Eukaryota; kingdom Metazoa; phylum Arthropoda; class Malacostraca; order Decapoda; family Lithodidae; genus Paralithodes; species Paralithodes platypus. Next base: position 65,396,282 of record CM064483.1, on the reverse strand, counting down.
TCACCATTATTACTACTACTGTCACCACCATTACTACTACTATGACAATAATGCTTTCCCAACACAATGTACTAGTTTATATTGCATTGGAGTCAAATGTGCATATAGACTGTATGGAACAAACAGGCAGTGCGTTGTCGTACAAGCTTCAACATGGCAGAGGATCGTGTTCAAAGAAAAATATATATACCTTTTTAAGCTGACAGGACACACCAACACAATGCATATAGGTAACGATATAGGTAACACACCAACACAATGCATATAGGTAACGATATAGGTAACACACCAACACAATGCATATAGGTAACAATATAGGTAACACACCAACACAATGCATATAGGTAACGATATAAGTAACACACCAACACAATGCATATAGGTAACAATATAGGTAACACACCAACACAATGCATATAGGTAACACACCAACACAATGCATATAGGTAACAATATAGGTAACACACCAACACAATGCATATAGGTAACGATATAAGTAACACACCAACACAATGCATATAGGTAACAATATAGGTAACACACCAACACAATGCATATAGGTAACACACCAACACAATGCATATAGGTAACGATATAGGTAACACACCAACACAATGCATATAGGTAACGATATAAGTAACACACCAACACAATGCATATAGGTAACGATATAGGTAACACACCAACACAATGCATATAGGTAACAATATAGGTAACACACCAACACAATGCATATAGGTAACAATATAAGTAACACACCAACACAATGCATATAGGTAACAATATACAGTAGGTAACAACTTGGAATATAGCAAATACAACACCTGCTATATATGGACAGACTTATGTTGCTAGAAATCAATATAGGTTAATAGAGCAAAAGCTGTACAAAAACAAGAACATTCGATACACAATACCTCAATTTTATCCCCTATTTGACGCAATATTAGAACATAATACATCCAGCATAGTATTCAAAACTTTATTTATATTATATCGTATTAGGATTAGGAAGATTTGTTTACCACATTCATTATAGCGACTCGCCAAAATGTTAGGACGACCTAGCAATACAGCCCTAACCTATCACAAACCAACCCAACTCGGGTTAAAACCCTATACAAGAGGTCAACCTAGAAAATATATCCAGGTAATCCAGTCCAGCATAGGTTAAGGGGGTATTGATTTGTTTTTGGTCTATATATTTATCTATAATGGTGATGGGCTGGTCTATCAGAGTGAGAGCTGAGCGTTTTCTGCCATACCCATAGCTTACTCTGACTGTTCCTTTTACTTATATATTTTCTAGATCTCAAGTGACGGCGTCTTTTCCGTGGATTGACCTCCCTACTGCCAACCTAGAGGTTGGCAGATTGGGTGCCAAAGCGTCACATTTTTCCTTTGCCCCTCAACTTTCCCTTCATAATTGCTGAGGGGCACAGGGCCTTGGGTGGGGCTTTGGTTTCCCTGACGTTTCCGCACCCTCCTCAGCTCCCCGCCTTGTATTGGGTGTGGCTTCGGTCACCTGGGCTTTATTAGTGGTAAGCAGGGAGGGTTCTGTGGGTCTGCTCGTTTGTGGCCTTGGCCTTGCTCGGGACCTTGGAGCTACTCGGCCAGACAGCCTGGGGAACAGCAGCAACAACAACAACAACAACAACAACCATCATAACCAACCAACCACCCAAGCAACCAATCTCCACTCCCCCACAATCTCTACCTCCACCACTACCAATAACCACCCCAAATATTTTCTCCCTCCACCAACCCCTCCCTTACCACCACCAACCCCTCCCTTACCACCACCACCACCACACCACCACCACCACCACCGCCTCCAGTTAATAAAATCTCCAAAATATAAGCCCTAAAAGGAGAGAGGGCTTTTGAGTGGAGGGTGGAGCCGGCCTGTTTTTCTTTGGTGCCTGGGAAAAGTGTTTGCCGAGCTGTTTGAAAGTCGAGTTTGTTTAACCCATTGAAAAATACAAATTAATCAGAGGCTGGGAGGCTGGGGATGTTGCCGACTGATGCGCGGCCATATTTCTTTTATTTGCCCCCAGGAGACGGGTTAATTTTAGTCGGGTGGGTGTGTGGGTGGGTGGAATGAGCGGGTGGATGGGTGAATGTGGCTAGGGTGAGGTGTGTGTGTGTGTGGCTAGGGTGAGGTGTGTGTGTGTGTGTGTGTGTGTGTGTGTGTGTGTGTGTGTGTGTTTTGAGTAATTATATAGATGGGTTGATTGTGTATGGATGGGTTATTTTATGTATGCGGATAGGGTGAACCGGTGTGTGGATGCGGTGAGTCGGTGAATGGGATGGATTAAGTGGATGCGTGGACGGGGTGAGTGAGTTTGTGGATGGGGTGAGTGGTTGTGTGGATGGGTTGTGTGGATGGGGTGAGTGGATGTGTGGATGGAGTTAGTGGGTGTGTGGATGCGGTGAGTGGGTGTGTGGATGGGGTGAGTGAGGTGGTGTTGGAATGGGGCCAGTGGGTATGCTGAGATGCTAAGGATGAATTAAATAACTGGATATGTGGATTTCTTAAGTGGGTGTGTGAATAGGCTTTGTAGGTGCGTGGATGGGATTTGGACGGACTGAATGAGTTTTAGGGGGAACCTGTAAAGAAGTTAAAAGGTTGAATTGGTGGGGTGAGTTTAGCTACTTAGGTTATTTGATTTATTAATGAGTGGATTTGGAATAAGGGTCAAGTTGGTTAGATGTCTTTTACACAACTGACGACCTTTCATACTTGTTATGCTACCTGCACTTTTATTTACTTGTGCTGTTTTTGTTGTTTTATATATACCGGTATATATATATATATATATATATATATATATATATATATATATATATATATATATATATATATAATTATAATTATTATTATATATATACTGTATATTTAACATTTGCACCCGAGATATTATTCACCCCTTCACCAACATCACGTAATTGCCATCATATTCTGGTTACCATTAGACAATTGTCTTTAGTTTATAATCTACCTCGACGACTCAAATGGGTAAATACGATCTCAATAAACCCTCTTAATTACATAGGCCCTTCTTAAACTGCATACAATCGTCTAATCTTCACCAGAATACAAAAAAATACATAAAAAGGTGTCACGGTGCTAAAGGGGTTAAAACAGTTAACACATTTGGCTGTTAGTAATCTAATATGAAATCCGATGTCATCAAGTGATTGAAAGCTTGCAAGGATCTAATTGCTTTTGCTTTACAAATATGATAAAGTGAGGTGTTTGTCTGTAATGGTCACGGGAGCTTATTTTATGTTCCTCCTTTGAGTTTGAGTTTTAGGATCTTGCACCAGTTGTTTAGGCTCTTACTTTGTTTTAGGATCCTTCTTATTTGTTGTTGATTCTTTAGTCCTACATTTTTTTAGGATTATATGTCTCATATATATGACATATATATATGTCTTCACTCTTTTCCAGAGCCTTGCGTCATACTTAGAAATCGGCATGTGTGTAAATATTGGATCAGGTTTGGTTTTTGCATCTCTCTTGAGTCTTAAACATTTTTGTTTTAATTTTTTTTTCATTTTTTTTTTTTTTTTTTTTTTTTTTTTTTTGGGGGGGGGGGTCTCGGTATTGGTGATTTTGCGTGTTTTAGCAGCTTTTTTTCTAGGGTATATATACTGTATGTATTATTATTTGTCTTTTTTTATATGTGCATGATAAGACAAACGGCAAAGCTGCCAGTAACAAGTGTCTCCCTCAAAGTTGAAAGAATGACAGAATGCCAGATATTGTATATACTGTACCGTATATACCGGTAATACTAAAGGGTATTGTATATACTGTACCGTATATACCGGTAATACTAAAGGGTATTGTATATACTGTACCGTATATACCGGTAATACTAAAGGGTATTGTATATACTGTACCGTATATACCGGTAATACTAAAGGGTATTGTATATACTGTACCGTATATACCGGTAATACTAAAGGGTATTGTATATACTGTACCGTATATACCGGTAATACTAAAGGGTATTGTATATACTGTACCGTATATACCGGTAATACTAAAGGGTATTGTATATACTGTACCGTATATACCGGTAATACTAAAGGGTATTGTATATACTGTACCGTATATACCGGTAATACTAAAGGATATTTTATTCTTTTTAAGAGCTGTACTGTAGTATTTTGAGAGGTAAATTTTAGTATTTCATCGGGTATGCATAATGAGTAGATAATAATTAACGAGGTGGGGTTATACCTGGCGGAGATAAGCTATAGTAATTTAAAAATTCCTAGTGTACCAAGTTAGATGAACCCTCCCGCCACAGGGTCCAAAGACCAAATACACGTACTTAACTGCCTCGACCAATCAATGCTTAACCCTTTAAGTACCAGCGAAGTGTGTTATACTTTATTTTAGCTATATTTACACGATAATATGCAGCTT
>CM064483.1:65341841-65389341 GCA_032716605.1 Paralithodes platypus | reverse complement strand
CTCTATATGTTTGCTCTATTCTTCTTCTTTGTTATCCTCTCCTTCCACTTTCCCTTACTATTCGGGGTTGCTATCTCAGTTAGAATTAAGTCCTGACCACCTCGCTAGGATCGTAAATTTTGTGTGGCCAGTGTATCTATGTAAATATATCCTTCTTTTTTACCTGTCTGTCAGTGTAAATGTCTCCTATCACTGTTGAAGCTGATCAATAAAATAAAATATGTATTATTCATTGTAATTCTAAGATAAAAGACAAAACACTTCATAAATATAATAAGACATGACGGAACTTTTTTGGTGACTGTACATACATCACATTTCACTACTGGCACACACACACACAGAGAGACACACACAGAGACAGACACACACAGAGACATACACTTGTCAAAATGTATATATTCAAATTCTGCTACATTTAATATTATGATATAAAATTGAACTAAAAGCTTGACCTGCAGTCTTTGCCAAACTTTATGCCATGCCGTATTATTGTATTTAGCCCATTACCAGCTTAGTCACATATTTACGTGTGAAATATAAATGTATTGAAGTCCCACATAGGCAGCCAATTTCTGAATGTATCTTTCTTTTATTTGAGGGAAAACTGGTCTTATCTTTAAAACTTTAACTTTATTTTCCCCTATTAACATTTTGGAGCAAGGGGTCGGGCGCAAGTTGGACTAGATAATAGTCCATCAGGCGCCTGGCCCGGGGAGACGATTAATATGAAGGGTGCGCCTGGAAGTGTGGTGGGAGGGCTTGTGGCTTTGGCTCCGCTGCATGTCTGCCTGCCGAGATCGGAACCTCTCCGGGTGGTCAGGGGCCGGGGGAGTGCTGGAGCGACCTTGGTAACCCTGGTCTCTGGGTCTTCTCCTGGGTGACCTGGATGTGTGAGAGTTTGTGTTTTTTATCTGTGTTTATTTTTTGTTTTATGTTGTTTTTGTGTTTTCCCTGTTCTTGCTCTGTCTTGAGTCGGCTACCCCCAAAATGGGGATTGGGCCGGAGCATATAGATAGATAGATAGAACATTGCACAAAATATTCCTCTAAATATATACAGTATATATATACTGTATATATATATATATATATATAGATATAGATATATAGATATAGATACCCCTTCCCCTGTTATTCCATCACCTTTCATCATCACTCCTCCATCATTGCACATCTCATTTCTATTATCTTCGTATCATTAATCTACACTCGACTTACCACGCCGTACATACAGCAAACATTAACCACTTACGAGTTGCAGCCTATGTGGAAGTTAGCGGTATAGACATCGACATATAATACAATGAGCAACTAAAATATGGTCGTAATAAATGTATAAATACTGTACATATAATTTAATTAAGCATACTTTCTATCCATCAGCAATCTACATCATTATTACATTGTTGTGCAGTATTGATGGTTACGGCTCCAACTTCCTTATAGCCTGAAACTCGCAAGTGGTCAATTCACATGCAAACTTACCATTTCCTCAGCTACTCTACCATCACTTTTCACCAATACCCCTCCACATTCCACAACAACAACAACAACAACAACAACAACAATAACCACTCCACATTCACCATTATTTCACATGCTAATCAACTTAAAGAGGGATGGTTGGTTTTTATGGACCACCTTTTCCTCATGTTTAGACCCATTAGTTTTTATATATGTTGACGTTCGGTCCATTAGTTTGACGATTTTTAAACCTTTCACCCCATTTATGTGTCAATAGGTGTCATTTGGGGGTCGAATGTTTCCTGGCAAGCGATAGCGAGCCTGTAATTCTAGGAGGAGCCGGCCGAAAAATTTACAAACTTATCTTGAAGGGGGGGTCTAGGAGGTGTTTATTTAAGTTGAATGAAGGTCTAGCGATGAAACTACTAAATTAATAAATAAATAAACGTATAAATAGACCAAACAAAATAACCACTATCCCTTTAGCACTATACTCCCACCAAATAAATAACCACTACCCCTTTAGCACTATACTCCCACCAAATAACCACTATCCCTTTAGCACTATACTCCCACCAAATAACCACTATCCCTTTAGCACTATACTCCCACCCAAATTACACTCCACCACATAGCCTATATACCTCCACCCTCATTATACCACCCGTTCACATTACACTCCACCACATAGCCTATATACCTCCACCCCCATTATACCACCCGTTCACATTACACTCCACCACATAGCCTATATACCTCCACCCTCATTATACCACCCGTTCACATTACACTCCACACCTCCACCCTCATTATACCACCCGTTCACATTACACTCCACCACATAGCCTATATACCTCCACCCTCATAAACCCCTTTTGTACCGGCGAATTTTTTTTTTATTTGATTTCAGCTACATTTAGACGATTTTATGAAGCTTAGGAAAGATAATATGGTAGCTAAGAGGATTAAGGGGAGATATCCACTTGAGGGATTTTTTTCTTGACCCCTTTCTCCCTCATGTTTAGCCCCATTGCTTTTGATATTATAAAACGTTTGCCCCATTAGTTTAGCGATTTTAAGAACTTTCACCCCATATTAAAACCTTTCGTGCAATTCAGGTGTCAATGTTATCCTGGCGAGCGATAGCGAGCCTGTAATTTAAGAGGAACCGGCCTTTGGCCGGGACATTTTTCTACCGAAAAATTTACCAATTTATCTTGAAAGGGACTCAAGGGGGTGTAATTTTAAGCTTGATGGAGGTCTAGGGAACAAACTAAATACCTCCCCTTAATTGAGATAGTCTGTAAACTTCCTTCCTAAGCTGAACAAAATCGTCTAATAGTTGCCAGGATATAATGATAAGTACATCACCGGTACTGAAGGGGTTAAATATAATGTGGCTACTATTTGACGATTATATTTAGTTTCAAAAGAGCCTTCAGCAATTAATTAGGCTTCGAACTATCTCGCTTAACCCTTTTTACTACCATAAATCCTTCTTAAACTGCACAAAATCCTCTAAATATATCAAGACTATAATAATAAACAAATGTTGCCGGTACAGAAGGGGTTAAGCCTCCACCTTTGATTCACGATCATCACTCTACTATCATTACTCCTCCACTATTAAACCTTCCCATCACTTCGCCATCATTGCACCACCCTCAGTTCACCACCACTCCGCCACAATCACTCCTCCCCAAGCCTACCACCACCACCATCATTACTCCTCCACCACCACCACCACTCCACCATCATTATTCCTCCACCACCATCATTATTATTCCACCACTACCACTGTCATTACTCCTCCACCTCGACCTCACCACCACCACAATTGCACCACCACCACCATTGCACCACCTCCACCATTGCACCACCATTAATTCTCCACTATGACCCCCTCCACCATAATTCCGGTTCACTCCATCTACTTAACCCTCTCATTACTTCGACCCCCTCCCCTGCTGACCAATCCCCGCCCACCAAGCTATAGGTCTCGCGCGCATGTTCTTCAAGGTACACACACTCTAGTTACTCGGGTTTAAGGGGGGGGGGGGGGGGGGGGGGTTTATGTATTGGTCGGTAAATGTATTTATATATACAGTATATATACAGTATATATAATTTATTAATTATTTATATATTTATAGATTTATTTAGTTATATATTTTAGTTTCCTCCCTAGACCTCCATCAAGCTTATAAAAATCATCTCCAAGATCCTCCTTCTAGATAAATGTGTACATTTTGAAATAGAAAAAATGGCCCAGTCAAAGACCGGTTCCTCCTAAATACAGGCTTGCTATCGCTTGCGAGAACAAAATTACACTTTCAGTAAATGACACGAAAGGTTTTTATATTTACAATATAATGGGGTGAAAGCTCTTAAAATCGCCGAACTAATGTGCCTAACGTCCTAAAATCTGAAAACTAACCATGAAGGGGAAGGGGGTCCAGAAAAAGCAACCCCCCTTGACACTGCGATCCTTGTCACTCCTCCTAGCCTAACCTGACTTAACCCGTTCAGTACCAGTGACATCTTTTTCATCATATTTTGGCAACTATTAGACGATTTTGTTCAGCTTAGGAAGGACCTCTAGCACTAATACGGGTTCAAACTATCTCAACCAACCCTCTTCACTACCACATATCTTTCCTAAGCTGCATAATATCGTGTAAATATCTATCTATCTATCTATCTATATGCTCAGGCCCAATCCCCATTTTGGGGGTAGCCGACTCAAGACAGAGCAAGAACAGGGAAAACACAAAAACAACATAAAACAAAAAATAAACACAGATAAAAAACACAAACTCTCACACATCCAGGTCACCCAGGAGAAGACCCAGAGACCAGGGTTACCAATATAGCTAGAATAAAGTATACCACACGTCGCTGGTACTCAAAGGGTTAACCTCACCTGACCGCTCTCACTTCACCGTCTTCCCTTATTGTAATGGTATAAGCTAAAGTCACGTTAGAATTGGTTAGTCGAGATTAGATTCGGTTATATTCGATTAAATTAGGTTAGAATATATTTGAATAGTTAGAATATGTTAGCTTTGATTTGGTTAGGCTACGTTTGGTTAGCTTATGATCAAGATTACGTTAATATAAATAACGGCGATCGTTTTGGTAAAAGAAAAGTAGCGCGAGAATATGAACCCCTCCAAATATATGCGTGTCGGGCGCCTCCTGTCCTCTCATTGGCTGCCGGGCTTCCCTTCTTCGTGACTGTGATTGGGTAAGACTCCCTGACCGCCGTAATCATTGACCCTGGGGAGGGGGGGGGGGGGGGCAAGAGGGGGAATAAGGGGAATTGATATGAAATGGTGGTGGTGCGAGCTCCTGTCATGGTTGCTTAAGTTTTCGGTCGAGAGGTCTGGTGTCCTGACTATTATGGTGATATGTGTTTAATTCAACACAAATAATGTCTATAGACAGTGTTATATTATTTTTACTTTCAATAGTTTGAACACCAATTATCACAATGTTATGCTTACCGATTTTTCACACTGGAACGGACAATTTCGAGTGAGTAGTTAGTAGACTTTATATCACATTACTGCAGATGAAAAAGAAAATCGCTGGGGCTTATCGACTTTTATGTTGTGTATCATTAGGCAATTTCATTAAGCTTAGGAAGAGATTGTGAGGGGTCAGAAGGTTAATAGAAATGGACATTATCCCTTCGATGTCTAGAGGGCCTTCCAAAGCTGAACATAATCGTGTAATGATAGCAAGAATATTTGTTAAATTACGTCATAACACTGACAGGGATAGTAAACTCCACGTCGCCCGCTGCCCCAAAAGTCACTTTGATAATAACATTAGGGGAGGTTTCCACTTGAGGGATTTTTTTTCGAACTTCCTTCTCCCTTATGTTTAGCCCCATTGCTTTTGAGATTTTAAGACGTTTGCCCCATTAGTTTGGCGATTTTAATAACTTTCGCCCCATTTCTGTCAATTTTAAGACCTTTCGTGCCATTTAGGTGTCGATTTTTTCCTGGCGAGCGATAGCGAGCCTGTAACTTAAGAGGAATCGGCCTTCGGCCGGGACATTTGTCTACCGAAAAATGTACATATTTATCTTGAAAGGGGGGTCTAGGGGATGTAATTTTAAGCTTGATGGAGGTCTAAGCAACACACTAGAAACCTCCCCTTAACTAACATTACAGTCTGGATGATATTAAAAGGACGACACCGGTACAGCATGGATTACAGACATACCAGATAAAGGACGACACCGGTACAGCATGGATTACAGACATACCAGATAAAGGACGACACCGGTACAGCATGGATTACAGACATACCAGATAAAGGACGACACCGGTACAGCATGGATTACAGACATACCAGATAAAGGACGACACCGGTACAGCATGGATTACAGACATACATGAGTAAAGAACATACATGAGTAAAGTCAAAACCAGCTCGTCTGGCTAAACCTTTGATTTGATTACTGGTATAATATTTGATGTATATTTACCTTAAACAGGAGCTCGGGTTGTCCTCCGTAAGTAGTGTGAACGGTGTTTATTAATACATTTACTGCAACACGCAATAAGGGACTTTTTATTGACAATACATAAATCCTCTGGCAACAAATGTGACGTATCTTAACCCTTTGTAGATTATAACGCACGTTGACTGTTTATTCTGTCTAGCATTAGAAGATTATATATAGTTTAGGATCTGTAGGAATTATAGGGATAAAGACTGTCTCAATTAACCCTCTGACTTCCATATACCCTTCCCAATATGAGTAAAATCGTCTAATAATGGCCAAATAACAGAAAAGAAGTGTCATCGTATCTTCTAAGGGTCATTAACCCTTTGAAGCTCTGACGCGTTTTAGCAGTTTATTTTGGCTATCATTAGACGATTTTATGCAGATTAGGAAGTATATGTGGGTATTAAAAGGGTAACTACTATCTCAATCAACCCTTTGATTTCCATATACCGTTACTAATCTGAATAAAATCGTCTAATAGTAGCCAGAAACAACAAAAACGCGTATTGGAGCTTGAAAGGGTTAAATTGTGGTCATCTAGTGCCTTCTTAAGCTGCACAAATTTGTCTAATTATAGCTAGAATAAAGTTACAAAGACGTGGCCGGTACGGCAGGGGTTTGATTGATATAATATAATTAATATTATATACAGGTATATAGACATTTTTCAATATTAAAAACAAATATTGTTTTATTTATTTATTTAGTATTAGTATTAGTATTATTGATTAACATTATCAAGGCACATATACAGTATATTTGTTAATAAATTGATATATTAATTCGTGTATTTGCTTTTTGAAAACACCAATCTAAATACTCTAAAATAATATGGCGCGCTTTAATATACTTGAACGTGATAAGAAAACATTAGATTTGTTATCTTTTCAATTAACAAAATATTACCGTATTAATTACATTATACTTGGTATTAGCTCATTATAACATTATTAGAACGCGTAAATAATTGATGAAATACTTGTATTTTTGTTGATGAAAACTAACAGGGTTTGAAAAAAAAATCCTTTTTATATTTATATAATATAGAAACTATCATTGCCTTATTGAATTAACCTTACTTCGATTTTTGTTAACTCGTCTTTAAGAAATGTATATTATATATATTTGTTCTTATTTATTTTATGTTTTATTTTATTTTATTTGTTTTTGTATGATATGGTCAATTTGTGTGTTATCAACTATTTATTTATGGTTTCTAATGTTAGTTTTAATTTCTTTGAAGTGTTGACTAACAATTCGAAAACAAAAATAAATGGAAAAAATCTAAATCAATTCATTGATTATAGTAGTTGATTTGACCAACATTATTTATTTAGGCCAACCCTGAAACATATAGATTTGTGTTATAGTATTACATTCAGATAATGAAGAAGGATGATATCAAACAACCGAGGCGAGATATATTTACAAAAAGTTTTATTAGTAACCAACAATTGTTCTGCTATAAACAACCTATACCATAAACACTGATGATGCCCGAACAGAAGGTCTTAGCTTTATTGTCATGGAGTGGAGGGGGGAGGGAGGGAGGGGGGCGGCAAATGCTGAGTTTGGAGTGACACCGAGTTGTGTAGAAGGAGGAGGGGGGGGGGGAGGGGGTGGGGGAGATGAGGGAGAGGGATGAGGGGGAATGTGGGTAGGGGGAGGGGGGAGGGGTGATCTGGGAGTGGAGGGGGAGAGGGGGGTAGTAGATATTCACCTGGTCCTGACGCTTGCATTTCTGGTGTAAATTGATATGTATAGTTAACAAACAATATTGATATTTAAATTTGACCGAAGCACGGTTATTAGTCCGCTGAAATACACAAAATATATACCTAGTAACTACAGCGGAATCTACAGCTGAATCCTGAATGAATTCTTTAAGCTACATATGTTTGAATTAACGTGTTATAAAATGTATAAGTTATAGCATTGGTTCTACAGTGTGTCGAAACCAAGATGATTTAAGAATGATTATATACTATGTCGCACAAGGGTCGGGGCAAGAACTTGGTATCCCGCTGTACATTGATCACCTCATAAACCAGGATACGAACCTCTTCCCTTCCGCCCTTGTACTTGATTGTCACTTGTACACACTATTATTACTTTAGAATCCTTACTAAAATCATAGGAGTTTGATATGCGTTAGTCACTATATGTCAGAAATGCATGGCTTTAAGTATTTTGTAATTCAGTTTGTTCTATACAGCCCAAGTCCCTCTGTGTCCTGTAATACTATCATACATTAAGTAGTAATTAAAGGCATTATTAACGGCGTGAGACTGGGCTGTATGATCAACTCGGAGACCACTTTTGTCCATCGTGGTGGGTGCATTCTATTTGCAAAGCCAGGTTGATGCGGATTGCCAGCAGGTTGAAATCACCAGACCCCTCACTCCTTCCATTCAGAGAAGATGGTAGCACTTGTCGCAGCACCTTTCCACATAAAAATAGCTTAGTAGGCGCTCCACGGATCCCGAGTGTCGTGTATAGAAAACGGGAGAAGGAAAGGATATTGACCATTTTTAAAGCCACCAACTCCGATAAGGATTAAAAGACATGTAAAAAGTTAACGGCTAGAACAGAGAGCTTGTAAGCAGCAGTTTTTCCCCTTTGTTTCAAAACTCCTAAATTCCATCACCATTGCGTTTTCTGGTTATTTTCATCGGAAGCTCAAACTGACTTATATTATTAAAAAAACGTTTGGTGCAACACTGGATGAAGACACTCCGGCGGTCCCGAGATCAAAGCCCTACGCGACAAGTGGAGCCATCTACTCTCAACGCCCAGAGAAAAGTATAAAGGCATTGTTTTTCACTCTACTTCTATACACATAAAAGGAATGAATGGGGAACAGGGCCACAGGGGAGAGGGGGTACCACAGTGATAACGACGATAGTGTGTGTCTGCCTGTGTGTGTGTTTTTGTTTTCTCTGAAGATAGACTTTACAGACACGCCAGCTCAATTTGACTTGCTTATATATTTCACAATGGCTTTAGGCAAAACGAGGTTCTCACATACAATGTCAAACATCATTATGTGACCTAAGTACAACAAATTAATTCCGTTTATTGACAGAATTGTTGTGCATGTCACACACGCACTTTCACATAATCATTCAGATTGCAATTCAAAATATACAACTTTATATACAGTATATGACAATCCTTTGGGTTGCTTTGGAACTCTCGTTGTTTATAGCCACTTATACACATTCACAAGACACACACACGTAAACACACACGCACACACCCACACACACACGCACACACACACACACCCACTAAGTTGTCCCCCCCGTGTGCACCCCCACTCCTCCCGGGCCCTTATCCTTGCTCGGTACACATAAGAGGGGCCCTTGAAGACGGTAACCCCGAACTGAGAGACTTAACGGCTGGGTTGGTTGCTTTTTACAAGTGTGGATGATTCTGTACGGTGCGGCGCGGTCCTAACTTGGCTCTTGGCTCAGGAAAATGGAAAATATATCGGTTAATAAGGAAATAAATGCATGCAAATAAATTAATAAGTAAATAAATAAACGAAAGTAAATCGATATAACAAATATAATTGAAGATAACAGGACGGTGGAAGAAAGGCTGTTAACGCAGAGGTAGCTTAAGAAGCATTATAAATATATATATATATTAAGTATATACGCTTAAATAACTGAATAAATTAAGTAGGGTGGAATGCAGCTCGTGGGTGATCAATGAAAATATAATTTGTTCAAATAATACATTTGAGTAGACAGGAAACACTTGACAAGCTCATAAAAGGATGTCATAGAAGGGGAGATGGATGCAAGTAATTTTATATACACAGATAGTATGGTGGGAAGTGAATGCAAATACATATATAAGTATTGCAAAGTAAGGAGAGAAAGCAAATAGTTGAACTTAACTCCATAAAGCAAAATATGAAGAATGTAATGAAAGGGTAACGAAATAATGTAAATAACTAAACAAAATGATAACAAAACATTGAAGAACAAATTAAAGAGTAAATGGGTGAAATAATAAGACATAATACAGGGTATACATTGTACACATTTATTACGCCACCTCTTTAAGAAATGACAGACGAACGGGAATGTATAAAGAAAAATAAATTAAATACACATATAGAAAAAAGACTAAAAGGTAGGTAGCCAAACAAAGACAATTGAGGTATACGGAAAGATGGATAAAAATATAACTTATATCTAAATAAATATAGGCCATAAACTATAATGTAGCCAAATTAAGAAAATATATATACTCTCTGCATTTAAGGAAGCCAGGTGGAATGCTGCATATCTTGGAATATAAATAGCTTTATAAAATAGTAGTTTCCGGGGTGATTTTGTTATGGGTAATCGCAGAAAAACTAATACAACTCTGAGTGTATTGACGGATGACATGGCAAGCAATAAAGCCGCTGTCACACGAGCGTTTTTTCCGTCAATTTTCCATGAGCAAGTTTGTTCTCGTATTATTTCGATACTTTTTTCCACTGGTATCGGCAACTACACTGAACGTAGATTATGTTAGGCGGCTGAATTCTGATAAACTGTATTTTGTTAAGCTTGCAGACCATAATTGCCCGTAAAAGTTGCTCCAAAAAGGGCTCGTGTGACACCAGCTTAAAAGAAGACTAGCGTGTTGAGAATAATTATGACAAATGAATAGTGATTTTAAATAGTTTACTAAATGGTTTACATTGAGAAAATCAGTCCGCTTCACCAATTAATAATGATTAAGTATAGTCTATCCTGAGGGGAAATGGATTGATGAAGGACGGAAGATGCCACAAATATATAAAAAGCAAAAAAAGCAAAAAACAAAAAAACAAAAGCATAGCATTAGAAGTAGTAAATAATAGTTTAGTTAGTTAAATAAGATGTAAGGAAGAAATGAATTCGTGAATGCTGGAATCTAAATGTGTTCGATAGATAGTAAGATCGATAAATGAGTAAGACACCTAGCTAACTAAATCAAACCTTTGTCCTGGACTATGGCTTAGCCTGAGATACCCAATGCACGGGACAATGTTACACTTAGCTCTCCATATCCTTACGAAGGGATATTTTTTTGTATTGGTTTATTCAATAATATTTTAGTTTACTCCCTACACCTTCATGTATTAAAAAATAAAAAATAAAAAAGGACCCATCTTCTAGATATATTTGAATATTTTTCGGTAGAAAAATGTACTAACTTATCTTGAAAGGGGGTCAAGGGGATGTAATTTAAAGCTTGATGGAGGTCTAGGGAACAAACTAAAAACCTCCCCTTAATCACTTTATCCAGTGTTTTATTTTATGATATGGCTGGGCTTGGTTATATGAACACCTGTGACTGGATGTTAAAAGAGCTAGATAAAGATATTTACTATCACACATTACTTGACTTTCTGGCGATGTGAGTAAGTCGACTTTCTAACAAGATTTGAGTATCTACAATTCATTAAAACATGACTATGCTTTCAAATTTGTACTTTCTTCTGAGTATGTTCAATTGACTAATTTCAATATGCATGACTGATGTTTTAAACAATAGAATATTAAATATATAGGCAATTCATTATTTTTATTCCTCCCATAGAATGTTACTGTTAACATAAATTTGGGCTTGTATGTAATATATATTTTGAATCTTCTTCCACACTAATTCTTATCTGATTATACCGGACAAACACTAAATTATGAATACTTAATCAACTTGCCTTCGAAGTTAATCAACTCCAAAATCTATTACATTTGGCCTTTGCTGTGTCTCTAGTTCGCTTAAGTCAAGGTACGTGTGATAAACTATTCACCTATAAAATATCATCAGAAACGGATCACTAAGAATATTCGTATAACAAAATAGATAACCGGCTAAAACGCCGTCAAATTTTCTACACACGGTCGATATGCCAAAGGAAATGAGTAAAGCAATTATTCCTGTAATGGGAGTGAAATTATCATTATTGAAGCGGTGTACAGAACAGAGTCTTTCCAAACGTCTAGTTGGATAATATTATAAATGAGTGGATAGTTTCGTTATGCATATCCTTTTTACCTCGTTAATTTTCACCTGAGGTCTACATATTCTCATGTTTCTATTTATATAGAGAAATAAATTGACATATTGCGTAGATGCACCAAGAAGAAACATTTATTGGCGAAATTACGCCTATAACCAATTAAGGTCAGTTAAGTCGTCTTCCGAAAATGGTATACATTTCCATTTAAGTTTATCTACCTCTATAGCACTGAATTAAGCTTTAGAAGAATCATCTGAGACTTACAAGGAATAATTGATATGGTCTAAGAACTTTGACTGAGAAGATAGTATTAAGATGAATATATTGTTCAGTTGTAGCAAGATCATATAAAGAGGCTAATCATATATTGTGAGTCAATAAAATTATCTCTGGACGGACAGATGTCCTTTCATCAGGTAGTCTCTCCCTTAAATTATTTCTTATTAGTATATTGCTCAAATCCACATACTCCATTGCTGAGGGTGGCCGACTCGAGACAGAGCCCGAACAAAAACAACATTTAGGGGTTCTAATTATCAGGGTCCGCGACCACTTTCACGTTACCTCGCCCCTTTCTCTGTCTCGACGAGTAGGATAATTTTATAAGGGGAGGAGGATTCCTAGCCTCCTGCCTCTTAAACCTTATAGTTTTCTCAAAATCAAGGATATAATTTTATCATGTAACTATGCTTTGCAATGGTAAATATAGTGTTGAATATTCGTGTATGATTATATTATTTATCTTACAATGTATCAGCAGAATGATTTAGTTACTGTATGTTATCTTCGTTAGTGACGGTGAGGTGGACGTTTAGAAAGACCCGGTGCTTCATCTAAAGAGTTATTATTATGATCCCCCGCAGGAATATCCTCGTATAAAAAGCAGTTCCAATTTAAAGCTAATTGCAACATTTCGCTATCGGTATTCTCAACAAGTCCGTTAATATTATTCACAGTAGATTTCACCTTTACCTTTTTATACATTAGTTAATAAATAAAGAACAAATAATATACAGTACATATCAAATAATTTGTCTTAGTCGAGAAAGGCAGAGTATTTAAGGGGTGATTTTCACTTTAAGGTTATTTTTCTAGACCCCTTCTTCATCATGCTTAGCCCCATTAGTTTAGAGATTTTACCACATTCGTCCTATTAGTTTGACGATCTTTTGACCTTTTGCCACATTTATATAAAATTTAAGATCTTTTGTGCCATTTAGGTGTCTCATTATTTTCCTGGCGAGCGATAGCTAGCCTTTAATTTAGGAGGATCCGGCCTCCGGCCTGGACATTTTTCTACCGAAAAATGTACACACTTATCTCGAAGGGGGGTCTTGGGTGTATATTTTTAAAGCTTGATGGGGGCCCAAAATATATTAATGACAAAATCGGCCAAAAAGTTAAGCATCCCCCCTTAAGGTGACGTTCGGAGGTTACAATAGCTCCACAACACCGTGAACATAACCACACCATTATTCCAGTGTCACACCAGCGATTTTTCCGGCAATTTTCTATGAGCAAGTTTGTTCTCTTAATATTTTGAGGCTCCTTCACCTTATAATCGGAAACTAGGCTGAAGGTAGATTATGCTCGGTGGCTGGTTTGTGATATGTCTTCAATTTTATAGATCCAGACTACAATTGCTGCTAGAAATTGACGGAAAAAGAGCTCGTGTGACACCGCTTTCAGTCCCCTGCTCTCGGGTTTGGGGCTCCGAATTATATAGCTCGAGGTTTTTCTGAACGTGTAATTAACCCTTTCAAGATCCGATTCGTGAATTTTCTGTTTTTTGGCTATTACTAGACTACTTTATTCAGATTAAGAAGGGTATATGGAAGTTAGAGGGTTAATGGAGATAGTCTACCCTTTTCATAATTCCCACAGACCCTTCCTAAGCTATCTAAAATCGTCTAATGATGGTCCGACTAAAGTGTCTAAATGCGTCATAATCTTGAAAGGGTTAAAATCTTAAATATTGTTAACCCTGGCTTCACAATTTTCTTAAGCTGTACAGTTGCTGACAGCTATTCATTGTACACTACCCACTGGTTCATGGGAATGGAATTCACTGATTCGGTTTGTCTGGTTTAATCAAATATTTTCAAAACATTACACCTTGATATTTTTCATTAGGTGTACCTTGAACGTTTGTCAACAGTGTTAATGTCTAAATATTGTTTTTTTTTTCTTTTCTGTTATACACGACGATATATAATGTATATGAACAAATATTACATTTTCAAAGTCTCTGTCCATACAATCCCCTAAAGTTTTTTTAAATTACACATGAGAAAATGTACAGAGTATCGGTATTTTTCGTTCGGGTTCGGTGTCCCCAACCCAAAGGCAGCAAACTGAGAACAACTTACTGGTGGACATGCGGAGTTCCTGTGGAGCCCGCGGTCTTCGGTACATAGGCTAGGCCAGAAACTTGGGGGTTCAAAAATAAGGGAAAAACAGAAAATCGAAGTTAAAGCTCATTAATATTTGTGCACGGTTTTACACGTGATTGTATCTACATGGCTGCCGTGGGGTCTGTTGCTGCGGGTTCTATTATTAACCCTTTGAGGAACTTAGATGCCATTTCTTTCATATTTTCTGGCTATTATTAGACGATCCTTTTCAGATTATGAACGGTATATGGAAGTCAGGGGTTGAATTGAGATATTATTTGCCTTTTTAGCTCCCACAAATCCTTCCTAAACTGCATACAATCGTCTAATGATAGCCAGGAATATAGAAACAATTGCGTCTTGGATCCTCAAGGGGTTAAATTTTTGGGGTTTTGTTGGGTTTGTTCCTGCGTGACATGAACGAAGCGTTTTCTTTCCGGTGGATCTTTTCGTGGATTTTTCTTTATCGTTGAGTCTTTCATTTTGTTCTTCTTCAGTTTATGCGTGTGCTTAAGTGTTAGTGTGTTAGTTGTTGGTATAGTTATGTTTACGTATACGACGTTTTGATCGTGACTATGGACTTAAATGTCGGATTTGTTCGCGTTTTGATGCTCTTCACGTCTTTTGTAAAATCTTAGTAGTGTTTGGTAATACATTTTGAGTTTATTCTGAGTATTCCTGAAGTTTGAATGGTGTGTAAACGTATTACTCTTGCTAACGTGCCTATTATGCGTGGTTTTAAATTTATTAGGCTTGCATGATTTGTGTGTTTTCATTAAAGGCTATTTATACATATCACAGTTTCCGTGTATTATTATTATTATTATTATTATTATTCCCCTAGCTCCCTCTCTCTGCCATGACTAGAACCCAGGTAAGGCGGGGAAGAAAAGCTTCTCTCGTTACCTTGGCGACTGACTAGAGGTGTGTCCAGGTGGAATACTAATTCTCTCTCTCTCTCTCTCTCTCGTTTATATACTCTTACTGAGGCTATGTCTTCATTATTTCCTTTCTTTACCTCGGCTATTCACGTGTATTTTAAAACTTTCCCTATAATCGTTATCAAACACTGTTTTTGCTTTATATTCCTTGTTTTCTGTAAGTGTTCCATGTGTACTCATATCACGTCTTTATCTTGCACACACTATATTTTCTAATTTTTCTGTGTTCCCATTTTCGTATTCCATTATTTTGCTTCATTGTAATTGACTAGACCTCGTTTCATTATCGTGGCATTACTAATTAATGTCTCGTATTTGTGACTAGGTTGTGACTAGATTGCGACCAAGTGGTAACATTTGGCCTTAATACACACATTTGTAACCCTTGATGCATGACTAGTTTTGGTGGTTTATTTACGATTCTGTATTTTAGTGTTATTGACGTTATTTGTAAATTTGCGTGCTTCTCGATTTGCGTGGCTTTTCGATTTGCGTCTCCCAGTATTTATGAATTTATTGATGCCTATTTTGAGGGGAATTGGGGTCTTTAGCAGTGGATCAA
This sequence comes from Paralithodes platypus, assembly GCA_032716605.1. Classification (NCBI taxonomy): domain Eukaryota; kingdom Metazoa; phylum Arthropoda; class Malacostraca; order Decapoda; family Lithodidae; genus Paralithodes; species Paralithodes platypus. Next base: position 65,373,444 of record CM064483.1, on the reverse strand, counting down.
GTGGTAATAAAGATGGTAGTTGTGGTTATAATGGTCGTGTACTTGGTAGTGATGTTAATGGTGAAGGTGGTGTTGCTAGTAGTAGTAGTGATGGTGGTGATGATAATGGTGAGGGTGGTGTTGATAGTAGTAGTGATGATGGTGGTGGTGGTGATGATTATGGTGGTGGTGGTGGTGATGATAATGGTGAGGGTGGTGTTGATAGTAGTAGTGATGATGGTGGTGGTGGTGATGATTATGGTGGTGGTGGTGGTGATAATGGTGAAGGTGGTATAGTAGGTGTTAGTAGTAGTGATGGTGTTTAGGTGATGATGGAAGTGGTGGTCATGGTGATGGTGGTGGTGATGATGGCGATCATAAACTATTAATGATACTGATGTCAAAGGTGATAGTGAAGGTGTATAAGTGTTGATATAGTAATGACAACTATGAAACTGATGATAGAGATACTGGTGAAAATAGTATTATAATGGATATTATCAAAAAATAGTGGTGATAATGGTGATAAAGTTGATGGTAATTATGATGGTGCTAAGGTGGTGTTGATAAAATTGATGATGCTGATGATAATGGTGGAGGTAAATGATGGTGTTATGGTGGTGATGGTGGTGGTGGTGGTAAGTTCTGGTGTTATGGCGGTGGTGGTGGTGGTAATAATGGTGGTGAATTTCATGTTTAAGGGGAGGTTTTTAGTTTGTTCCCTAGACTTCCATCAAGCTTAAAATTACACCCCCTAGACCCCCTTTCAAGATGAATTTGTACATTTTTCGGTAGACAAATTTCCCGGCCAAAGGCCGGTTCCTCTTAAATTACAGGCTCGGTATCGCTCGCCAGTAAAAAATTGACACCTGAATGGCACGAAAGGTATTAAAACTGACAAATATGGGGCGAAAATACTTAGAATCGCCAAACTAATGGGGTGAACGTCTTAAAATCTCAAAAGCAATGGGGCTAAGCATGAGGGAAAAGGGGGTCCAGAAAAAAAATCCCTCAAGTGGAAATCTTCCCTTAAGACTTAGTGCAGCCCTCCTTCTCCAACCAACCACCATCACCACCACCACCCGGATCTTAGCCACTATTGACCACGCTCGTCCGAATGCCCTGGCCCTGACTACAAAAGCACACCATTACAGCACGGCCCCCTCAATGAACGCCGTGCTGTACGTAAAATATTCCCGGTGAACGTGAATAGATACCCTACCCCGACAAAAGAGTAAAATTTCGTGACTTGAGAGCGTTACCCCGTGACCCGTGGTAATGTTCGCCCTATCGAGTGAATTACAAGGGAGACTCAATCGAAGGCGGCTTTGTAAGCCACCAATAGCGGTATCGTCATGCGGCAAGATCGGCCAATCAGGTGGGAGACTGGGATGTGTTTGCTGGCGAATCTGGTGGACGAATTACCTTCGCGGAAAATGAGAAAAAATAATCCTGTATCATGTGAAGATATTTTTGTTTGGGGGGACAGGTTCGGCGCAACATATCCAGGCAACAACAGACGGCGTAGGTAACACGTGAGGAAAATAAACAATAAAAGGAGAACTACGACTACCTACGACTACCTACGACTAGTTCACAAAATCCTTGAGCTCTGATGCACGTGGAAGTGCAAGTTACTTCACTATGCTGTGATAGTAAAGATTGGTACCGTTAATATAATATTATATTTACATTTCTTTGGTTAAAAAGAAAAAGGCTTGTCATTAGAATCCTTACAAGATACATAATAAGAGCTACTCGTCATCCGTACTGTGGAAACTTGGGCAAAATGTTGTTGTTGTGGTGGTCCGAGTGGGTCCTGGTCGCCGGTATAGTTCATGCAACCCAGTTCTCACCCGCCGTACAGGGCTTCACCAACCCGTGTAGCATTCATTGCCTTCTGACGTCCACTTAATAAAGCTCCGATGTTCTTTTGTTTTATAGATGTGTTAAAATTACACTGATATGGAATAGCATGGAGTACATTGGACTATGTTAGGTTAGGCTAGGTTGAGTAATGTGGGAGTGTGCCATGTGTATGCCTGGTGAGAAGTGGGTTGCGTGAATTTAACTGGCGTCCTGGCCGGCTGCCCCCATCCAAGCCGGCACCACAAGAGTGTTTCAGTCATATCACCGGAGGAGGGCACGGAGCCGCACTCACTACTTGCAGTAAACTTGGGAGACTTACACTAATTTTGTACAAATTGTCCTGACATTCATGGATTTCACAGTCAAACCTTGAAAGAGTCCTAAAAAATCACATGTGCTCTGGAGTGCTCAGGTTGAGTGAAGTGTTGACCCGAGCACGAGCGGACAACTGTGTGTGAGGTCACTGGTGTTCGTAACGAGAGTAACTGAGGTCTTATTCAGAACAAGGGCACTATATAGTCACCTTCTTCACCTGTCACTAAAGGTCATCATCACACTGACCTACCCCTGGTACCATTGGTATGAGTGTGGGTGGTGGCCCAGTGCCCCGGGTGGGTATTAGTAACCCCCAGGGTCCTGGCCGGGCCACCCACCCCCTCACCTCGACTGGCCCGCTATACCGTCCCAGCACCACTCGGCGTACAGATGCTGCCACTCATCTGAGTCACCGGGCGGGTCTACCCACTGCCCGGTCTGGCGTCACTGCGTCAGTTGCCGGGTGGCTTGGTGGGCATGAGCAGCAGCGTAGGCGTAACTGTACGCCCATGATGGCCCTGGTGCCATCCACCGGTCCCCAGCATCACCCTGCTCCGTCCAGAACGGACGTGGTGTGGGCGGGCATGGGGCGCCGTTGGCGGTGGAATTGGGCGAGGGCCTGTTATTCTGCTGCTGGTGATGGTGCTGCTGCTGCTGCTGGTGGTGGGCGGAGCGGGCTGGTAAGTCGAGGGCTGGGCGGGCACCAGGGGAGGCCATCCACTACGGGACCGGCGTGTGCGGCGGCATGGGGGACGTCATCATGGAGCCCATGGTGCCCATGGAGGGGTGCATGGGCCCGCCGGGCATCTGTTTCTGGGTGGCGGCAAACTTCATCCTCTTTTGCTTTTGACGCTGATTGCAAAACCATACGCGCACTACGTTCTTCTTGAGGTCTAGCTTCTCTGCGATGGCGGCGATCTTCTCACCTGACGGTCGGGGCTGGACAGCGAAGTACGCCTCTAGTGACCGTTTCTCAGGGGCTGCGATAGACGTGCGTTTACGCTTCTGTCGGCAAGGAGAAAATCTGTGTCATGAAACGGATAACTTAACAAACCTTCATATCTACTGTCTTAGATGTTTATTTCAAGAGTCTGGTTAAAGTGATGTGTTGGATGGTTGTAGCCTACCTGTATATTTATTCTTTAAGAATCTGAAGAAGTTAGTGAATGTGTTTATTGTTTAGGTATTCACTGGAATCTGAAGAAGGTAACGAAAATGTTCATGATGGAGGTCTCGTGGAGTGTTGGTGTTTTTATGTTGGCTAAGTACCTTATTGTTGAAATTGATTAAGATGTAATTATGACTTTGTAGTTTCTGTGATGAGTAATTGGATGACCTGTATGTATTAATCAATAATATTTATCAGCATTTACTTCAGTCATATTGTTCATATAATCATATTGTTAACCTATAACAAAACAACACGGGAAGAGTGTGCCGCTTCCAAAAACAATTAGGCCTCGCTATTTTTAGCATTTGAATGTTATTAGTTTTTATAAGCTATCTGAAAAGTCGCTAATTTCATGGGGCTTTGACGCCTCTGTTATGGAGGGGGGTGGGGATGTGGGGGGCTAGCAAGGGGGCTTAATTTAGGGGCTGTGACACAATAGCTATTGAGAGGGAGGCAGTGGTGGGGGGAAGACAATTATTACTGAAGCAAGGCACATTATGCAATAAGACGAATTCAAACTTCTAATGTTCCCCCTTGTGCAGAATACTTGATGACGTTGAATGGGAGGGTGCCAGTTTTCTATCCATAACAGATAGACATACGCCATATATAATTCACGCCCTCTATGGCTGCATGAAGAAGTATTACCAAAACAAAAAATCGAGGGACCGTATGTGTCTCCAATTTTAGTAGTTCCTTTACACCATTAGAGTTGGAATTCAACTCCGGCATTCCAAAAAGCTGACAGCACGTGATTGACCAATAGTTTCTGAATGCATTTTAGAATGTATGCCTTCGCAGAGGAATATTTAAGGCACTTAACCAATACTAGACCTCTGTAGTATATATTATTTAGATTCTAGGAAATTCCAAAGCATTTAATTGGAAATATTGGTCTTGATTGTACAAAGAAACGTCTAGTCAATCTTTTAAAAGTATTTGTTTAACCTGGTGAGTTTGCATTGTATAGTACTTTTTGGTGTTTGCTTTTGCAATTTAAAGATGTAGGACACTTTGCTTCCAGTCAATCATCTCGAATTAGTCCTCTAGCTCAAAGAGACCAAGTACAAATTCACAAGGTTAAAAAATTGTACCTAAGGTCAGCATATTCTCTCTAAGTAATGTAAAGGAAGTGCTGAATTGAATGATCCAAAGGTGACATGTCCATTTAACCCTTAGCCAGTTCAACTCTAGGGAAGGTTGGGATAGGTTAGGTTAGGTCAGGTTAGGTTAGTTCCATTAGGGTGGTAGGGTAAGCTAATTATAATAGTTTTTGTCTTAGCAGGTTAGGTTGGGTATGGTTAATTTGGTTATACCAGGTTAGGCTTTGTATTAATAGGGTAAGCTAGGTTAGGTTGCATTAAGTTAGGGGTTAGGTAAGTGTTAGATTAAGTTAGGGGTAAGGTTAGGTTTGGAGTTAGGTTAGATTAGGTTTGGAATAGGGTTAGGTTAGGTTAGTAGGTAAGTTAGGGGTTAGGCTAACTTAGGAATTAAGTTGGGTTAGGGGTTACGTTGGCTTAGTAACCTTAGTTGAGTTGAACTGGTGATATAATAAGACATGAAACCTAATTCGACTATGTGCAAAGGTGGGAACGTATAGTAGAGGGGGGTGGGGGGGGGGGTGATCAACTGCCCAATTCAGTCTTTAGTGAGGAGGGCCGTGGGGAACTACTACTGAATCTACGTGAACTACTCGGTACACGGTGATTCAATCTTGGGGTTCAGTACTGTGACACGGGTACTGTGGTGTGTGGCAGTATCGCGTGTTAGTGTGTAAGTTGGTTTCAAAGATAATTATTGTGTAGCCGTTTATTGAGGGGAAAATGCAATGATTTCCTCAATGTTCGGTAAATATCTTGTATGGATAGACTTGCTGTGTATGGAAGAGTCTGTGTGTAAGAATATAAATGTGTGTGTAATGTCGTGTGTGTCTAAAATAGTGTATGTACTGTACATGTGTTAGTTAGAGTATGTGTTAAGTTTGATCAATATGTTAAAATGTAAAGACAAACTATATGTGGAATTTACAGTGTCTTAGTGTTTGTCTTTATTTTCTAGTTGAGTGTATTTTTACGATTTAGGTGTAGGCATGATGAGTATGTAGCATAACTTACTGTATGGGAGTTTAATTATGTGTATTTGAGCCAGGTGATATATATTTGTGCTTATATGTATGTAATTATATATGTGTTGAGTGTTTATGCATATCCTTATAGTATGCATTTACTGGATGTATGTATGGTAATATAATAGTGTATATATGTATGATCCTCTTATGTATGTATGTGTATGTACAAGGTATGTATGTATGTGAATCCACTGCGTTTTGTAAACTTGTGAAGGAGAGGGATGTGCGTTTATAAGGTATGTACCGGTTATGTATGTATGTACGTGAATCGAGTAAATGTGGTGCACATGTGCGTGTGTAAGTATAGGTGTGCATGAGAGAGGGCACGTCAATAAACATCCTCCCACACGCTCATAGGTCGAGAGGACAGGTGTGTGTGTGTGTGTGTGTGTGTGTGTGTGTGTGTGTTGAAGATAGAGACTCGGGTGTTAGCAGTTCAGGAGTGTGTACTTGAAGAATACTACTTGGGAGAATGCTACCTTGTATGTGTGTGTGGGGTGGGTGGGTGGGGGTACAATAAGGGATGGGGGGGGGGGGCTTGGTGTGTGCGTATGTGAGTGCGTGTAACAGAGAATGGGGAGGGGGATAAGGGGGTTTCTACAATACACAGTTCATTCATATCTTCCAAACTACATTGCATGAATCCGTTGCCTCCAGTTTTTTACCACAATCATGCAAGTGCACATTCAATCTTGCACTGATCCGACATACCCTGAATTATTGATTGACTTCCGTCAGTTCAATTTATAACTGATGCGATTTTCTTATATTTTCATAATGTCTTTTTTACTGAATTATATAGCAGTGAATGTGGTACCGGTACCTGACTATTATTATTATTATTATTAGTAGTAATTATTATTTATTATTATATTTATAAAATTAATGGTAGTAGTAGTATTTTATTTACAGTGCCACATGTATTTGTTGATTTCATTAATTGAGTTTAGAAGTAAATTTGGTTGGTGAAAAAATATGAATTATTATTATTTTTGTTTTGTTTTGCGTGAAGGAGTTCCGATAATGTTGTATGATAAACTCGCAAAATAGCGTCTTTTAAATTTTGAAATTGTGAAATATGTGTTACTAGCAACCTTCGTGTCACACTTCCACAATTGAATCTTCACTTCTATTTTTTCTAGCTGGTGACGTCTAGTAGTTGCTTGACGACATTACTTATTGCACAGATAAGCGAAAGTTGTATTGTCAAACAGTGATTATATGGTTGACTCATCTTAGATATTCAAATCGCTGCTATATAATTCAGTGTAATATAAATTGAGAAATATTAACCCTCTCAAGATCCTATTACGCATTTCTGTTCTGTCTATTATTAGAAGATTTCATTCAGATTAGGAAGGGTTAATGGAAGACAGAGTTAACTAAGATAGTCTTTACCCTTCTAATTCCCACAGATCCTTCCTAAATTGTATAAAATCGTCTAATGATAGCCCGAATAAACTCTGGAAATGCGTCATGGTGGTTCGTGTGGTTGGGAACTGGAGGCAATGGAGGGATGAACGAAGGGCCAAAATATAGCCTTCTGTAAGGGAAAGTTTCGCCATTACATTTATCATACCCGCCATAGTGTATACCTTGTCTTGTTGAACTATTGTGTACTTAAAACAGTGAATAATTATCTACTATGCCTTTGTATGTGAATAATTATCTACTATGCCTTTGTATGTGAATAATGATCTACTATGCCTTTGTATGTGAATATGCTTTGTCGTACTTTGTGCCTTTGAAAACGCACACACAATTAACCATTAGAATTCTACCAAGTTTAGGCGAGGGGGAGGGGAAATCTGAACCTCCTCTTCCCTCATGTTTAGCCCCATTAGTTTGTTGATTTTAAGACCTTTCATGCTATTTAGGTGTCGATTTTGTCCTGGAATCCTACGGCCTCAGCAGTTTTCTATCGGAAAATGTCATTTGTCTCATTTAGTCTAGGGACTATTTTTAGATATAGCTTGATGGAGGTCTAGGTTGGAACCTAATAGAAAAAAATAAATAAATAAATAAATAATATATATATATATATATATATATATATATATATATATATATATATATATATATATATATATTTATTCATAAAAGTCTTTGGAACAAAATGATTTGCATATACCACACTAAAGTTATTTTGAGCTAGAAGGCTTTTTTCGATAATTTCCTGCATTTTTATGTGCTGTTTAAAGGATTGTAGATATAGGCTACTTAGGGTGGCGTGAGCGAAATACAGTGAGAACTATGATGACTTGTTTGGGGTCTTATGTAGCCCTATGAAACAGACCTAGGTATACATCATGACGCATATGTAACATTAATGGCGCAACTTTCCCTATACATTACTGTAAGGGACTTTGGTCTTAAACATCGGTGTTCAGCCTCTCCCCTTTTACCCGAATAGTTTAACACAGGCAAGGGGAGAGTGGGCCCCTTCCACTATCTTTAACCCATTCAGTACCAGCGACGTCTTTTTAATTTTAGTTTAGCTACATTTAGACGATTTGATCAAGATTTGAACAGACATATGGTCACTAAAAGGACTAATTGAGGTAGCCTGTAGCCTTTTAATGGGTAGACGTCCTTCCTAAGCTAACTAAAAATCGTCTAATAGTTGCAAAACTATCATGAAAAGGACGTCATCGGCACTGTACAGGTTAAAACTATAAACATAATTGTAAACATTTAAGAATCTCGCTCTCCCCTCCCCCAGCAGAGTAGGGGAGAGCGAATCCCAGAGAAAGGAAGAGCGATCCCCTTCCCTTCTTCTAAGACTACTGGTGTGAGGGGAAGGTGAAGGTGTCGGCAGGGAAGGTTCACCCCTGTGCCGGCGATCAATAAAGGCTAGAATGACCCGTCAAGGCCAGACACTCAGCGTTACCACCCGACGCACCACTTGGGACTAAGAATTTTGGTCCAGACTTGCAATCCTTTTTCTTCCTAGCTACCTTCAGATGATTTTGTATTAAACTTAGAAAACGCGCTTGATTGAGATAGCTGAATAAATCCATATGCCAATAGGATCCCCCCCCCCCCCCTCCATCCCCACCAAAAAAAAAAAAAAAAAATTAGTGAGCGTTACCATCTTGGACCCTTGTGGAACTTGCCTTGAGCTTTTATTAGGGCCTTCGTAACTCTGTTGGTCAAATGCTTAACCCTTTCTTCCGGATGACGCCAGTTCTTGTTTTATTCTAGTTACCTTCGGAGATCTTATTCTATTTAAGAAGGGTGATGTGTGTTTCCATTTGTTATAGTTTGGTTCTCGTTGATTTCCTTCTCTTTTGGGGTTCATGATTCCGAACTCACTGAATTATAACTAAGTCACTGAATTCCTTGCTCTCTTTTCGATATATAACCATCATCCACGCACTCCACATTCCCCACAATCATAACATCGACGCACTCCACATTTCCCACAATGTTCCCAATTCCACAGTATCCACAATCACTACCCACAAACACAAAACCACAAAATCGTTGTATGTTTCGTTGTGGAGGATTCTAGAGCGCGTGTGTGTGTGTGTGTTTGAGAGAGAGAGAGAGAGAGAGAGAGAGAGAGAGAGAGAGAGAAGAACAAATTGTGTGTGAGGATTCTGCGTGTGTATGTGTGTATTTACGTGTATGAGTGTCTTATGTACGTGTGTGTGCCAAGGCCTAAGCTGGAGACCCAACCCAAGTGGCGTGGAGTGTGTACGTAATTAAGCCTTCCCCAAATACTATAGTCGGACTTGTATACCTGGCCTATAGAACGGCTCCTTAGTCACCTTTAACCCCCACCCCCCTCCTCCCCCTTCTTAGCCGCAGGTAATCTATGAGTCGACTCATTTATAACTTTTAACCCCTTCAGCAAGGTGACGTACTTTCCATCATACTCTGGTTACCATTTGACGATTGTTTTTAACTTTTAATCTGCTTTCAGAAGTCTAAGGCGTAAATACGACCTCAATAAGCCCTCTGAATATCATAGGTCCTTCTTAAACTGCATAAAATCGTAAAATATAACCATAACATATATGGTAAAAAGTTGTCATGGTGCTGAATCAGTTAAAGGCTTTATATCACTGTTACTTTTATATTCCTATTACTACGAACCTATTCTTTTAAAACTATCCACACAATTTTGTGAACTAACTATTGCCAGATTATTTTATTGTAACTACCCTAGATTATTCCATCACACCAGACTATTTTTTTATATTTACCGAAGTGTACTTCGCCGAACCATTTATTTCTGACTACAACCAAACGATTGTATCAAAACTACAACCCACAGCTAGGTGATGTATCCACACTTGAAACATTGTATGATAAGTTAAATCCATTTTTGTTTGCAAATATCATTTTTACAACACCGTTTTCAGGTTAATAAAGCTTATTTATATCACTAGTTTCTCCACCGGAATTGTTGAAGTTGAAGCCATTGCATTTGTTTGCAATCATAAACAAATATATTTGGAGAATGCTCCTAATATGAAAAACAAAAAATCATAGAGATAATTATAATGCCATATCAAGTTATCATCTCATTAGAAAAATAATATTTTAGATTTAGGAAATTCTTTCTCATATCCCGTATTGAATTATCTTCTTTATAGACATAGGTCTATTTACCAAGTGACATCTTCTACTCAAGGCGAGCTATTCCACCCACCCATACCCCACACTCCACACAGCTTCCCGTTATTACCCTCTGTTCAAGTGGCAAATAATCACCTACTTCATTCTTTTCGAGGACCACCATCACCATATCTGATGAGTGGTGAGAATTGGGGTGTTGAGGGCGATGTCACACGAGCGCAATTTCCAGCAATTTTTGATGAGCAAGTTCGTGCTATTTAGAGGCTTTTTCGCATTAGAATAGGAAACTAGATCGAAGGTTAGATTATGTTAGGTAGTTTAATTCTTACGAATACAAATTGACGGTATAATGGCTCGTGTGTCACCGCCTGTTGCCTGTGTCATTATACTTGGTGCCCTGTATATTAACCTGGTGTCTAGTGCTGTTTTAACCTATTGAAATATTGTGTGTGTTAGTTGTTTAGTTTAGTTTCCTCGATCACATACACTCACGTGCTCTCTTTTGGGATGCGTCTTTAAACACACACACACACACACACACACACACACACACACACACACACACACACACACACACACACACACACACACACACACTCTCTCTCTCTCTCTCTCTCTTTTTTTTTTCCTCCGCCGCCCACAAATTAATCCACCCCAGCCTACTTTATGCCAGAGAATGATCCACCCACCGAATCCCTCCCAAGTCAAGTCCGGGTCTCCTTCGCTTTATATTTTGTTCCCCCCTCTTTGTACGGATCCTGTCTCCTTTTAAGGTAATCCTCTTTTGTGTCCCTTTCAAGTGGTAATAGCCCGTTTGTAGGGAGAATTAGACCAGGTTCTTTGACAGTATTTGTCATGTTGTATACCTTGTGCTGTAAATTATGTTAGCAGTTGAGAGCTGTAGTTCCCTAATTCTTGCTACTGACAGATGATTTTGTTTTGGCTTAAGAGGTTCTAACTTCATGTGTAATCTTGGTTACTCACTTATACCGCAAGATTAAATCGTCCTGAGTAGCTACACTAATATATAATAGTGATTGAATTGAGTAGAAACGCTACTGTGCATATGAGCCATTATATTTCTTGAATCATGGCCTTTGGTGTAAGTGAAACTTACCAACTTGTTCGAATTTATATTGAACCTAAACGGGATCATAAACGCAGGTTTTCATATCCTATTATGCTTCAGAATTTGCCTTTTTTAAATTTTAAGTCCTAAATGGAAAGACCCCGAGTTTACTGTCGTTAACATGAATTCCTGAACATATTTATAAAGCACCATATAACCCTCCAACGATTTTGACAAACTGCATAAGTCAAAGCGAAAATATTACTGAAATTCACTAGTTGATGTTCAAGGCTTTGTTTTTTATCATCCAAGGTTACTCAAGTATTCGTGATCACGATGGTATAATACAGTAATTTACAATCGAGCCCAGTAATACTTGAACACTCAAATATGATATAAACGAAACCTTAAGCATTAACTAGTGAAACGCAGTAATTAGATATTTGTGCTCAGTCACCGTTTCCTAATTTAGCGTTAGTGTGTCATAATGATTAAGCCAAGTATTGTTCGTATATTCCTGGACACAGCTGTACAATACTGGAAGGAATACAGATCTCAGACCAAGGTATACAACATAGCGCCTAATAAACAAAGCTAGCAGAATTCTCCCTAAAGATGGCCATTGTAACAGCGAGTGCCGGCTCATTGATTAGTGCCGTTCTCTCATTTACTGCTCCATTTATTAAGTCGGTTTTTCTAGATTGTTTAATTTTGTTCTTGTATCATTGAATGGTATTGTCATGTATTGTTTATTTTTTATATTTAACGGGTTGTATTGACTGAGTGCCTGCCCTTTGATAAACTATATATCTCATAATCAATAATATTATAAATGTAGTTATATTTATATTAGCCTGTTATAATTTGCATATAAATATATGTTTATTAGTCACTTTAATTTCAGGTTACACCTTCTTTATTTATTTATTAAATATTGTTCAACCTTCATTAATTTATTTATATATTTTGTGACCATATAATTATATTATTTACTTCAAAACTTGATAATTAATCGGTTATTTTATAATTATTATTATTATTTATTATTATTATTATTATTATTATTATTAGTAGTAGTAGTAGTAGAATTGTCATACTTATCATTAATATTATTATTATTAGTAGTAACAGTATTATTCATAGTTCATATTTTTCTGTTATGATTATTAGTATTATTTATAGATGTTTTGTTTATAATCGTTATCATTAATATAATTTCATCGAGGCCTAAATTGTAAAGTTGGAAGTTGACGGCGCGCTTGTTCCTCACATCATCTACCTCGCCCATGGGGAGGACCGAGGGCGCATCCGGGTCCCTGCGTTTGTTCTTGGCTTGGGCCTCGGCCTCCTCCAGCCACGCCTGCAGCACCGGCTTCAGCGCGATCATGTTGTTGTGGGAGAGCGTCAGGGATTCGAACCTAGGACGGGGAAGAGAGAATGTGGGTATTGTTAGGAGCGTGAGAGGGAAGTATATCTGGTCGAATGAATGAAAATAATTGAACTGTATGGGTTTAATAGATAGATAAATTTGAGAAGAGTGGTAGTGCGAAGTTAATGTATATAATTGAGAGAGAGAGAGAGAGAGAGAGAGAGAGAGAGAGAGAGAGAGAGAATGAGAATATATGATGGTGTTATTATGAATTGGGTTAATGAGAGATGGTGAATAATGACACATTTTGCTAAAGCAAACCTGTCTCTTTGCCTAGGATCGAACCCGGATCACATAAATGCTACCTCCAATATTTACCCACTACACCACAAACTAACCATGATTCCAGAGAGTGAATAAACCCCAGAACAAATATGCGTTTGGCACAGGTTCGATCCCAGGTTGCAGGAAGATTGAAGATGGTCGACTGTTCACAATTTATTCAAGATAAATGTACAGTTACGAGCATAAGTCCCTTTCCTGGCTCCCTACTCTGACTCCTTAGCTCATTTGAACCAAGCTTGAATATATAGGTTTCTTTCCGTTATGTTAAGTAGTTTTTGTATTTCCAGATCTATATATTGAAAAAAAAAAAAAAACGTCGGAGTTGGGTAGTACAGGAACTTATGCTTGTGACCGTACTTACCTCATTGAGCTGTACATAATCGTCAAATGATAACCAAAATGTACTAATAAAACGCGTCATGATCCTCAAAGGGTTAAATTCATACATAAACTTATAAATGTTTTCTGTCTAGTGTGCAGTGAAAAATATATATATACAGTATATAAAGCCCTCCATACAAAAAGGTCTATTGTAGCAAAAGTTGAGCTAGGTATAAACATGCCCGAGACGCTTCTTGGGGGGTCTATAAAACACCCATTTTTTTCAGCCGCAGCTCCCATAAAAGAAGTGTCGGCATCAGAGAGAGAGAGAGAGAGAGAGAGAGAGAGAGAGAGAGAGAGAGAGAGAGAGAGAGAGAGAGAGAGAGAGAGAGAGAGAGAGAGAGAGAGAGAGAGAGAGAGAGAGAGAGAGAGAGAGAGAGAGAGAGAGAGAGAGAGAGAGAGAGAGAGAGAGAGAGAGAGAGAGAGAGAGAGAGAGAGAGAGAGAGAGAGAGAGAGAGAGAGAGAGAGAGATTTTTTTTTTGCTATGATGGGGCATATTACAATTGTGATTACTAAAACATAAACTCACAATGGCAGACACAGATGTATTCCAAATAGTGTCGCTTGTTACTACCACCCTCCTCAAAGGATATCAAATAAGACAAAACAAATCCTTGAGGAAATTTGTTAGTTTTTCCATTTGAATCCCATTGTCAGTCAATTATAGGTTTCATAGCGCTTTTACAAAACCATATGTAATCCCTTAATATAACAATTTATAAATAATATAGCGTAAATACCTATGCACACATAAAGCAATGTATGCCTTCAAATTATATCATCATTATACAGTAGGATTCGTTCTCTATGATATTATTCTTGATAAGAAAACAAAATCGGGATTGGGTCTGAGTATATACAGTAGATAGATAAAAGTATATGCTCTGGATATAAACAAACATTTTTTCTGACCTGCAGATGGTTGATTGTGAGAGTGCCCCCACCCCGGGCAGTTTGAGGTTGGCCAGAGCCTTGCCCACATCGGCCTGTGTGACGCCCAGCTTGATGCGCCTCTGTTTGAACCTCTCTGCGAAGGCCTCCAGTTCTCTGGGGTCTGTGTCTGTGTCGTGCATGCTGTGGAGGGAGATAACACAATGAAAATGGTTAGTCGAGTTTATTATTTGATTGTTGGGGTTTGGTATTCATATAGCTGAAAATGGCTTCATGTTCTGCAGAGGCCTCCAGTTCTCTGTCGTGCATGCTGAGGAAGAGACATGGGGATACATTAGGTAAGTTAATTGAAATAGATGGCTTGTTAAGGATGTGGTTGTAAGATATTCACGTGAAGAGATTATTGTGATTCTTCGTGAACCAGTCTCCGAAGGCCTCCAGCACATGGAGTTCCAAGCCTGTATCGTACATGCTTTGGGGGAGAACGTAGAGGTTAGGTGAGTTTATTTTAGATGGCTTATGCGTGATGTGGTTGCTATACCCTATTCCAAGTAAATAGGTAAAGTTAAGGAGTGTAATTGGGTGCGGCTGTTATGGACTCATACGGAGGTACTAATGTGTCTTTGCTGACAAATATAGGAAGAGGCTGGCAGGTTTACTTTGAAAGAAGTGGGTATCTAATTCGAGGACATAATATAGAGGGTGGCTATTCGATTTCAAATGTAGTACTTTACGTTCGTAGAAAACAAAATATAGTACATTCATCGAGTTCTAACATATATTTGTTCGGATTGAACTACTGATCCAAATATTGCAAATCATAAGGTACAATTACCCCTCTAGATAGGCGCCCTAATTGCCACCATAATAGTAAACTTATTATGTCTGCTGAAGGATAAATCAATACAATCATAAACAGTCAGTTACGTACCGCATGAGTAATAAGCAACAATATGCGAAATTGGTTAATGTTGAATGATGACAAGACGGAGAACGGGAAATGTGATCTCAAGCATGATGAGTTATTGATTAAGATGGATGTGGATAATATTGTCTCATAAATTGATGAATGATGGAGGTGTGAATTAGTTCCTGGTGTGTATGTGCGATCATGGAAAGTCTCATTATTGGGGTTTAATGGTATATATATATATTATATCTATCTATCTATGTGTATGTATTCATATTAACATAAATATACATACCGGTAGATAGCTGAATACAATATCAAATATTGATGTGGATGGATGTTTATATCTCCCTTAGTTATAAAATTTTGTATCTTTCCTAATGAATTTATATATGTATTTTTGTATGTAAAATCACATTAGGTAATTAGTGTGTGTGTGGGTGTGGGTGCGGGTGTGGGTGTGGGTGTGGGTGTGGGTGCGTGTTGAAGGTAGGGAGGGGGAGGGCGGAGGAAGTGAAGAGAGAGAACCGTCAATGAAGCACGAAACCAACTTAAACCTAGAAGAGTAAAACAAGTTAGGGATGGCCGGCGAAAACGAAATATGCTGAAAATGGACGATGACATGAGATAAATCGATACACGGGATAATATTAACCCTTTCAAGATACCTGGCCGCCTCTCCTTTTATCCTGGCTACTAGTTGACGATTTTTTCAGATTAGGAAGGAATTGTGGGAGGTAGAGTTACTTGAGATATACCTTACCCCCTTTGATTCCCTGAGGTTCTTATGCAATGGGATAAAATCGTCCAATGTTAGCCAGAATATAGTGAATAAATGACGAGAGAGAGAGAGAGAGAGAAGCAGCAGCAGCAGCAGCACAAGCCCCGGCTGCTCGCGTGGTGTACAAGACGGGAACAAATCGGGTTGGGTCGGCTTAGCGTCAGATGAAGAGAAGTAAGTTTAGTGGGAGAGAGAGAGAGAGGGGGGGGGGAGGGGGTAAGTATAATGTTGTTAAAGATATACTATCTTGTTAATTGAAACTGGTGAATACTAGAAATTTGGAGGAAAATAAGGGATATAAGTAAATGATTAGGTAAACATATGTACGATAGAGTGGA
Source organism: Paralithodes platypus (assembly GCA_032716605.1). Classification (NCBI taxonomy): domain Eukaryota; kingdom Metazoa; phylum Arthropoda; class Malacostraca; order Decapoda; family Lithodidae; genus Paralithodes; species Paralithodes platypus. The sequence goes on along the minus strand of CM064483.1, from coordinate 65,357,311 downwards.
ATAAATGCTAAACACCTAGATAGATAGATAGATATAATTGTTTAACTCCTATCCTGTGTACAATCTCCTCTCATAATGTTTTCGGTCTATATATTTTCTGCTATGCCTGTCGTTCCCTTCACTTCCCCTTATGTATTCCGTCCTCATTCATGTTCGTATTCCAACACACACACACACACACACACACACACACACACACACACACACACACACACACACACACACACACACACACACACACACACACACACTCACTCACTCACTCACTCCTCTCTCTCTCATCCATGGTGGTGAGGGCACAAGCCTCCCCATCAAACACTGTGACTCCTCAGTGGTGGCGGCAGAGAATGAGATTGCCGAGTTGGTTTAAGACCCCTCCCTCCCTCCCTCCCTCCCTCCCTCTCTTTCTCTATACTGTCTGACTCCCCCCCCCCCCCCCCACACACACACACACACACACACTTTCAATTAACCTTGCTATGGAATATTGCAGTCGCATTCTGTTCTCCACACACAACTACCATCCCATGTACAGTCGATTTTTATGATAGGTGGTACATTCTTTTAAGAGCATTAGGAAGGTACAACTCAGACTACTTGGCTCAAGGGAACGTTTCAAAATGTGACGTCATTGCGTTAAAAACGATTCAATTGAAATTTTACTACTTTTATATGGAGGTGAATGTTCCTCTCATCGCTATCATCCCCACCATAAATTAGTTGTACCTGTTTAACCAATGTCGCACAAATATACCCCCGTGTGTCTCTTTCTCTCGGATTAAATCATCCTCTTCTTCCCATATCCTGAAATCCCCACCGCCTCCTTCCCCCTCCCCGACCCCTTCCTAATATTTACTATCTCTCTCTCTCTCTCTCTCCTCCCTCCCCCCCCCACCCATGCTCTCCTCTCCCCGACATCCGACTTTTCCCCTCCCATCTCGCCAAACCACCCACAACCCCTTCATCATTTCTCCCAATTCCCCCACGTTCCCTCTCCCCTCCCTATCCCCCCCCCCCTTGACTCCCCTCTCCCCCAGGCTGTGCGCAGTGCTGGGGGGCGCAGGGTCTTATTAAGCCAGGTGAATAGGTGGCTGGCTGGCTGGCTGGCTTGACCTGAGTGGCTTTGCTAAGGCCGTGTTTGACTTGGCGCTGTGAGGGGGGACGCTGTGGGTCAGGGTTGCCAAATCAAGTCCGCTAGATAGTAAATAAAAGCCTAAAATCGCTAGAATAATACCACAATCTCTAGAATATCACACTAAAAGGCTCAAATTTACTAAATATCGCTAGAATTCATGTCGCTAGATGTATAAATTTGCCTCTCGATCGAAGTAAATACCTCTTGATCTAGTGGGAAAGTAGCTAAATTGGCAACACTGCTGTGGGTCACTCTGAGAGGGGGGGGGGGGGGGTTAGACGTGGATTGTATCTGGGGATCTTTGTGGGGCTGTGGTGTGGAGTTTTGGGGTAATTGTGAGGACTTGATGAATTGTTGGTGTTAATGGGAAATTTCAATTGTACACGCTATTTTGAGGGTGCAATTTGTGGTATTATGTTTATATTTGTATGTACTGTACGTGGGGGGATAATTTATAGAGATGTGGATCTACATTGGGGTGATTTGTCTATGTTTGCGGGGCTATGTTGTGGATATAATAGTCTGAGGTTATGCTTTAGGGTATGTTGTATTGTAAGTGTGGATTCAAGTTCGGGCTATGTTTTCAGGATATGTTGGTTTGCAAGTGTGGATATAAGTTGAAGGTAAATAGGTTGAAGGCTGGGTGACTTGAGGCTGTGGTGGAGGCGCTGCGGGTCAGTTGTGGGAGGAGAAGGGACGTGGAGAGCTGTATCAAGGGCTGAATTATATTTATTTGTTTTTATTTCATTGTTTCCTCCCTAGATCTCCATTAAATAATACCCCAAGACCCCCCCTTCCAGATATATTTATGCCGGCCTAAGGCCGGTTCCTTCTGAATTGGAGGCTTGCTATCGCTCCCCAAGATAAAAGCGACACCTAAATGGCATGCAAGGCCTCAAATTCGCCAAACTAATGGAACGGACATCGTAACATCTTAAAACTAATGGGGCTAAACGTTTTTTTTTTTTTTTTTTTTTTTTTTTTTTTAAATATAGTGTAGAGTAGTAGATACATGTGTGGGGTTATACATACATCTAGAATTGACCTGAGTGTGGGTGTGTAAGACCGGGGCTAGGATATCATAGTATGTATATAGAGCTATATAGGGCTATGTTGTTGTTGTGTGTGTGTGGGTTTTTTTTTTTTTTTTTTTTTTTTTTTTTTTTTTTTTTTTTTATGTTGTGGAGTTGTGAATATATGTGTGGGGTTATACATATATCTGGAACTGACCTGAGAGGCATGTGTGGGTGTGTTAGACCGGGGTGGGGCATCATGGTGTTCATGGGACTGTGGGTGTATACGGCTCCATGAAGCTGGTGCATGGAGCTCCCGTCACTCATGGGCGTGAGGGTCGTCATGCTGGAGGAGGTGATGGGGTCCAACATCTCTAGACCGTCCATGCTGTGGTGCCCCATCTGAGGAGAGAAGGAAAAGAGGGTTAGGACTATTAGTTAGTTAGTTAGAGAGTTATGCATCTTATTTAGTTTCATAAATGGCTCTGACAAATTATGTAAAGGAAATTCATGCAGGGTGGCAATGTTTTGAGTAGCCAGGTGTTGATGTCAGCCTTATTAACCATTTCAGGGTCCGATACTCTCTTCTGTGTTCTGGCTATTATTGGAGGGTTTTATTCAAATTAGGAAGGGTATATGGAAGTCAGAGGGATAAATGAGATAGTCTTTACTCATATAATTCCCATAGATCCTTTGTAAACTGTCCATAACCATCTAATGCTCGCCAGAATAAACTGTCGAAATGCGTCATAATCTTCAGAATTCACAACCACGCTGTATAGATATATAGAAACGTATTTATTATTATGTTCCTTCCAACAACCAACAATACTCCTAAAATCGATTAATGAAATTTACAAACACATGTGGCCGTCCGTGGACTCGAACCCAGGATTATAACAGAAAAGGACGCGGAGGTTTCAGCATTATGCAGACCGTCCATGGCCCATCTGAGTAAGGTTTACATAGATTTACATAGATACACTGGCCACACAGATCTTACGATCCCTACGAGGTGACCAGGACTTAATCCTAATAGAGATAGCAACCCTAAGAGAAAGTGGAAGAAAAGGATAGCAAAGATGAAGGCTCTCTCCCCACCCTCCGCTCCCTCCGGCAATATGCCGTACATGAAAATAGTTAGAAGTGAATAACCTTGCAGGGCTTGGAAATCGCCTGAAGGAATTTATAGTATAGTTAGAAATGGAAAGGAAAAGGCATGCACACCTTCACTTTTTTTTTTATTTTTTTTTTTTTCCCTTTTCCAACTGAAAATGTTTTCATTTCCGCCAGGTTCTCTTATCAGTGATCAGCTTCTACTGCAGACCAACTTTTCTGTGATATGTGTCTAACCTTTTTTTAAATGTGTATATCGAGTCACTGTCAATAACTTCATTAGGGAGCTTATTCCACTCATTAATAATACTGTGGGTGAAGAAATTTTTAGTTATGTCTAGGTTCGCTTTCCTGCCTGTTAGTTTTAATTTGTTTCCTCTTGTGGAACCTTCTTTGGCTATCTTAAATAGATTATTAGAATTTACGTTACTAAAGCCTTTTAGTATCTTAAAACACTCTATCAGCTGTCCCCTTATTCTCCGTTTCTTAAGCGAAAACAGGTCGACAGGTAAATGTCCGCAAACAAACAATATAGATATACATATAGATATAGGGGTAACATAAACAAAACATTAACTACTCATTAGAGAAATTGGATTGCAACAAAATATATTATTGGTAGCCGAACATATACACAGTACAACTTCATAATACTAAAGCACTGTAAAGCCAATTATTTCTGCTTGTGTATTATATTGACGATAGGGTCTAATAGGCAATAGGGACCGGCACATCAAATAATAGGAAGTGAAATAACTGTAGAAGAGATTGATGAGTGAAGAATTGAGATTACTTGCTAGTGGATTAGGAAATGTAGGGGTTTCCTGCACACACACACACACACACACACACATACATACATACATACATACATACATACACACACACACACACACACACACACACACACACACACACACACACACACACACACACACACACACACACACACACACACACACACGACGGATAATGTCTTCATCTTTACACATCCCTAGGGCTATGGAGTGGAGGATGTATTATGATTCCCGGTACTTTAATTTATTTTTACTGTGGTATTTTAGAAAAAAAATCTTATGTATAAAAATGAGCATTATTACTGTGTGTGTGTGTGTAAGTGTGTGTGTGTGTGTGTGTGTGTGTGATTGTTGTTGTTGTAAATGTGTATGTGATATTTTTATTTATTAGCTATTCTGTAACATTTTTGTAAAGAACAGGTTGAAGTACATCAATTGAAACCCTCCACTACGCTTGTATTGTTCAATTCATTTAATTCGTATTGTTTTCAGAATCGAATCCGTTTCACTCCTAAAGTCTACTAAATCAGTTGAAGTTTAACATGGCTTAAAGGTTACGTAGACTTTAATAGCACGCCCTCACTTGAGCCTTACACTGTTAGAGGAAGGGACTGGAGTTCTCTAAAAGGAGCCCCAGTCCTGACGAAATTCATGACCCAGTGTGCTGGCTTAATAATCCAGAAGGGTTGATAGCCTCTGAAGTCCTATTTTAACTAACTGTTAGAAGTCTGTTTAGGAATCCAAAGGAACTAAAGAGCGGAATATAGTTTACGTGATTTATAAATGCAACGGTTCTACCCCTTATTTTGAGCCTGGAATATGACGAAATACACCATGACAATTATCATTATACACATAAACATAATGAGACTGGGAATCCTATTGCTATTATGTAAACTTGTTCCTCTTCAAATTGAATGTAATAATCATTCAAACATAAATATATTGAGATCTTGGACAGCTTAAGCGGAAATATAATGTAGGCAAAACATTCATTTTTATAACACACACACACACACACACACACACACACACACACACACACATACACACACACATTCTAGAGTCTAGACAAATACTGAGCCCGCATTGGAACTCTCTCTCTCTGTCTCTCTGGAATAGTATAAGATGTATAGTTCCTTCCAATGTAGTATTATGGAACTATGTAATTAGAATTCAACGAAATTCATATAGCCAACCATACATCATCTGTACAAGTATATACCGGTATCGCTTATATATATATATATATATATATACTGTGCACGTACTACAATCGGTGCTAACCATTTGTTTTGCAAATACGTACAGACACACAGAATAAACCGAGAGAGAGAGAGAGAGAGAGAGGGGGGAGGCTGTGTGTGTGTGTGTGTGTGAAAAAGAGAGAGAGTGAGGATGAGTAATTGTTCGTCGATCCTTGTGTGTGTGTGTGTGTGTGTGTGTAGGAATGAGAGAGAGAGAGAGTGAGATTGAGAGTGAGTGAGACAAACAGCCAGGAGGAAGTACAGAGCAGTAAAGCAGAGGGCGGGGTCATAATAAACCCCCTGGATGCATGGCCTCTTCTTGGAAACGCCCCCCCCCCCCCCCACTCGGCTCGGGTCCTAGTCTTTATTTGGTTATTTATCCATCTTTTCATTATTTTATAGTTTCCTCCCTAGACCTCCATCAAGCTTTAAAAAACACCCCCTAGAGCCCCATTCAAGATTAATTTGAAAACAAATCGGTAGAAAAATGTACTGGCCGAAGGCCGGTTCCTCTTAAAATTACACGTTCGCTATCGCTCGCCAAGAAAAGATCGACACAATGGCACGAAAGATCTAAAAATTGACAACGAAATGGGGCGAAATTTAAAATCGACAAACTAATGGACCAAACTTCTTAACATTTCAAAACTAATGGGGCAAAACACGAGGGAGAAGGAGGTCCAGAAAAAGCAAGTTGTTGAGCGGAAATAGAGTTGTGGTTAGCCAGCAATGATAGAAGAAGAGACCCTACGCAAGAGATGGGCTGCCCTAAAATATGTTGTGGGAGAGGTCTTAGAGCCAGCATGAGAGGAATACTAGCAGGGCATAAGAGGGGACGAGTGTTTGTTTTATATGCAACCTAAATGGGGTAGTCGCTTTTTTATGACAACACTGATAATAGTCAACCTACTGTAACCTAGCCTAACTTAGTCTACTTTACCTTATCCTATTGCATATCCATGTAGGGTACTGTATAAACAATTAGTCTGTGAGTGTACTGTAAAGAACATCAGAGCGATACTGTGTTTCAAATGAAGTCGATCAGATGAGGCGTCAACTAATGTAGGAACTGCCTCATCTTGGTTGACTGAAATAAATTGAATAGGACGCGTGATATTTTTCCGACCGATCCTGACTTGCTTGAATTTAGTAAATGGAAGTGTCCATGCAGTGACGATATTTTCATTCAATTTAGTAAATGGAAGTGTCCATGCAGTGACGATATTTTCATTCAATTTTATCTTACTGTAGCTTTGCACAGGCTTTATGAAAGTAGCACAGGCCTTAGATATTTATCGTACAATACAAAATACGTTAATAATAAGAGAGCCATTTCGTCTGCATTCACATTGCACATATCGTATACAAATAAGATAGTTTAAAAATGACACTGGAATTTTCTTCAGGGAGTTCCTCTCCGAGACAAAAATGAACAGCATAATATATTCTCGGGATAACACCGTCATTTCATATATTCATATCGCATTGTTTTTGTTGTAACCCTACTACAAACACCGTCATCTCTGAACCCACACAAGTAAGACTTCTCCCTGTGAAAATAATGTAACCCCTTCTGTGCCGGCGACGTCTTTTGCATTATATTCTAGCTATATTTAGACGATTTTGTGCAGTTTAAGAAGGATGTATGGTAGTTATAAGCATTATGTGAGATAGTTCCAAGCCTTTCAATTGTTGGAAGCCCTATATATAAGCTGAATATAATCGTCTAATAGTAGCCAGTATAAAGTTAAAAGGACGACGCCGGTACAGAAGGGGTTAAGGATGACAAGACAATGTTCTTCCGAGGGTTCATATCGTGGGAAAACAAGTTGGACTCCGCCACCTCTGAACCCACACCCGTAAGCCCCTCCCAGGTAAGATGCTTTGGGGATGACAACGTTATTTTCTTCTGAGGGTTCATTTCGCGGAAAATGTTCGCGACTCCACCCCCATCATCATCATCGCGCACCCCACCCCCGCCTCCGCACCATCACCATCACCATCCTATCACCACCACTCTCACCACTATCGTTGTCCCCACTTTGAACCACCACCACTACTGCTCCAGTCATCACCACACATACCATCACTACTACTACTAATACTACCTCACACTCATCACTATTCATGTCATCCCCTACCACCACCCACCTACACCCCTACCACCACCCACCAACCACCTACACCACCAACACCACCAACACCACTAACACCACTAACACAGCCCCCAGCAGTCCCACCGCCAGTTAGAGCTTAAGAGGTGGGGCTGTAGCGCGAAATAAAATGCAAAACACAACCCAGGGAAGCCATACGGGCGCGACAGTGGCGGCCCTGGAATGGCACTAAGGTTCTCTCGCTTACTACTCCAGTCGCCCACAAGTCCTTTCGTTCACAAGGCCGTTCGCTAAATTGACCGATTATTCACTAGACCTTTCACTCCCATGATCTTTTACCAAGGAAATCTTTCTGATACAAGTTTGTCTACCGCATCAATTCGGCTAGGTTGAGGTTGTAAGAGGTTAGGGTAGGTTTTCTAAAGTCAGGTAAGGATAGGGTTAGGTTAGGTTAGATTAGTTTCGATTAGAGTTTGGTTAAAATTGAGTTATGGTACCGGTAACTTAATTTAGATTAACTTTAGGTTAAGTTACGTAACACTAAATGTTCGTTAAGTGGCTAGACGTGAACAATATGTGGGTGAAAATACTATGAACTCTGAAATGACTGCGGGCGAAATGTCAGACGGGTGAAAATAATGTAATCCTTGGAATGACACATCTAAAACCTATTCTCCAAGTCTATCAGGGACTTAGCCTCCTGATATCCTATAAGGTGATCTCATGTGCATATGTTTAACTAGCGAGCCAAACTTAACGGAATTTTAGCTTACATGATTATATTATGTTGGATTAGTTTAGGATAGGTTAGTTTATGTTGGCATGTGTTGGTTAGGTTGGGATGGGATGGGTTAGGTTAGGTTAGGTTAGGTTGGGATGGTTTAGGTTATATTGGGATGGGTTAGGTTGGGATGGGTTAGGTTAGGTTAGGTTGGGATGGGTTAGGTTGGGATGGGTTAGGTTAGGTTAGGTTAGGTTGGGATGGGTTAGGTTTAGTTAAGTTAAGTTAGGTACGGATGTGTTAGCTTTGGCCAGGTTGGGATGTATTAGGTTTACTTACTTTAGTTCAGGTGAGGCCGGGTTAGGTTAGGCTGTGTTAAAGAACGTAATTTTTGGCTAATTAGGTTATCCGAATTTGGCAGGGTCGATTATTGCGGTTTTCAGTTTCAGGTGTGTTTATTTAAGGGTTAATCAGATCTCACCAGCTTAGGTTACGCTTGATCGGGTAAATTAGCATCATCATTTAGGTACAAGGAAAACAACACAACAACAAAAGGAGTGCTATTACAAAGTCAGAGAGAGAGAGAGAGAGAGAGAGAGAGAGAGAGAGAGAGAGAGAGAGAGAGAGAGAGAGAGAGAGAGAAAGACAGAGAGAGAGCAAGACAGAGAGAGAGCAAGACAGAGAGAGAGCAAGACAGAGAGAGAGCAAGACAGAGAGAGAGCAAGACAGAGAGAGAGCGAGAGCGGGGGCGGGGGAGGTAACAATGTCGCAGCGCCCCCTTTCCGAAAATATGGAGGGGCGGAGAGGGGGCGATAAAAGCCTCCCGTACCACCAGTCACCATACCCAGAGAGAGAGAGAGCAAGAGATATAGAGAGGGAGAGGGAGAGGGAGAGGATGTTGAAATAGAATTATCACCCACAGGTTCCGTAACAACAACTTTCCAATAGCCATGTTCGCGACTAAGAACATATACTAAAAAGCAATCCCATCAGCGCGGGAACAGCATACTAAGCAGTAGGAGTAACAGCTAAAGGAACAGCCGGGAGAATAGTAGGAACCGCAGACCTCTTGAGCAGCGCAGAAGCAGCATATTAAGCAGCATAAAACAGTGATGGTAACATACACATAAACAGTGATGGTAACATAGACATAAACAGTGATGGTAACATAGACATAAACAGTGATGGTAACATACACATAAACAGTGATGGTAACATAGACATAAACAGTGATGGTAACATAGACATAAACAGTGATGGTAACATAGACATAAACAGTGATGGTAACATACACATAAACAGTGATGGTAACATAGACATAAACAGTGATGGTAACATAGACATAAACAGTGATGGTAACATAGACATAAACAGTGATGGTAACATAGACATAAACAGTGATGGTAACATAGACATAAACAGTGATGGTAACATAGACATAAACAGTGATGGTAACATAGACATAAACAGTGATGGTAACATAGACATAAACAGTGATGGTAACATAGACATAAACATCAACCACGAATAAAAGGTCAAGAAGAAAAATATATTGCTGAAGAAGAAGAGGAGGAAAATTATAAGACGGAAGAACATATTATAATTAGGGTGAAAAAGAGGAAGAAAACCTCGAGACTTAAAGAGGACTTGTAAAAATCCAGTTAACAGAAACTGGACTACATTGCTATCTTGTGCATTGGTTACTATAAATAAAACTAGCCTCACATATATTCCAGATCAATATAGCGTTGTAAACATCTGAGGTATAACAAATAATTATATAAATATGAACGAAACAATAATAACTATACTAGTCAAAAATAATAATCGTGTGGTAGCGAGTCCTCATGATACGACTTATGCTATTAGTTTTGCGGTTAGTACATTTGATGTGGTGGCCGAGTTTCCAACATGGCGATAAGTTGTCCAGTGAGTGGTTTCCAACATGGCGATAAGTTGTCCAGTGAGTGGTTTCCATGTTCTAAAGTACAAAACCTTCTACTGCGGCAGGTGTGTGTATGTGTGTGTGTGTGTGTGTGTGTGTTTGTGTTTGTGTGTGTGTGTGTGTGTTTGTGTTTGTGTGTGTGTGTGTGTGTGTGTGTGTAAGAGAAAGAGACTGTGTATGTGTGAATGAGAAAGAGACTGTGTATATATATATGTGTATGTGTGACCGTGTATGTGTGTTTATGTGAGTGTGTGTGTGTGTGTTATAGTGTGAGCGGGAGGGCCCCAGGTCACGTGTGGTGTTAGAGGTCCCAGGGGGTGCCACGGGGGCCGCTAACCCGGGCCTCTGGGGGACACTCAGGGGGCTGCCTCTAGTGCCTCCAGGGCCATCAACACACATACAGCCACACACACACATACACAGACACAGGCAGGCACACACACACACACACACATACATACACAGACACACACACAGCCACACACACACACATACACAGCCACACACACACACACACACACACACACTGCATCTTGTAGTTAGTGCCAGAAATGTCGCATCACATATTACCCGTATTACGATCCACAAATTTAACAATTGTCATGTGACTATCTTCCCTTCTTCAAATCACGCAGAGGTCTTGTTGTGTATCGATTAAATTTGGTAATATTTCAAACCAGTTAGTAGGGAATATCGACTGAAGCTGTGTATTCATATGAATGCTTGATAAATGACCTTGAAATATATTTTTAACAAGCTTTAAGAAAATTCGAAATGTCCTCAACACTTTAAAGTTTCCATAATTAAGCACTGCAATCAAGCTGCATTATAAGCTTATAAATGTTTTCTATTAACCACATAGCCGACATATTCTATTTCCCGCGTCCACGCCAAAAATACATAAAAGTTACAGATGCGCTTTTGTTGTGTTTTTATTTATGCATGTTTGGTGGGCTCTGTAATGCTGCTCCTCAAGGGGACAGAGCAAGTGGCATCAAAGGTTGGCCACCAGAGAACGACTTTTACAACGCACGGACCGGACAACTTGTTTACCTGGTCGCCATTTTCCAGACCGGAACACAAAGCATAGGAGACGATATAGGACCATTTTTTACACATTTACTCCGATTTTTTTTCTTTTCGTACACATTTACCCTCTGAATTGCTTTTACAAAACAAATTTTGATCAATGTTTTCGGGAAGGATCGCTCCTCTGAGTAGTCTAACTGACGAGTATTTCAGAATTACCAGTTAAAATAAGGTTAAAGTGCATATAATGTAGAAATAAAAATATATTCAGCATATTTTCTAGCCATATGAAACCTACATACTTTTTCATTTCTGTCAAATGCTCGATGACTACAACTCCAACTTCCATACAGAACGAAACTCGCCAGTGGGTTTGCGTTGTATTGCCTACAGTGAGCTATACAGTACGGTATATCAACATGCACACAACTAAGTGATCTCCACCCCCGGGGGATCTAGGGTCAAACTACTCGCCTCCTGTGGACTACTGTGCATATGAATACTACCCCGATAATTACGGGGAGAGCTGGGTAACTATGATGTAAGTATTATTGTATGTGAAGTATATATATATATATATATATATATATATATATATATATATATATATATATATATATATATATATACTGTATATATATATATATATATATATATACCGGTATATATATATATATATATATATATATATATATATATATATATATATATATATATATATATATATATATATATATTATATATACAGTATATATATTTATGTGTGTGTGTGTGTGTGTGGAGGTTAAATTACAAGCACATGTGATCAAATTATGTAGTGAAACTAGCAGGGAAAATAAAATATTGTAATATTGTCTATTCTCTCAAGACATCTTCAGGGTAATACCAACGTATTACGCTGAAGGCGTCTTGAGAGAATCAACGAAAGCACTGTGTCCCAATGTTTATTTTTTCCTGCGAGTTTTACTACATGACTATCTATTTATCTTGGGAATAAGGGTGTGGAGGTGTGGAAGAGAGTTAGAAACAATGGAATATAGAAGAAAGCAAGTTATTAAGGGGAGACAGACGTAGAGTAAGAGATGAGACAGTGTGAAGAAATAAAGACAAACAGAGTATCATTGAAAAAGGAAAACTAAGAGGGCAATCAGGTAAAGAAGGGAGAAGAAGAAAGACAATGAGGGAATAATGTAAGGGAAAATAAGAGAGCTTGTTCTAGTAAGCAAGTGGAGAGAAAGTAATAAGAGAGCTTGTTCTAGTAAGCAAGTGGAGAGAAAGTAATAAGAGAGCTTGTTCTAGTAAGCAAGTGGAGAGAAAGTAATAAGAGAGCTTGTTCTAGTAAGCAAGTGGAGAGAAAGTAATAAGAGAGTTTGTTCTAGTAAGCAAGTGGAGAGAAAGTAATAAAGACAGTAAATGGAGTGAGGGTTCTACAACAGAGGGAATGGGGATAAGGGTTGTGGTAGTGGTGGTGGTTATGGCTGCGGTGGTAATGGTGGTAGTGGTAGTGGTGCTGATTATGGGTGCGGTGGTGGTAATTGTGGTTGTGGTGGTGGTAATTCAGTGGTGTTAATTGTAGTGGTGGTAATTAAGGGTGCGGTGGTGGTAATAGCGTTAGTGGTAGTGGTGGTAATTGTAGTGCTGGTGATGATGGGTGCGGTGGTGTTAGTGGTGGTAATAATTGCTGTGGTGGTATTGATGGTCATAATGATTGTGGTGGTGGTTGTGGTGGTGGTAATGTACTGATGTTTGTAATGTAGTGGTGGTGGGTTATGGAAGTTGTGGTGGTGTGATAAGGGGAGATTTCCACTTGAGGGATTTTTTCTGGACCCCTTTCTCCCTCATGAATAGCCCCACTGCTTTTGAGATTATAAGACGTTCGCCCCATTAGTTTGTCGATTTTAAGAACTTTCACCCCATTTCAGTCAATGCTGTAAGACCTTTCATGCCATTTTGGTGTCGATTTTTTCCTGGCGAGCGATAGCGAGCCTGTAATTTAAGAGGAACCGGCCGAACATGTATACATTTCTCTTGAAAGGGGTCTATGGGGTGCAATTTTAAGCTTAATGGAGGTCTAGGGAACAAACTAGAAATCTCCCCTTAATGGTTACCACGGAATGAGAGGGTTTGATGGTAATGGTGATAGTGTTGGTGGTAGTAGTGGTAAATGGTGGCAACTAGATGACAGGGAAGTATTACCCTGTTCCAATAAGTAGGCCAAAACTCGTGAACATTCACCTCGATAACTTCCAAACACCTTCCTTCCTTCATCCCTTCCTCTCTCCCTCTTCCCAACACACACACGCACGCACGCACACGTACACACACACACACACACACACACACACACTACACATACACACATCTCCCGTCCCCCCCCCCCCCAATCGCACACACACACACACATCAACACACAACCCCCCCATCACACACTTACACACATCAACAACACACACCTACACACATCAACACACCTACACACAACTCTCCCCCCCCCCCCCAACCCCATACATATACACACCAACACATACATGCCTACAGCCACACACACACACACACACACACACACGGAGAGTGAGTGAGGGAGGGAGTGAGGCAGGGAGGGGAGAGGCGCCATATAGACCTTCTGTAAGCATGTTGTCCTGCTGGGCTTTCCACCAAATTGCTGTTCAGAGCAGCCACCACCAGCAGAGCAGAGTCCTCCTCCTTGCACCCTGGCCAGCAGAACACAGCACTAACAGCACTAACTGTATGCAGCAGCTTTGAGTCCCTTGCTTCCTTATTTCCTTAGTTCACTTAAGTTCAGCTCTTATTTCCTTAGTTCACTTAAGTTCAGCTCTTATTTCCTTAGTTCACTTAAGTTCAGCTCTTATTTTCTGCTTCTCTTTTTCGTTGGCTTTCTTTCTGCCCTAATAATGATCTTCTTGGTTTTATGTTAGCATTATTTTCGGACTACCTGTATACTTTCATCCTCATGCTGCAGTTTTATTATTGTGTACACTACCGGTATATGTGATTAATTGCATAAATATTTGTTTTATTTAGGTGTAACGGTGATATATTGTCATTTAGTTTAATCGACATATTAGAAGTTTTGCCCTGACAGATTAATTACCTCTGCCAACGAAATTGGACGATGGTTATATTTTCGCCTTCATCTGTTTGTTTGTCTGTAACCAAGATATATCTCAAAGTTATTAACCGATTTTCACGGAATGTGGTGGGCAAAATAATAGGATATCCGTCAAGGAAGAAGTGATGCAATTTTGGCGGCGATCCGCTGATTTGCATAATATTCGGTGAGCAGATAGGATATGCGCCAAAGGCCATTTACAGTACGTTAGGAAGCAATCCGGATCATATTCCGGAACCCAGACCCAGAAGAAAATTTAGAGCTCTTATATTAATTAAATTTAGAGCTCTTATATTAATTAAATTTAGAGCTCTTATATTAATTAAATTTAGAGCTCATATTAATTAAATTTAGAGCTCTTATATTAATTAAATTTAGAGCTCTTATATTAATTAAATTTAGAGCTCTTATATTAATTAAATTTAGAGCTCTTATATTAATTAAATTTAGAGCTCCTATATTAATTAAATTTAGAGCTCTTATATTAATTAAATTTAGAGCTCTTATATTAATGGTAAAGAACCAGCCAGCGTAAGCGGAGGTATGCGCTCTACCCAGTGCCCCGCTACTTTTACCTGCCTCTACATGTGCTAGTTTGTATTTGTGTGTGTACTTACTCTAGTTGTACTTACTCTAGTTGTACTTACTCTAGTTGTATTGCGGGAGTGAGCATGCTCGTTATTTCCCGCCTCCTATATGTGTAGGTGTTATATGTATCGTTGGAATGGCTGTGGATGTGTGTGTAGTCTGTATTTTTAGCCAATTGGCGACATCGGAAACGAAGGCTTAGGGTGGATCTGTATGGTACCATTCTCACTATAGACGGTACCGTCTCGCCCGAAGGCTTAGGTAGCCATCAGCTTAGGTGAACCATATGATACCCATCTCGCTTTGTACCATTTTTGCCAACCCCAGATGAGACGTCACAACGTCGTCCACTTATTCCAGGTACCTATTTACAGCTAGGTGAACTGAGGCTAACACATGAAAGGAGACAAGCCCAATTTGTCTCCGCCCGGCCGGGGATTGAACCCCCGACCCCTCGTGTGTGAGACGAGAGCTCTACCTACTAGGCTACGGGCTGTGTGTGTGTGTGCATGTGTACATATTCCCACTTCCACCTCCACCCCCCCTCCCGACCACCGACTTTGAACACAATCGTAAAGTTGTAGCCTGGTTTTAAGGGGGAGGTAGTTATTTTTTTCTGGCCCCCTTCTCCCTTA
>CM064483.1:65321841-65339341 GCA_032716605.1 Paralithodes platypus | reverse complement strand
CGTTGACTTCATGAATAAAAACACCATATGAGGAGGAGCACATTATTGACAACGTTTCGCAGATGGCTATCTGTGAAACGTTGTCAATAAATAGCTCATATTTAAATGGTATTTTTGTTCATATTGTAATGTATCTCTATACACATCTTAAAACGAATTCCTTACCCTTGCATTTCGATTCACAATAGAATTTAGTCACACACACACACACACACACACACACACACACACACACACCTATACCCTTTCATCCTGACCAAACCCAACCTTTCGTTTTGTTTTTGTTTTATTTCCAATCCCTGACCTAATCTTTCCCACCTCTCTATGCTCTATTTCCTTTCATTCTCTTTATTGTCTCTTCCCTCCCCTCTGCCCTTCTGGTACATCTCTATCGCTCCTTGTTTATCTGGGTGTTTTGTCTTTTTGTGTTCGTGTTTATGTTGTGTGTTTGTGCTTGGGTTTGTGTGTTTGTGTGTGTGGGGGGTGGGTGTGGGGGGGGGGGAATATGGGTTCGTTTATGGGTAATGTTTTCTTTACTATTGTGATCTTGTAATGACAATATGTAAAATTTGATTTGGAGGAATCGTATGACAGAGTGTGTGGTTGAGTGTCTTGCGGTAGGTTAGGTAATGTAAGATTAGGCTAGGTTGGGTAGGCTAGGATAGTATAATTTGTATTTATACTGTAAACATGTACAGTTGCCCATATAACTTATGTTCCGGTCCGTGTCCTAATACATGGAAATATAATGCACATGATTAAATTACGAGTGTAGCTTCTTATGCAGTGGTTAACTCATCTGATTAGTAAAATGATACTTAAAAGAAACCACACTCGCAATTAATTCATACTATATTTACGTTCATACATATGATCACGACGAGGATCAGAATGTATGTAGCAACTGTACATGTAATTATAATGCATGCATTGTTTTTGTATTTGCTTGCATCGATAAGCACACCGTTGCGGCTGCTTCGCTCTCTCTCTCTCTCTCTCTCTCTCTCTCTCTCTCTCTCTCTCTCTCTCTCTCTCTCTCTCTCTCTTCCTTCTCTCTTCTCTCTCTCTCTCATATTCTTCTGCTACCGTCTAAATCATCCATAATTACAACTTCCATGTCTTACTCCCCTACTTGATATCTATAGCACCTCCCCTACTCCAATAGTGCGTTGTCTACTCCCACATAACTCTCGCTACTCCAACATATGACTCTTCTTCTACTCCCCCACCCTTCCCAATCCCTGTTCCCTACTCCTCTACTCCCCATATAACCCTTTCTACTCCCCCACTCATACCCAATCCCTGTGCCCTACTCCTCTACTCCCACACCCATCCCCAATCCCTTTGTCCTACTCCTCTACTCCCACACGCATCCCCAATCCTTGTGCCCTACTCCCCATATAACCCTTTCTACTCCCCCACTCATACCCAATCCCTGTACCCTACTCCTCTACTCCCACACCCATCCCCAATCCTTGTGCCCTACTCCTCTACTCCCCATATAACTCTTTTTTTTTTAGTCCGCTTCTCCCCTCCTGGATGTCGCTCTGTTAGTCCACATTACCATAAGCTGATGAAAGGGTGGCAAAGGTAGGGTGGGGTGGAGGTGGGGGGACAGGTAGGGTGGGCGAGGAGGTACAGGTTGGGTATGTTGGGATTGAGAGGAGGGGGTACAGGTAGGGTGGGATGGAGGGGGTTACAAGTTACAAGAGGAGTGAGGTGCAGCACAGGTAGGGAGAGGGAAGGGGGAGGTCACAGGTAAGGTGAGGGAGTTCCGAGGAGTTACAAAGAATGTTATAAAGTACGTGCAAGGGGAATACTGTACTCTAGTTTATATAAATGTATTATGTCGTCAACTCACTGAATAGTATCCAAATTGAGAACAAAATATTTGTTTATAATTCAAAGTTGTCATATCCATGTATTATTTGTAATACTTTAATAGTTACCATCGCATTCTACGCGTTTCCAACCAAGAGACCTAGTGAAGAGATAGATATGATAAAAGATAAAGGAACGGGGAGAAACCGATTGTGTGTGTGATGGTAAAAGTGGGAAAATAAATGATGAGAGGGAAGGTAGTGTAGTGAGGGAGAGAGGGAAGCAGGATGAGGGAGAATCCGATTGTGTGGGTGAGGGGAGGTGGGGAAAACAAATGATGTGAGGGGCGTCAATTTATGTGAGAGAGATCGATTATGTGAGGGAGAGAGATAAATAGGATGAGGGAGGAGACAGGTGGGGAAAGGAAGAGCGAAACAGGTACAAGAGATAGCCAGGGTAAATTGAATACATTACCAGGTGAGGCTAGAGGAGCTATGGACAGACGAGTGGTGAACAGGGTGAACGGGGACAAACGAGTATTTTAAAGACACAAATGAATACGTTCAGAGGATACCGGTAGTTTAAATGGCAGCACGCACAGGGAAGTGTAAAGGATGATAATGATAAAGGGATGTCATAAAGCGATAAAGGAAAAGGGTTAATTGATTGAAGAATTAGGTGAAGGGAGGATAATAGTGTGTGTGGGGGGGGGGGGGTAAGGGGGTGTCACATGTCGACCCTCAAGCTTCTGATGGTAATCACACGTTATGACCGGATGAGAGAGAGAGAGAGAGAGAGAGAGAGAGAGGCGGGGGATGAAAGAAAGAACTATACATGAATTCTAAGAACAGGATAGGGGAGATATGCAGAAACGATAAGACGATAAGGCGCAGAGAAGAGACGGACATAGATGCCTTTTATTATGGCTAAAATTAGACGATTTCATGCATTTTAAGAAGGACCTATGTTATTCAGAGCGTTTATCGAGATCGTATTTTCCCCATTGAGTCTTAGGGGTAGATTATAAGCTAAACAAAATAATCTAATGGTAACCAAAGTAGGATGAAAATTACATCATCGTGCTGAAGGGGTTAACTGGTAATTCAGCCAAATCCAGATGTCTACAGCTCCAACTTCCCTATAGACCGAAACTCGCAAGGGGTGAATTAGATCTATAGCGTGTAACTAAATGACGATACCATCACCAAATAGGGCCCAAATTCCCAGGCAATCTCCGTCATCTATTATAATGGCAGGGTTCAGTAGGAATCACTTTAACTATTTACTTGACGGCTGTCATAGTGCACGCTAGTTTGTTTGAAGTCAGTGTAATCAGTCAGGGATTTTGCACTTATAATTTTAGAACATTAGATTATTATTACATATATTTTTGTAATATATGTATGTTCTTGTTATTAATTATTATATTCTCGTTTTTTATTATTAATTATGTTAATGTTGATATTATTGTTATTATTATTTAACTTCACAGTCGAGTGATGGCAGCGCTTATTCCTAGTCTCTTGCTGTGTCCAGAGACAAAGCCAATCACTTATTATTATCATAATTCAAGTATTAATACTGTTGAAACGCACACTATTAATTTTGTTAAGGGCAAATTTTAACTTAAGGGGGTGTATTTTAACTTAAGGGGGTGTATTTTAACTTAAGGGGGTGTATTTTCTGGATCCCCTTCTCCCTTATTTTTAGCCCCATTGGTTTTGAGATGTTAAAACCTTCGCCCCCATTAGTTTGGCGGTTATAAGATCTTTCGCCCGATTTCTTAATCAATTTAAAGACTTTTAAAGACTTCGTGCCATTTGGGTGTCAATTTTTTCCTGACGAGCAATAGCGACCTGCAAATTATAAGGGACCGGTCGTCGGCGGAGACATTTTGCTACTGATTTTTTTTTACAAATATATCTAGAATGGGGGGGGGGGGGGTCTTGGGAGTATATTATTTGTTAATGCTTGATGGAGGTCTAGGGAGGATAATCTAAACACCTTAACGTGTATTTTACTTACTGGTTTACTTATTATGTTGGGATACAAGTACTCCCAAGTTCCACAAGGCAGGGGGAAGGGTTGTGTGTGGTGGAGGGGGGGGGGGGGGGGGTTGTGTGTGGTGAAGAGAGGGGGAGTGGAGGGAGGGGAGGGTGTGTGTGTTGAAGGGTGTGGGGGGAGGGGAAGGTTGTGTGTGGTGAAGGGGGGGGGAGTGGAGGGAGGGGAAGGTTGTGTGTGGTGAAGGGGGGGGGGGTGGAGGGAGGGGAAGGGTTGTGTGTGGTGAAGGGGGGGGGAGTGGAGGGAGGGGAAGGGTTGTGTGTGGTGGAGGGGGGGGGGGGAGTGGAGGGTGGGGAAGGGTTGTGTGTGGTGGAGGGAGGGGGAGGATTGTGTGTGGAGGAGGGGGGGGAGTGGAGGGAGGGGAAGGGTTGTGTGTGGTGGAGGGGGGGGAGTGGAGGGAGGGAAGGGTTGTGTGGTGGAGGGGGGGAGTGGAGGGAGGGGAAGGGTTGTGTGTGGTGGAGGGGGGGGTGGAGGAAGGGAGGGTGTGTGTGGTGGAGGGGGAGGGGGGGAGGGTTGTTGTGGTGGTGGAGGGGGGAGTGGAGGGAGGGAAGGGTTGTGGGGTGGAGGGGGGAGGGGAGGGGAAGGTAAGGTTGTGTGTGGTGGAGGGGGGGAGTGGAGGGAGGGAAGGGTTGTGTGTGGGGGAGGGGGGAGGGGAGGGGGAAGGGTAAGGGTTGTGTGTGGGGAGGGGGGTGTGGGTGGGGGGGGGAGGGGAAGGGTGTGTGTGGTGGGGGGAGGGAGTGGAGGGAGGGGAAGGGTTGTGTGGGTGGAGGGGGAGGGGAGGGGGAGGGGTAAGGGTTCTGTGTGGTGGGGGGGAGGGAGGGGGAAGGGTAAGGGTTGTGTGTGGAGGGGGGAGGGGAGGGGGAGGGTAAGGGGTGTGGTGAGGGGGGGAGTGGAGGCAGGGAGGGTTGTGTGTGGTGGAGGGGGGAGGGAAGGGAAGGGTAAGGTTGTGTGTGGTGGAGGGGGGGGAGTGGAGGGAGGGGGGTTGTGTGTGGTGGGGTGGGAGGGGGAGGGGGAAGGGTGTGTGGTGTAGGGGGGAGGGATGGAGGGAGGGTTGTGTGGTGGGGGGAGGGGAGGGGAGAGGGTTGTGTGTGGTGGAGGGGGAGGGGAGGGGGAGGGGAAGGTTGTGGTGGAGGGAAGGGTAAGGGTTGTGTGTGTGGAGGGGGGGGAGGAGTGGAGGGAGGGGAAGGGTTGTGTGGTGAGGGGGGAAGTTGTGAGGTGGTGGAGGGAGGGAAGGGTTGTGTGTGGTGGAGGGGGGGAGTGGGGAGGGAAGTGTTGTGTGTGGTGGAGGGGGGGGAGTGGAGGGAGGGTAGGGTTGTGTGTGGTGAGGGGGGGGGGGAGTGGAGGAGGGAAGGGTTGTGTGTGGTGGAGGGGGGGGAAGGGTTGTGGTGAAGGGGGGAGGGGAGGGGAAGGGAAGGGTGTACGTGAGTGTGGGCTCGCTGTGGATGAGTCATTTCCAGGAGTATTATCTGCCAAAATCAATCGGCGCTACTTACACCTCCACCACCATCACCACCTCCACCTGTGTCTCTCTCTCTCTCGCTCGCTCTCTCTCTCTCTCTCTCTCTCTCGCTCTCGCTCTCGCTCTGTCTCTCTCTCTCTCTCTCTCTCACTTTCATTATCTCTCACTCTCACACAGTCTTACTCTCTCACACACACACACACACACACACACACACACACTCTCTCTCTCTCTCTCTCTCTCTCTCAAGCTCAGTTTGTTGGTGGATTCACAGAGGGATTGAGGAGAAAATATTGAAATTACATATATACAGTTAGTATACTATGGCTTATTGTAATGTGTTCTAATTATTTGCTCAACACGAATCATAATGTTGTATTTCTCATTTCCCTTCAAGTCAGTCTTTGTTTTGTATCCCAACATCTCTCTCATCATTAATGTACAGTTCTCAGCATATATTGGGTTACACCAGTTCGAATCTTTGAACCTTTAAAGCCAAGTTCTGAAGCATCTGGACCATAATCATGTATTGCATTGTCTTGTATGCGTTCGATAATGGTAAATGGGCGACTCGACATTTATGCACTTGACTATTCATTTATCTATGTCGCACTTGAATCTAATACTAGAGCCTGAATTAACACTAACACTTGCCCCTCAACTTTCCCTTCATAATTGCTGAGGGGCACAGGGCCTTGGGTGGGGCTTTGGTTTCCCGGGCGTTTCCGCACCCTCCTCAGCGCGCCTTGGAGTGGCTTCGGTCACCCGGGCTTTATTAGTGGTAAGCAGGGAGGGTTTTGTGGGGGCGCTCGTTTATGGCCTTGACCTTGTTCGGGACCTTGGGACTGTTCGGCCAGACAGCCTGGGGAACAGCAACAGCAACAACAACAACAACAACAACACTAACACTAACGTACTTAAATACCCTTTTCGCCTGCTAGCGTTCTCCGGCAGCCCGGCCTTAACCCATCCTTGCCTTACCATAAGCAGCCTAGCGAGAAGAAGTTGAACTGTTGGTGCTTGGTTTCCTTTATAATCCCTTTTCCTGGTATCCCTCTTACCCATTGTCTCTCCTTACTATCTTCACAGCACCTCTCACTCCCGCCCACGATGGCTTAATGGGCGAATTACAGGTCATTAGAGAGAGAGAGAGAGAGAGAGAGATAGAGATGGGGGGGGGGGGGAGTGTCTCTGAAAACTTACTGGAAAAACAGTTAGTCAGATAGGCGAACTGCATACTGTATTATTATATTGGTAAAAGATATAGAGAGTTAATATATATATATATATATATATATATATATATATATATATATATATATATATATATATAATGAGAGAGAGAGAATAAGAGAGTGTGTTTGAGTGTTTGACTATTGCTTCTAATTTAGGAATTACAACACGCTGGTTTATATACCCCCTTCCCCCCTCCCCCCTCCCCCCTCGACTATTTCACGTCCCCTCCTGTTGTTGTTGTTGTTGATGTGCACTTAGCGGTCAGCTGATGAGGTCCCCCGAGACAATCTGGCAGTGTTTTAACGGATTAGGTACACGCACAACACCACCACAACCCATTAACACTCTCAAGATATAATGACGCATTTATTTTCGGGTTTCTGGCTATTATTAGACGCTTTTATTCAGATTAGGAAAGATATAATGGAAGTCATAGGGTTAATTGAGATAGTCTTTACCCTTTTAGTTCCCACAGATCCCTCTGAAGCTGTATACAATCGTCAAGTACTAGCCAGAATTAACTGTCAAAACGCGGCATAGTCCTCAGCGGGTTAATGTTTTACAATATTGTTAAGGGGAGATATCCACTTGAGGGATTTTTTTCTTGACTCGTTTCTCCCTCATGTGTAGCCCCATTGTTTTTCTAATTTTAAGACGTTCGCCCCATTATTTTGACGATTTTAAGAACTTTCAACCCATTTCTGCCAATTTTAAGACCTTTCGTGCCATTTAGGTGTCGAGTTTATCCTGGCGAGCGATAGCGATCCTGTAATTTATGAGGAACCGGCTTTCAGCCGGGACATTTTTCTACCGAAAAATGTACAAATATATCTTGAAAGGGGCTCAAGGGGGTGTAATCTTAAGCTTGAAGGATATCTACGGACCAAACTAAAAACCTCCCCTTAACTCTCACTTATGACGCGCTTCTATTTATTATGGCTAACATTAGACGGGTTTATTATGGCTAACAATAGACGGGTTTATTATGGCTAACAATAGACGGGTTTACTATGGCTAACAATAGACGGGTTTATTATGGCTAACAATAGACGGGTTTATTATGGCTAACAATAAACGGGTTTATTATGGCTAACAATAGACGGGTTTATTACGGCTAACAATAGACGGGTTTATTATGGCTAACAATAGACGGGTTTATTATGGCTAACAATAGACGGGTTTATTATGGCTAACAATAGACGGGTTTATTATGGCTAACAATAGACGGGTTTACTATGGCTAACAATAGACGGGTTTATTATGGCTAACAATAGACGGGTTTATTATGGCTAACAATAGACGGGTTTATTATGGCTAACAATAGACGGTTTTATTATGGCTAACAATAGACGGGTTTACTATGGCTAACAATAGACGGGTTTATTATGGCTAACAATAGACGTGTTTATTATGGCTAACAATAGGCGGGTTTATTATGGCTAACAATAGACGGGTTTATTATGGCTAACAATAGACGGGTTTATTATGGCTAACAATAGACGGGTTTATTATGGCTAACAATAGACGGGTTTATTATGGCTAACAATAGACGGGTTTACTTGGATTTGGAAAGCCCTTTACGAACCAAAGAGGCAAAGTATGTATCAACTGACCTTTCTGACTTCCATATTTCCTTCATAATCCGAAACAATCGTCTACAGATAACCAAAAGGAAAAGAAGAGCGTCCTCGAATTCTGACGGGGTTAATGCATTAAAGAAAATATTGCAGTGTATTGCAAATTAGGGTGTTTAGGAGATAGGCGATGTTAAGAGATAGCATAATAGGCTTGCCACTGTCATTAAATAAAAGAACTGGGTCTGCAGCATGGGTTTAATTAATATATATACAATACTATACAAGAAAACTGTAACCATGGATTAAATGCGGTTTTGGGTAGGTTTTAAGAGATTACATGGCAGAGGTATAGACCGCCACATGTCTTTTGTCATACACGGGAAAACTACAGATGTGAATTATAAAATTCGCTCCGAGACAATATTGGACACAGAAACTTTAACTAGGCATTAAAAGTGGCTCAGACGGGTTAGGTTAGGATTACATACACGCTGAACAAAATCAGGCCATCATGAAATATAAGTATTACTATGGATTACAAGGTGTTCTGGGGTATTGTTGGAAGATTATATATGTGCAGAACAGATCTCAGCTCGCTAGTTTTCAGACAGAATTGTGGCAAATAATATATATATATATATATATACATATACTGTATATACACCGGTATATATAATTAATGGATTATGTGTCATTATTGTGAGAAATTAAGTAAGAAGCAAAATCCGTTGTTTGGAAATAGTTACTTAAAACGCCTTTTGCCATTTGGTAGTTTTTGGGCCTCTTTACTAAACTATTACGGAAGAATATTACAGGCTTACTATTCATATAACTCTTTCCATTAGTTTTATTTAATTGTTACAGAAGAATATTATAGGCTTACTATTCATATAACTCTTCCCATTAGTTTTATTTAATTGTTACAGAAGTATATTACAGGCTTACCGTTCATATAACTCTTCCCATTAGTTTTATATAATTGAGTTTCAAGTAATACTATAGGCGAAACACAATAAATGACAGAACTTGGAACACAAAGCACCTTCCGTGATAGGTGTGATGCGCAGGCCCAATTTACACGATGCAACACTAGACAAAATAACAGACAGGAGTTACAAAATGATAAAATAACAGGGAAGGGCTACGAAATGCCTCCAGTGACTGATGGCTCCCAGTTCTTATTATAGAGTTTCTGACACATAAATACCAGCCTGTATGGATTACTAAAGTGTACCCTGTGCCTTGGAGGGGTACAGCCTAAGTTTGACAGTCCAGTGAAGAAAACTCATTCACCTATTTGGAAATAAATTTGCCCAGAATATTTGTTTGTGGGGAATTATAATCCATCTAGTTTGTGTATACTATTTTGAAGATGGGAGAACTCATGGGAGACTCACCAAAAGTTATATAAATAAATAAAATATATGCAATATACCTGTATATATATATATATATATATATATATATATATATATATATATATATATATATAAGAAACTACAAAGCTTATTATGTGTGGGTAATATTAGTGTGCTGAAGGCTCTTAATAATATTACACTATAACATATTACACATACGCAACATCTATTTTCTCGCTTAGAATGTTATGTACTTTCTTGCTAGATTACATCAGACCTGCATTACGAAACCCTTTTGAGCTTAAGTTACTACCGAATGCCAAAAGGGTTAAGGGGAGATTTCCTCTTGAGGATTTTTTCTTGACACCTTTTTCCCTCATGATTAGTCCCATTCCTTTTGATATTTTAAGACGTTCGCCTTGTTAGTTTGGCGATGTTAAGAAGTTTCACCCCATTTCTGTCCATTTTAAGACATTTCATGTCATAGCTGTCGATTTCTTCCTGGATAGCGAGCCTGTAAATTGAGAGGAACTGAAAAATGTACACATTTGTCTGAAAAGGGGCTCAAGGGGGTATAATTGTAAGCTTGATGGAGGTCTAGGGAACAAACTAAAAATCTCACCTTAAATATAGGTGTTACAATGGAGGTGTTTGAGAGACTGTAAAATTACGTTATAGAATAGCTCTTGTGTAATTTGAGGTTATATCTTATACTTGTGTAGAATACTGACAGGCATAATAAAGACGGTTTCTAACTTTACTAGACAATAATTTAGAGGAGAAAAGACAGGGGCGTAAACATTTTGTAGATGTATTGGCAAACCTGGAAGAGCCAACTGTATATTACGTGCATGTACAGTAGGTATTACAGTACCTCTGGAGTTAGGTAGATCTTTAATGGAAGTACAAATTACAGAGACAGCCTAAATAGTGGGTGAGTGGTGAGTGGTGAGTGGCTTCCTTCTCTTTCATTACAGTCCAGAAGACATATCTTGGCCTTGTTTGAGCCTTGTTATGGGTTAAGGGGGGTGGGTTTACTTGTGGGATGATTGTTTTCATTGATTTATAATTTCTTTAGTTTCCTCCCTAGACCCACATCAAGCTTACAAAAAACACCCCCTAGACCCATTTCAAGATCAATTTGAAAATTGTTCGATACAAAAATGTCCCGGCCGAAGGCTGATTCATCTTAAATTACAGGCTCGCTATCGCTCGCCAGGTAAAACATCGACACCTAATTTTCACGAAAAGTCTCAATATTGACTAATAAATGGGTCGAAAAGTCTTAAAATCGCCAAACTAATGAGCCGAACGTCAAACACTTGAACATTAATGGGGCTAAACATAAGGCAGAAGAGGGCCCAGAAAAACGACCCACTCCCCTTAAGAAAAAATAGCAAATGGACCTAAGAACGAACCTATTTCCCGGCCCTGTAACTTGGGGGTATAGTGGCGGCTCGTAAGACTGGCCACAACAGTTCACGGTATTATATTTCGTATTCTGTAATAGACTATATCTCCCACCCGCTAACCCATTTTGTATTGGTGTATTTCTTTTCACTTTATTCGGGCTACTATTAGACGAGTTTATTCAGTTTTAAAGGGCCTCCAACAATTGACAGCCTCCGAACGATCACATTTAACCCTTTTTACTACCACATATCCTTCCTGAACTGCATACAACCGTCTACATATATAGCTAGAATATAAAATAAAAACAATAAAAAGACGTCTTCGGTACTGAGGGGGTTAATTAGATTGTTGACATGCAGGGATATACTGGAATAATTCTCTCGTTTTCAGAACTCGAATTTGGGTATTATCTGGAAATTCATTGGTATTCGGCTGATATACTTGGTGTTGGTGTAGGCACATTTATTTGACGATTTTATGCAGCTTAAGAAGGATCTGTGGTAGTAAAAAGGGTTAAGTGTGATATACAGTGTGCGTATCGGATCTTGAAAGGGTTAAGTTTGCTGTTTATAGTTTACGTTAATCTCTTCTGTACCGGCGACATTTTTTTTTTGTTTATTCTAGCTGTATTTAGACAATTTTTGGCAGCTTAAGAAGGATCTGTGGTAGTAAAAATGGTTAATTCAGATAGTTCGAAGCCTGTGAATTGCTGGAGGGCCTTTCTAAATTGCTGGAGGGCCTTTCTAAATTGCTGGAGGCCCTTTCTAAATTGCTGGAGACCCTTTCTAAATTGCTGGAGGCCCTTTCTAAATTGGATGAAATCGTCTCTTAGAAGCCACCATAAAGGTAAAAGGACGGAACTGGTACTGAACGGGTTAATACGAATATCGAGAAGTACAACCTGTTTTCTTCTGTTTCACTATTTTCTTCATTCTGTATACGCTTTTCTTCAGTACCCCTTTTTTTAATATATACAATTAATACATATAATAATTGCGTAAAGTAGAAAGCAAAAGTAAGATGAAAATGCGTAAAGGAAAACATTGTAAAAGTATGAAAACAAAAGCCCAAGGGGGAGACCAAAAATAAACAAAACATACAAACTGAATGAATTGGAATGAAACGTAAACATAAGCAAATAAAAACAATCAGAAAAGGGAAAAGAGAATGAGGTAAATACAGTGGGAATTTTAGATGATAACGAGAGAGTGCGAGTGAGTATGAGTATGTATGTACAGTATGTATATGTGTGTGTGAGTGAGTGAGTTAATAATGTCAACTTCCAAATCCAATACACACAAGCGTAGAGAGACAGCCTAGAACTTTGCAATGGCTGTTGGTAGGGGAGCCGGGTTGGTGAGCTTGGTTGAGTTTAGAGACGTAGAATAGGATTATATACAGTATAAGAACACGAAAATAAACTAGGGAGGACACACACACACACACACACACACACACACACACACACACACACACACACACACACACACACAATAAACAACACAACCATAGCGTGTTTGTCCACAGGGCCAAGGGTCGCCACACTTCGCCCAGAACAAAGATGATCATGAATATTCCAGTACCCCCGTACTTTAAATCAAATTCGCCATAGTTAATATTTGTCCGATGCAAGTTTTATGTTGGTAGTTCGTGGTGGTGTAATGTCAGGAGGAAGAGAGAAAGAGAGAGAGAGAGAGAGAGAGAGAGAGAGAGAGAGAGAGAGAGAGAGAGAGTTTATATATATATATATACCGGTATGTATATATATATATATATATATATATATATATATATATATATATATATATATATATGGTGTTCCTCTGTTCAAGTTCCATACATTACCACACTCCACACACAAAGTCAGCCTGCATCTATTGGTTAGTGAGGATCTATTCTAACCATTCATACTTCAGGGAACTGTGTACTATGTTACCAGTGGATTTCTCAGATTTTTGTAAGCAAGTAAATATAGAGACGATAGTTGATCGTTAGATAAATATAGTATATATGTAAATGAATGATGAATAAACTTACATATAATTATTATATTAATAATAGATATACCTTTATCTTTGTTCTTAATCACGGATATGATATCTACCGGTATTTATATTGCCTAAATTCTTGTATTATATGTAAGATAAGGGATACACAGTTATTATGACATTCTTTAACAGCATCAACGTATTCTAGTTAAAACTTTAACATGGAATGTTAGTATACTCGTAAACTGTATATTCTCAAGTAAACTGTTTATAATGATCGTCATTTACAATTTGAAATATTTTTGTTGATAATATTTGGTCAAATATTTTTGTCCGTGTATAAATAATTATATTTGTAAACCACGTCATAATATTTGTTTAACTATAATTCAAGGCACTTTATTGTGTATATGTACAAAGAGAGTACAAAGGAAATCAAGCAACAACAGGTCTAGTGACCCTTCTAGGCTGCTTGTCCTCCAAAACACTGAGGATCAAGTGTGTATGTGTGTGTGTGGTGGTAGGAAGAGAGAGAGAGAGAGAGAGAGACCGGTGGGGGGGGGGGGGGAGTTCTGTTTGTCTATAATTATCTTTGTTTATTGGTATGAAACAAAGGTATTGCCAACACCACCAGCAATAGAAAATGGCGTTCGAATAAGATAGGATATTACGTGCGTGATGTGCCAGCGAGATGGGTGCCAACTAGCGTGATATGGGTGCCTTGGAGCAGTGCCATAAAGTACAAGTAATTACCTGGGCTTTTATTGGTCTTGTACACACGGGTTCTGTTTGGTCCAAGGTGTAATAGTCAAGTGGCCTAGGGTTTATGGACGGCTGTTCTTTGTTTTAATCTATTTTAGTTTACCCGGTGCAAATACAAGTACAAATCCTCGCACGCAGGTGGATTATGCTGTATATTATGTGATACAATATGCTGTGTGTGTGTGTGTGTGTGTGTGTGTGTGTGTGTGTGTGTGTGTGTGTTATTATTTCCGTCTGGGTGGCTGTTTGGGCCTGTATATTTATTGTTGTCTATGCATCTATTTAAACTGTATTTTTTACGTCTTTAAGTAATGCAATTTCATATATACTTATACAATATATATATATATATATATATATATACTGTATATACAGTATATATACAGTATATATACTGTATATATATATATATATATATATATATATATATATATATATATATATATATATACTGTATATACAGTATATATACAGTATATATACTGTATATATATATATATATATATATATATATATATATATATATATATATAGGGGTACCCGGCGTTGCCCGGGTAATCACCAATCACTATCACTACTACCACCACTACTTCTACCATAATCACCATCATCAATCACTACTACCACAATCATCACAATACTACTACTACCATAATCACCGGCCTCGACCTCCCTGTGCCTCATTAAACGGCGACCTCGATTTCGGCCGCTAAATGACCTCCGATTTTGGATCTGACCTCATCCGTACCTCCATTTTGGGGGGCTGCGAACAACTTTCGTTCCATACACCTTTTCGATCGGAAGCCTCCTTCTGCCCCAAACGGCCATTTTTTCGCTCCCGTATACTACATAAGTTCTGCCGAAAATTTTATTAAACAAAAGTGTCTCTGATTTCCACTAAACTCGCCTAAAACCATCTCCAAAGCCTGGGCTTTCCAACGGTGCCCCACACTCCCACCTGGCACCAAAATTGTGGGAGGAGTTTAGTAACAAAGGTCGGGTAGGTCGGGTAACTGACAGACAGACAAACATTGACCTTTATTTATTAAGATATATATATATATATATATATATATATATATATATATATATATATATATATATAATATTATATATATATATATATATATATAATATTATATATATATATATATATATATATAATACACACACACACACACACACTGCTAACATATGAACATGGTAATAATAAATATGTACCTGTACAGCGATTGTGGCACATGTGGTCATTCTCACAGCATGAACTACAAAGTACACGCTCACAAACTGAGGTACACAGACACAGCATGAGACGGGCACACACACGCATACATAAACAATACTATACATACAACCAGTCCTTCAATAAATACAAATAATTCCCTCGCCCCACAGATGTTTAATACTAATAATATATAATTATTATAATAATACAAAATAATAATAATAATAATAAAACTACTGACATACATATACTATTCATACACAACGTTTTCAGGAACTCCCTCTGTCTACATAAATCTAGTTTCCCAAAACAAAAACGTTCTTCACATTATACCCCCGCACGCATCTCACTTTCATCAACAGCAATCCCTATACTTTACAAATATATACATACAATCATGAAATAATACAAATATATATCGTAAGCCCGAAGCACAAGATACTGCGATCAAATTCCACACATTTATCTTCCCGAAGCATGTCATATCCATCCCCCTCTTACACTAGCTTCCACATACAATATCTTCCACATACAATATCTTTCACATACAATATCTTCCACATACAATATCTTCCACATACAATATCTTTCACATACAATATCTTCCACATACAATATCTTCCACATACAATATCTTCCACATACAATATCTTCCACATACAATATCTTTCACATACAATAATTACCAAAATCTTCCCCCTAAGATCCAAACTCCCCCCCCCCCCTACCCCATCTGCCTAAAAAAAATATATACATGAATATATAGAAATATTAAATAAAATATAAAATTTAATAAAATAAATAAATAAATATTAATAATAAATACCGGTAATGAAAATAAAAATAAATTGAAAATAAATTAATAATACAAATAAATAAATAAATATATAAGCCTTCCTCTCCCCTCCCCCAACACAAGCACTATGAGTCACAACCAAGAAACATTTTTTTTCTTCTCCCTTCTCTGTGTTTCTCCCCCCCTCCCCCTGCCTCCCTCCCGTAGCTGGCCAGTTTTTGTGTGAGGTAAGTAGCGTAACCCGCGACTCACGCCCGGCCCACATATTTTATTCACCAGACAAAAATTACACTTCTGGCGTCACGAAACTGGGGGGGACTATGGCGTGCTGTTGGGGGAGAGAGAGGGTGGGGATGTGATGGTGGAGGGGGAGTAGGGTTGGAGAATAGGTTGGGGTGGGTTTGGATTGGGGTTGGACATGGATTCTGGGGTCACTGAACTGGGGAATATGGCGCTGCTGTGTGGGTGTTGTTAGGGTTGGGACTGTTGGGGAATAGATTGGGGTGGGTTTGGACAGAGGGGCAAGGCTCTGGGTTGGGGTTGGACGTGGCTTCTGACATCACGGAACTACAAAGGAGTACAAAGGAGTACAAAGGAAATCAAGCAACAACAGGTCTAACGACCCTTCTAGGCTGCTTGTCCTCCAAAACACTGAGGATCAAGTGTCCAAACAGTGGTTTAGAGTGGGTAAGGGAACATTGGAAAGGGAACTACTGCCCTGGAACTAATGTCCGTGGCAGGACTAGGAAGTTAGTAGGGGACATATGGGTTAGTAACTGAGGGGAGGATAAAATAAAGTTATTCATTTACAAACGCAGTCAGTCGCGGGTTTGATGCGAGATATTTGTCTAGGCGGAGTTTAAATGAATCAACGGTGATGCAGTCTATATCGCCTCGGGGAAGCCCATTCCACAAGTTGACAACTCGATTGAAGAAGAAATTCTTAGATTCGTGTGAGTTAAAAGATTTACCAATAATTTTGCAACCGTTTCCCCGCGTGTAATTAGATTGGTTGATAGTGAAGTACTTACTACAGTTCATATTGTCGATGCCTTTGATGATTTTGAATACTTGACTTAAGTCACCTCTTAATCTGCGCTGGGCTAAAGGAAATAGATTTAATTCTCTAAGACGCTCTTCGTATGGTTTGTTCTTTAGGCTAGGTATCATTTTGGTAACTCTACGTTGAACTCGTTCTAGCTTGTTTATGTCTTTTTGGTAATAAGGGCACCAGCATTGAACGCAGTATTCCAGAAGAGGGCGGACTAAGGAATTGTAAAGGGTTAGGATAACGTCTTTAGATTTATGCTCAAATGACCTGCCTATAAAGCCAATTATTTTGTTTGCCTTCTTAACAACTTCTGAACATTGTTGACTCGGTTTTAGGTTACTCGATATTGTTACTCCCAGATCGGTTTCTCTGTTTACATTCTTAAGCTGAGTGCCATTCATCGAATAGTTTGCTTTCTCATTTAGGTATCCGATATGAGAAAGCAAACTATTCGATGAATGGCACTCAGCTTAAGAATGTAAACAGAGAAACCGATCTGGGAGTAACAATATCGAGTAACTGGTGACTATGGCGTGCTGCTGGGGGTTGGGAAAAAAGGGGGGGGGAGAGGGTTTTGTTAGAATTGGGGAATAGGTTGGATTGGGGTTGGACGTGGATTCTGGCGTCATGGAACTGGCGGCTATGGCGTGCTGTTGGGATGGGGGGGAGGGGGGGTTGTGTGGGTGGATGGGGTTGTTAGGGATGGGGCTGGTGGGGAAGAGGTTGGGGGGGTTTGGACAGAGGGGTAAATCT
>CM064483.1:65311841-65316841 GCA_032716605.1 Paralithodes platypus | reverse complement strand
ATATTGTGTCTGATCCGTAGACTATGTACAAACTTTATTATAGAGACCTGTGTTTGTATTTAGTTAAATATATTATTCTATTATCTTGGTTTTATTATTTCTATTGTATATTCAGTTTGTCTTCTAATGTTTGACTCCTCTTTGTGATATATGTGAACTTACTCATTGTTTATCGCACTCAATATGCGAAGTACTACGCCTACTGTAGATCGTTAATACGCTTATGGTGTTATAGATAATCAAAATACGAGATCGGTTTTTCAGGGAGGGTAGTTAGTAATGATTGTCTCGTGATAGGTTGTATTGTGGGGGGGAGGAGGGGTGGCTGGGGGTTCTAATTGAGTGCTCACTGTTTGGGGGGAAGTAGGGAGGGGGTGGGGAGAGGGGGGTGGAAAAGGTGAAACACGCAATTACCTTTAGTCTCTCTCTCTCTCTCTCTCTCTCTCTTTCTCTTTCTCTTTCTTTCTCTTTTTCTTTCTCTTTCTTTCTCTTTCTCTCTCTCTCTCTCTCTCTCTCTCTCTCTCTCTCTCTCTCTCTCTCTCTCTCTCTCTCTCTCTCTCTCTCTCTCCTAGTTAAGGTTAGGCGAGTTAATTACAGGGTAGGGTGATGTGAGAGTAAATTAGGTTAAGATAGGCCAAATTCAAATAATTTAGGTTAGGTTATTTTAAGTTAGGCTAAGGTTATGGTAAGGGTTAAGTATATTAAGCTAGGTTAGGGCAGGTAAGGCAGACATATTACATTACTGGTTCGCGTGCAGTGTAGTCCCGTAGAGTGAATTATAACCCCACAAGATAACCTTTTTCAGGACTATTAGCCTATACGTGTCTTACCCCGTACCTGTTCTTCCTACTTACTCTTTACTTCTGGCCTGTAGGTAAAAATGTCTTGGCCGAAGGAATTTCAGACTCGCTATCGCTTGCCAGGAGAAAACGACACCAAAATGACACGAAAAGTCTTAATATTAACACTGAAATTGGGCGAAAGTTCTTACAATTGCCAAACTAATAGGCCTAAAAATGAGGAAGGTGGACCAGAAAAACGACCCATCTCTCTCTCTCTCTCTCTCGCTCGCTCGCTTTATGATATATATATATATATATATATATATATATATATATATATATATATATATATAAAGAGAGAGAGTATTATGTCATGGTTGTCCCTAATAGGCTTCATACCTACAAACACTTGGTGGCATGCGAGGGGTAGGCCTCTTTTTGTCTTGGTTTTTAATGAGAGAGAGAGAGAGAGAGAGAGAGAGAGAGAGAGAGAGAGAGAGAGAGAGAGAGAGAGAGAGAGAGAGAGAGAGACTGTTTAGCGTGAGAATGAGTAAATGTCTCGGGATAAGTATGATACGACATGTTCTATATTGTGATAATGAGTATTAAGAAAAACTATATACCTCTATATATTTACTATATGCCGTACTACATATATATATTTACTATATGCCGTACTACATATATATATTTACTATATGCCGTACTAACTATCTATATATTTACTATATGCCGTACTACATATATATATTTACTATATGCCGTACTACATATATATATTTACTATATGCCGTACTACATATATATATATTTACTATATGCCGTACTACATATATATATTTACTATATGCCGTACTACATATATATATTTACTATATGCCGTACTACATATATATATTTACTATATGCCGTACTACATAGCGAGTATAATATGGGCTTACATTAATATGTTTCTTGTTACTTATTATTAATGTATTTATGTAATATAGTTACCTGAACATAACTTCATTATATATATGATAAACATCAGATATTTTCAATTAAACGCTCACAAAGGAAATATCACATAATATTTTGTACACATTGCGTTAGAATATACGCTAATATAGAAATACACACACACACACACACACACACACACACACACACACACACACACACACACACACAGAGAACATTACTTAGCGAGGTCTATGATTATGATATTAATATATACAGAGAACAAGTGGATAATCGCAAGAAGGAGGAGGGTGTATAGAACCTTAACACAGTATTGCTATCTTTGTCTAATCAATATATATACTGTAATCTGGCACCGGTAAGCTGGCACCGGTAAGCTGGCACCGGTAAATGTAACCACATTAATGGTAATTTCACTATTCTACCTGACGTTACATGAGTTTGTTAGATTCAGGACGAGCCTATAGGAAGGATTAGATTTAAGATTAGCCCACTGAAGGAGAACTAAACTATAATGATGTGTGAAGTCAGTTGCAGGGAGGATTAGAACGGTGAAGATTGGAAAAAAAGAATAAATAACTAAATAGAACACAAAAACTTGCAAGGTGTCTATTACATTAATATGAACTAAAACGATGACTGTGAGTTTAATCAAAGAGGCTTCCGGTGATGTAAGGAGGATGTGTAGTAAGGTGAGCACGGGGGTCTCTCGTAGTACTTTAGGACCGAGAGAGTGAGTGTGTGTGTGTTGGGGGGGGGGGTAGGTTGTAGGAGGGTGCACGAGTCTCCAGAGACCCCCAAGAACGACACTAGCTGGCTGCCGTAGAGAGAGAGAGAGGGAGAGAGGTGAGGGAAGGAGGGAAGGAGGAGGAGAGGCTCGTAACTAGGAGGCTCGTAACTAGTGGAGGGAAGGAGGGATATAGGCCTACTGCTGGCTGATGTGTGTGTGTGTGTGTGTGTGTGTGTGTGTGTGTGTGTGTGTGTGTGTGTGTGTGTGTGTGTGCGCGCGCTCTATGTATCTATTTATATATATATATATTATTTTATTTGTCTTATGATTTCTAAGTTTTGTTATGAGTTTGAAGGAGACAAAAGGCAAAGCTGCCTGCAACAAGTGTCTTCCCCAAAGTTGAAAGCGTGATAGAGAGCCAAATTCAAGGTACGTTAGAGTTAAAATGTCTGGACACACGGAGTTCGAAGAAGCTTAAGTCATAGGGAGAGGGAAAGACAGATTGAGCGTGAGAGTTCCAAATTATACTTGTTGAGTAGAAGAAGGAAAGGGAAAATCGGTTCCCTCTTGAATTATGTATGGCCACAGTAAAGGGCTAATGCATAGTAATAATCTTTGAGTGCTTCAAGTGAAGATTTATATTTATTTACAGTAAGTATTTATGAACTAATTAATTAATATATTTATTTATTTTGTATTATTATTTTTAGTTTGTTTCCTCCCTAGACCTCCATCAAACTTACGAAAATACCCCCAATACCCCCAATACCCCCAATACCCCCAATACCCCCTTCGAGAAATTGTGTGCGCCACGGTTGGTTCCTCCTAAATGACAGGCTTGCTAACGCTCGCCAGGAAAAAATCAATACCTAAACAGCACGAAAGGTCTTACAATCGCCACTCTAAAGGGGCTAATGTTAAAATCATAGAACTAATGGGGCTAAACATGAGGGAGATGGATATCCAGAAAACCCCGCCTTAACCACTCCTAACAACAGAAGGGTAGACTCATACATTCACATTTAACTCTCTCTCTCTCTCTCTCTCTCTCTCTCGCTCTCTCTCTCTCTCTCTCTCTCTCTCTCTCTCTCTCTCTCTCTCTCTCTCTCTCTCTCTCTCTCTCTCTCTCTTCCCCGTCCTGGTTTAATGTTGATCGTAACTTTATTTTTTTCCGGTAGTGTAATTTGTGTGTACGTGTGGGGTTTATGGTTGGTGTCTTGCGTGCGTTGCGTGGATGAAGTGAGTTTTGAGTGCGCTGGTTTTTTAGTGAGTTTTGTGATTATTTCGAGTGTGGTGTGCGTTTTGCGTGTTGTAATGGATTTGTGTTTTTATTAACTCTAGTACAGTACAAAGCTTATTCGACCTTTACTACGAGGTCACATGCGACCATGCCGGAGTTCCAACCATAGTGCACACACAGATGCACATTGTAATGATTAAAGTACGTGTGGGCTAAGACAAGCTGATATCCACTTACTAGGGAGAAATGGCTGAACAAATACAATTTTTTTTATTCTGGGGGATTCGAACCCTGACGTAGTTAACTGGTGGTGTCTTATTACGCTGGACCACCCCGGTGTGTGTGTGTGTGTGTACTTACTCTAGTTGTACTTACTC
Source organism: Paralithodes platypus (assembly GCA_032716605.1). Lineage (NCBI taxonomy): Eukaryota > Metazoa > Arthropoda > Malacostraca > Decapoda > Lithodidae > Paralithodes > Paralithodes platypus. Next base: position 65,312,752 of record CM064483.1, on the reverse strand, counting down.
TAGTTGAGTTATTGCGGGAGTGAACATGCTCGTTATTTCCCGCCTCCTATATGTGTAGGTGTTATATGTATCGTTGGAATGGCTGTGGATGTGTGTGTAGTCTGTATTTTAGCCAATTGGCGACATCGGAAACGAAGGCTTAGGGTGGATCTGTATGGTACCATTCTCACTATAGACGGTACCGTCTCGCCCGAAGGCTTAGGTAGCCATCAGCTTAGGTGAACCATATGATACCCATCTCGCCTTGTACCATTTTTGCCAACCCCAGATGGGACGTCACAACGTCGTCCACTTATTCCAGGTACCTATTTACAGCTAGGTGAACTGAGGCTAACACATGAAAGGAGACAAGCCCAATTTGTCTCCGCCTGGCCGGGGATTGAACCCCCGACCCCTCGTGTGTGAGACGAGAGCTCTACCTACTAGGCTACGGGTGTGTGTGTGTGTGTGTGTGTGTGTGTGTGTGTGTGTGTGTGTGTGAAATATATATAGATACAAAATAAACATGTTTTCAAGTACCGTTATAATCTTCAAGCTTTTGCATATTAAATATATATATATTTATAGCTAAGCAAAGATGAATGTTTTTTTGGAATATTATTATTTCAACTATTGCTCTTATCATCCCTGTTATTTATTATCAACGCAATTTTAAAGCATAATCTACAAACCTCCCATCGTAAAAAATAAAAAAAGACAAAAAAGATGAAAACATACAAAATAAACCCAAAATCCGACTGCATTTCGTTCTCCGTTACAGTTTTGTATTCGCTTCCGTATTTTTTTTGGCCGATTGTAAGTCAGAACAAGGTCTATTTTCCCGGTTGCTATTTTGTTCCCCTTGTTCAAATGAGGGCCCACAGTTTTGCATTCATTAATTTTGGTTTGCACAGTTGATTTTGCTTGCTTTG
>CM064483.1:65303697-65308697 GCA_032716605.1 Paralithodes platypus | reverse complement strand
AGAGGAGGGGGGGGGGGTGTATATAATTCAGTTACTGGCACTGAATCGTGACTCCACTGAAAGACAAACCTGAAATTCCCTAAACTACTTGGATTCTGAAACAGACACGTGAATCATGGGAACGATCATGGAGGGTTTGGAGAACTAATTGGCAGACATTTGAGGAGAACATGTTTGAGCTTTCGCCCCATTTCTGTCAATTTTAAGACCTTTCGTGCCATTTAGATGTCGATTTTTTTCCTGACGAGCGATAGCGTGCCTGTTATTTAAGAGGAATCAGCCTTCGGCTGGGACATTTTTCTACCGAAAAATGTACACATTTATCCTGAAAGGGGGTCTAGGGGGTGTAATTTTAACTTGACGGAAGCCTAGGAAACAAAGTAAAAATTTCCCCTTAAGTCAACCAGTGAACTCACAAATGAGCAGCTAGTACACCATCAAACAAACAAACAAACAAACACGTAAGCCAGAGAGTGAACCAACAATACGACGACGAACCGGCAAATGAACCAGCCAAACGAACCGGCCCAGCGAAAATCAACAAGAAATCTCGCAAGTGAAGCAAGCAACATCGTCATATACTCAGCCCTTGTCATTACCTACAATAACAACTCCGTCCCTCCTCCCACCCAACCCACCCCCTAATTTTTTCCTTCCCGGCATAAAGAGCGAGAGAGCGAGAGACAAAAATCCACTCGATCTTTTTTGAAGCTTCTCGTTGAGTTTTTGTTTGCCCTGTTCTTTCTAATCATCGTGAGGAAAACAGAATCCAGGGGTCCGAGAGCTGCTGTATTTTCCCTTTTGGAGATTTTTTATTTGTTCTCTGTGTTTTTGTTTTGTGTAGGTTTTTTGTGTCTTGTGCTCTTTTCAGGGGCGGTTGTTGAATCAGTCGCCAAGAATTACAGGGGTTTTAATTCGTCTGCCTGGGACCGTGTGTGTGTGTGTGTTCCGTGTTGATGTGTGATTTGGGTGTGTTGTGTGTGTGCCTAATTTCTGCTCGTGTGTGCCTAGTATGTGTGGTTGTATGCCTAATGTGTATGTTTGTCTGCCTAATGTCTACCCGTGTGTGTGTTTGTGTGTGCCAAATGTCTGTATGTGTGATTGTGTGTATTATTTGTGGATGGATGGATGTTGGTACGTCAGAGTGTATTAAGATTATATAATTTAGTAAACATATGTAGATTTGAGCGTTCACATATATATAGAAGAATGTGTATGTATAATTAGGAGTCTACAATGTGCATACAGAGATTTACATAGACACACTGGCCACACAGACCTTAGGATCCCAGCGAGGTCGGAGGTGGTTAGGGAATAACCTCTAGGAGTGATACCAAACCCGCTAGTAAGGAGAGAGAGAGAGAGAGAGAGAGAGAGAGAGAGAGAGAGAGAGAGAGTGAGAGTGAGAGAGTGAAAGGATAGCAAATAATACAGAAATATATACATTAAGAGAGAGAGAGCGAGAGCGAGAGAGAGAGAGAAAGAGAAGGGGACTGGGGCGGGGACTGAACAATGGCAAAGAATACACAGGGCAACCTTCACTTTTCAAACATTTGGCTGGGACGTCCTCGGGCAAAATATCTAATTATTTCCCAAGCCGGGGCGAGTTTATCCACCAAACACTATTCACAAGGAGCCATTCATTGGAGGGAGCCAGAGAGGGAGAGAGAGAGAGAGGGAGAGATAGAGATATATAGGGAGAGAGAGGGAGCCAGGGACAGATAGAGAGAGCCAGGGACAGGGAGAGTGAGGGAGATAAAAGAGAGAGGAGAGGGAGCCAGGGAGAGAGAGAGAGCCAGGGACAGGGAGAGTGAGGGAGAGAGAGGGAGCGGGAGCCAGAGAAGGAGAGAGAAGGAGCCAGAGAGGGAGAGAAAATTAGTCAAAGAAAGGGTACCCGAGAGGGAGCCAAGCAGAGAGCCAGAGAGGGAATGAGAAAAAGACTAATGTTAATAGGGATGGAAGGTTCTTATATAGGGCTAAGTAACGCATTAACTTACCAGGTTAGATATTATATAGATAGGTAAATAGATATATATGAAGGTAGGTAGATTGATGGACCATTAAACAGAGAGAGAGAGAGAGAGAGAGAGAGAGAGAGAGAGAGAGGCATGCAAATATACTGTATATACATTCCCAAACTTCAATTTTTCTTTTATTTCAGTTTTCCCACCTTCCCGTCGTCCTATTTTCTTATCGTTCCCGTTACCATTTTTATCTTTTCTCCTGTACCCGAGCAGCTTTCCAGAAACCCTCCGTTATCGAAATAATTCCACTCTTTCTCTTCCCATCCTCTCGTGTTTTTCAATATTCCGGGACCTTCTCAGTTCGCCTCTTGAAGCATCTGTTGGTATTTATACTGTGTGTGTGTGTGTGTGTGTGTGTGTGTGTGTGTGTGTGTGTGTGTGTGATTAACCCCTTCACCACGATGACGTCTTTTTACATTTGATTAGGCCTAAGGCTTGACGATTTTATGCTGTTTAAAATGGACCTGTGTTTTCCAGAGGGTTTATTTAGATGGTATTTACCCCTTTTGAGTCCTAGAGGTATATTTACCCCTTTTGAGTCCTAGAGGTATATTGTAAGCTAAAGAAAAACGTCTAATGGTAACCAGAATAAGATGGAAATGACGTCATGGTGCTGAAGGGTTAACTGTGTAGGTGTGTGCGTGCGTTTGTTCTTCCCTATATACTGTATACGTATATATATTATTGGTTTGTCTTTGTGTTTCTATAGTTTTACTCCAAGATATTAAATTGTTTGCCACCGACCAATTTACTCATACCGCAATGGACAAACTTTACTTTAGGTTACTTTAAAGACTCGTTTACGTTGTTCCAGTGCAGGTAATACTTTTTCTGTGTTCTTTTCATCCGCCAGTGTTCTGTATTGAATGTACCGGGTACCTTAAGGAAAATGAGATAAGTAATGGGCGTTATTTTTGTTTTTCTTCATTATAAACTACATACTAATATATCACTGTTGGTTAATATGTTCGGTAAGGCAACAGGTAGTTTCACTGGTGATTTGAGTGATCGAAATCGGGAACGTGAGACTAACGTTTTAGCTTTACGTTTAGCTTTACGTTTCATGACTCCAAATTTATAGTTAAAAATATCCTATGTGCTCAAGGTAAAGTATGCTGGTGAAGGTGGAAAGAGTGGAGCGTATGGTGGTGTGGATGTATGTCGATAAGGGGAGATGGGCCGGTTTTCTGGACCACTTTCTCCTCATGTTTAGCCCCATTAGTTTTCATTAGTTAGTCGATTTTAAGACCTCTTGCCCCATTTCGTCGTCAATATTTAGACCTTTCGTGCTATTTAGGTGTCGATTTTTTCCCTGGCGAACGATAGTGAGCCTGTAATGTAGGAAGAACCGGGAAATTTTTCTACCGAAAAATGTACAAATTAATCTAGAAGGGGGATCTAATGGATTTTTTTTTTTTATTAGATGGAGGTCTAGGGAGGAAACTAGACAAATAATGAATACATGCAAAAATCGCCCAAAAAGTGAACCATCCCCCCTTAAGATGAAAGCTGGGGAGATGGAATGGCCATTTTTTTAGGGAGGGAACTTTTTTTTGGGGGGAGGGGAGGGGATCCCTGGGGAGGCGGGTTATGTTAGGGGAAGGGGTGGTAGGGGAGGCTGATTTGTAGTGCTAGTTGTTTTGGAAGGGTAGGTAGGGAAAGCTTATAGGTTGAGCGGACTTGCTTTTAGGGGAGGTAGGGGTGAGGGAGTTTTAGGGGTACAGGAAAATATAGCTTCATAAAACAGATGGGGAAGATGGACACTTTTCTGTCTTTCCCTCATCTTATGACCTGAACTGCTTCAAGCTCCGTGTGTCCAGACATTTTGACTCTAATTTACCTTGATTTTGGCTCTCTGTCACTCTTTCAACTTTGGGGGAGACACTTGTTACAGGCAGTTTTTCCTTTGTATCCTTCATTCACACAGGAAACAAATGTAGGGACAGCTGATTTGTAAGCAGAAAGGCAAAGCTATAATTGATTTGTAAGCAGAAAGGCAAAGCTATAATTGATTTGTAAGCAGAAAGGCAAAGCTATAATTGCAGGTACAGGAAGGAGGTACTGACGTTGTTTTAACCCCTTCTGTACCGATGACGTCCTCTTATATTATTCTAGCTATATTTAGACGATTTTGTGCAGTTTAAGAAGGATCTATGGTACTTAAAAAGGTTACGTGAGATAGTTCGATTCCTGTTAATTGCTGGAGGCTCTTTTTAACTGAATAACATCGTCTAGTAGTAGCCAGAATAAAGTCAAAAGGGCGGCACCGATACAGAAGGGGTTAAATGTTAAATTAGGATGAACCTGTTTATAAGGATAGGTAAGAGAAGCCAAGCCCCAACCCCCCAGAGAAGCCACGCCCCAACCCCCAACCCCCAGAGAAGCCAAGCCCCAAGCCCCAACCCCCAGAGAAGCCACGCCCCAACCCCCAACCCCCAGAGAAGCCAAGCCCCAAGCCCCAACCCCCAGAGAAGCCACGCCCCAACCCCCACACTACATACCAAAAACCTCCCCACTCCCACCCTACCAACCACCACCTCAAAAACCCAAGGAAAATAGATTCCCCCTCACCACCAGTTTCCCCAAGTAAGAAAGTAAACAAAGGGTTGCGGTGGTGGTGGTGGTAGTAGTGGTGGGTGGAGGAGGAGGGTGGTGGTCTTGTGTTTGGTTTTCAGGTCCAGGGTTTGATTAATGCATTGTTGGTCTGAGGATATTAATGAGGACACAGCTGGAATCATAACAGGGCGGGTATATAGAATCAGTAGACTGTTCCTTGTTCATTATTAGTCGATGGAGAATTGTCAGTGCTTACTTGAATGTGACGAGGAGTTAAATCTCAGTAATTTTAAGTTTTCTTCCTTAATATTCGGGCTGGAAATGTGAGCTTTTACTCTGAGTAGGGAAAAATGTATGCCGAGCTTAGAGGGTCAATTAAGATCCTTCCTGAACTGAATAAAATCGTCTAATGTTAGCTTT
>CM064483.1:65278697-65298697 GCA_032716605.1 Paralithodes platypus | reverse complement strand
TTTCAACTTGTCTGGAAATGGCTATACTCTTGATTCAATAAAGACGAAATAGTTTTAAGAGAATAATCTAAGATTATTTTAGTATTTTCACAATAAGAGCTCCTTCCAATGCTAAATCAAATACATATTTAACACTCTACCGAAAAATTAAAAAAAATATCACGACGGAGTCTTTTCTTTAGGTTGATGACACTGTAGGCAGCAAACTTAAAACACACACACACACCCTTAAATAGCACTATAAGTGTTGACCAACCATCCATTCCTTCCCCCTCCCCTTCCTACTACTCCTACCCTCTTTATCCCAGTACCAGTGATCCCTTTCATCCGTGCCGGCATCCACCTGTTCTGTACCTTATCAACACACTACATCTCCCCCACCTCCTCTCTCTCTCGCTCTCTCTCTCTCTCTCTCTGCAGCGAGCGTAATGCACTACGAAATCTTTCTTTCTACTTCGAGTATCTCCCCGGAATGGACCGCAAGGTCTTTTGAGGTACACAATATTTCTTGCAACTCTCTCTCTATCTATCTCGCGCTCTCTCTCTCTCCCCACTCTACCCCCATCTCCACCCTTCTCATGCCTTCCCTTCCCCCCCAACCCATAAAGTTTACGCCAATGTTTAACCCCCTTGAACATACTGAATGGCCAGGACTCCCCTCCCCCAGTGACCAAACCACTGAGTCGACCCGTGCCGTTACGTAGTGGACAGTTTCGTTATGGTTCGTTCCGGAGTCCCAGGTTTTGTTCATTGATTGATTGATTGATTGATTTGTTATTGTAATTATGTATATATTTATTTACTTGTATATTTATTTTGTAATGCAGCAACATTCTGACCAACCGTACTGTATACATGACATCACCGCGTCTGGTTTGATTGACTGTGTACACCAATGCAGTATTGTTCTAGTCTTCTTTGTTTTTGTTTGAAATATATGTTACATTTACTGTATCCAGATATAATACGAGTTGGAGTATTTCTAGGTTCTATCTATCTATCTATCTATTTATCTATCTATTGCCTGACGCCGTGATCCCCGAAGGGGTGGCCGCGAACGAACCGCCCCCAGTCAGTCGACGCCCCTTCCCCCAACCAGCACCGCCTTCGTTCATGTACTTCCTCACTCCATCCTTCCACCTCTCATTCGGTCTACCTCTCCCTCTCTGTCCCTCCACCTCGCTCTCGTACACCCTCTTAGTCATTCTCTCGCTTTCCATACGTTCCATATGGCCGAACCATCTCAAGTTGTTCCTTTTCACACTTTCCAGCACATCTACCTCCACACCACACCTCCTTCTTACTTCCTCATTAGTCTGTGTATCCCTCCATGTAACTCCGCACGCACTCCTTAAGTAATTAATTTCCACTGCTCTCACTCTTGGTCTGAGTCTCTCAACCAACGTCCATGCTTCGCTTCCGTATGTCAGTGTCGGGATTACCACACTGTCATGCAAGGACTTCTTCACTTCCATACTGACCACCCTATTTCTTGTTACTGCTTTTAGCATTCCTACAACCCTCTTCCCCTGTTGTACCCTCTCCCACACTTCCATCCTACGAGGACAGGTCGAAGAGTTCTGCGACAGAGTCCCAATTCAACGAAAAAGATTTTGCATCCCAGGAGCTGGACTGGACGACATTGTGGAAGCCTTCGAAGATACCACAAAGGATGCAAATGAAAATACCCTTTTTGTCATCCATGCTGGTTCAAATGACGTCATGCGCACCAGATCCGAAGAGTTGATGGATAAATATCGCAAGATGATCCAGCACTACAAAAACAAGTCAAGGAATATCATCATCTCAGGCATTCTCCCCAAGATCGACGCACCTGACAAATTCTACGACAAGGCCTTCAGCACAAATAGCCGACTAAAACATTTGTGTCTGAGGGAAGAAGTTGAATTCATCAACCTCTGGGACAACTTCTACAACCAGCCTACTCTGTTCCGCAAGGATGGCAACTCATCTAAACCCTGTGGGTTCAGCACGCATGGGTCGTCTCCTACACGAAGCAGTCCGCAGCCATGGATCAAAAACGCCATCCGAGAAGAAGCAGCAGTGACATAAATCATCCAACGCCAAGAAAAAAACAGAGGCAACCGAGGACCACCAGCGATAAGGACCGGAGGCAGCGAGGACCGAGGACAGCCATGAACATAAATGTAGATCCGACAAGAACCAAAAATATTATTGAAGCGCGTTCCGTGAGTTCTAAAATAACAAATTTAAAGGTTTTCTATGCAAACGCTCGTAGCATACGCAATAAATTTTCAGATTTAGAGGAGCTAGTGTTTACAGAAAATTATGATGTGATTGGCATAACAGAATCTTGGCTCAATACAGAAGATAGAGACTTTTTAGCAGAGTATTCACTTCCCGGTTATGTAATGTTTGAGAAAAGCCGAATAAATCGAAATGGAGGTGGCGTTTTACTTTATATCAAAGAAAGTCTTAACCCTACCCTCTTGTCAAAACCTCAAATTGTGAACGTCGACGCATCTTTTGTGCTAATAAAGAATAATAAAGGTACCAAAATAATACTTGCATTAATATACAGACCTCCAGCTCAATCAGTGCAAACTGACCGAGAAATTTACGAACAAATTGCAGATATAAGTAACTCGCAAGATACCGTAATTTTTGGTGACTTTAATTTACCTGTGACCAAGTGGGGCGATACTCTTACTTCACACTCCGGACATGACTTGTATACGAACTTGCAAGAGAGTTTCGCTTAATCAATTTGTTGGAACGCCGACCCGTGGTAATAACGTTCTTGACATTGTACTTGCAACAAAAGAAGAATTAATAGAGAATTTGAATGTTGGTGATGAATTCAGTAACAGCGACCATCATACGATAACTTTCACTTTAAAGTTTACTAGTAACGAACCAAATAGTAGCATCGAAAAAGTCCCTAATTTCAAGAAAGCAAACTTCCATAAACTTAGAGCTATGTTTAAAGAAACTGACTGGAGCTTTTTAATTCACAATAACGACATAAATACATCTTGGAAGTTATTCGAAGCCACTTACCTAAAAGCAGTGCAAGACTGCATACCATCGAAAACTCGGCGTCCAGGCCATAATAATAAGCCCAAATGGTGGAATAAAGATATTTCAAACTGCCTGCTTGCTAAAAAATTTGCTAATGATAGATTAAAATCCTCACAAAATGACGAAGAACGGCTGAAATTTGTAGAGCTACGACGCAAAGCCAAAAAGTTAATTAAGCAAAGTAAAAAGACCTTAGAGTTACATATTGCGAATCAAAGTAAAACAAACCCGAAAGAATTCTATAGTTATATCAGAAAGAAAAAAGTAGTTACTTCAACTGTTGGACCGTTAGTCGATGAAAATGGAGAATACACCAAAGACGAAGAACAAATGAGTAATGCCCTCAATACCTTCTTTGCATCAGTTTTTACAACAGAAGACCTCAGTGATATCCCTACACCATCGCCGATTCAGATTGATAATTCAGATGTTTTAAGCAATATCACCGTTACAGAGATAGAAGTATTGAATTGTTTAGATAAACTCAAGGTAAATAAAACGCCTGGACCTGATACAATCTCGCCTAGAGTTCTAAAGGAAGCTAAGGATGAGCTCTCTAAACCACTGACATTACTATTCAATAAATCCTTGCAGTCTGGAACTATGCCCGATCAGTGGAAGCTAGCCAACGTAACACCGATATTCAAAAAAGGCAGCAAATCCCTATCCAGTAACTATCGTCCAATTAGCTTAACCTCAGTTGTATGTAAAATGCTAGAAACTGTCATACGAGACAGACTCGTAAATCACTTAGAGGAAAATAACATACTTAAAGATACTCAACACGGCTTTCGTAAAAAACGTTCCTGTTTAACAAACCTCTTAGACTTCTTCCACGATATCCTCAACCTCTACGATGAGAGTAAAGCTGTAGATATTATATACCTTGATTTTCAAAAGGCCTTTGACAAAGTTCCCCACAAACGTTTACTGCTAAAACTAAAAGCGCATGGAATACAAGACGGTGTGTTGAAATGGATAGAAAATTGGCTCAGCGACAGAAAGCAAAGAGTAGTCATAAACGGTAAGGCATCAAAATGGGCCAATGTAAGTAGCGGGGTACCCCAGGGATCGGTACTAGGACCAATTCTCTTTCTAATTTACATCAACGACATAGATGAGGGTCTCACCTGTACAATCTCAAAATTTGCTGACGATACAAAAAATTGCAAATAGCGTACTCTCGAAAGAACAAGTTGACGATATGCAACACAATCTAGATAAATTGTCATGTTGGGCCCAAATTTGGCAAATGAGTTTCAATGCGGATAAATGTAAAGTACTACATATCGGATACAAAAATGAGAAAGCAAACTATTCGATGAATGGCACTCAGCTTAAGAATGTAAACAGAGAAACCGATCTGGGAGTAACAATATCGAGTAACCTAAAACCGAGTCAACAATGTTCAGAAGTTGTTTAAGAAGGCAAACAAAATAATTGGCTTTATAGGCAGGTCATTTGAGCATAAATCCCAAGCAGTTATCCTAACCCTTTACAATTCCTTAGTCCCGCCTCTTCTGGAATACTGCGTTCAATCCTGGTGCCCTTATTACCAAAAAGATATAAACAAGCTAGAACGAGTTCAACGTAGAGTTACCAAAATGATACCCAGCCTAAAGAACAAACCATACGAAGAGCGTCTTAGAGAATTAAATCTATTTCCTTTAACCCAGCGCAGATTAAGAGGTGACTTAATTCAAGTGTTCAAAATCATCAAAGGCATCGACAATATGAACTGTAGTAAGTACTTCACTATCGACCAATCTAATTACACGCGGGGAAACGGTTGCAAAATTATTGGTAAATCTTTTAACTCGCACGAATCTAAGAATTTCTTCTTCAATCGAGTTGTCACTTGTGAAATGGGCTTCCCCGAAACGTTATAGACTGCATCACCTTTGATTCATTTAAAACTCCGCCTAGACAAATATCTCGCATCAAACCCGCGACTGACTGCGTTTGTAAATGAATAACTTTATTTTATCCCCCCCTCAGTTACTAACCCATCTGTCCCCTACTAACTTCCTAATCCTGCCACGGACATTAGTTCCAGGGCAGTAATTCCCTTTCCAATGTTCCCTTACCCACTCTAAACCACTGTTTGGACACTTGATCCTCAGTGTTTTGGAGGACAAGCAACCTAGAAGGGTCACTGGATCTGTTGTTGCTTGATTTCCTTTGTACTCCTTTGTACTCCTTTGTACTTCTTCATCCATAGTTCCATCTTTACTCAACACACTGCCCAGATACTTAAAAGAGTTGACGATCTCCATAGCCTGACCGTTCAGCTTCACCTCACACTCTGTGACTTCACCCCTTTCGAAGACCATAACCTTGCTCTTCCCCGCATTTACCTTCAAATTCCGTTTTTCACACACTGTTCCAAACTCATTTACCAGACCCTGCAACTCCCATTGATTATCACTCATCAGAACTGTATCATCCGCAAACAGCAGTATAGGTAGCTTCCACTCAATTCCCTCCCTTTTCAGCGATACACCAACATCCACTGCTCTTGATAGTATTTCTTTCATGACTCCATCTATATATACAGTAAACAACCACGGGGACATCACACACCCCTGTTTCAAACCAACATTCAGGTCAAAGAACTTGCTCTAGGTTGTGTTAGCTTAATCAATATACAGTAGGTATTCACGTTTGCACTATCAACTAAAAAAGTTTGTTCCCACAACTAGCCACTGAGTGAATCCGAAACACCTGGGGTCGACAAACGAAGCATCTGAAGCAAGTGCTATTTACAGCCAATAAATGCTTCGTTTTCGACCCTCGGGTGATTCGGATTCACGTAGGTTGGGGAAACTAACTTTTGTCGTTGATAGTACGGACCACACTATCTTAGTGTACAGTAGGTCTCTGTGTGATCACCTGTTATAATACAACTCCCTTCACTTGCTACGAAATACGGCACTCCACCTTAAAAGACGCTACACATGCTACGAACCACTCCAAGCCTTCCACCCCAATGACCTGAAGGAATGGAGAAGGGGGTAGGGGTGGGGGTCAGTTCCAAAGAAGGTCAGTTTCCTTTGTGTTGGATTTTAAAGGATTTTTGTTTTTGTTTGCGTTGGTGCGAGGTTTCTTTGAGGTGAGGTGAGGGGACCTGTTTTGTGGCCCCCAGCACCATGTCACTTCTCTCTCCCCTCATCCTCCCACCCTCCCCTCAGCCTCCCACCTTTTCCTCTGCTCGTTCTTCTTCTACTCCCCTTATCCACCTTCTCCTCTTCTTCCCTACCTCTTCTTCATCCCCCTCCTCCTCCACTACTCTATCCCCCCTTCTCTTCCTCACCTCTCCCCCCTCCTCCTCCACTTTCCTATCCCCCCTTCTCCTCACCTCTCCCCCCTCTTCTTCCCTCCTGTACTCCCCTGTCCACCCTCCTCCTCCCTCAGTGACCACCACCACCACCACAGTGATGCTAACAGCTGCTATGTTGCTCCCCTCACCCTTCCCCTCTCGGACTCTCCCACGTTCTCATGATCTCTCCCACTTCTCCTTGGCCACAGTCGAACTCAACCATTTCCTTCTTTCGACCACCCCCACTCTCTCTCTTGATTTATTGCAATTGGTTCATATATTTTCTCCTTTCTTGGTTATGTAACTTTTTTATTTACTTTAGATTTTGTTTGTTTGTTTTTGTTTAAAAGTATTAATTTTGTTTTCACGAACTCTCCCTCTCCCTGTAGATGTGTTCGTACTTTTCTATTAGTGTATCAGTCTGCCACGTTCCCTTCGCCACGCCTCTCATCATCTATTTCGGCTTTCCTCAGACCTACTCTTTGTGCCTTTATCCCTCAGCCTTCTCCCAAGATTACCTTTTGGCCTCTTAACTCGGTGGACGTCTTAGCTCTTTGGTCCTCTTGCCCTACAATGGTCGTAAGATGATGTTTTTTGATGGTGGGGATGGGTGGTGGTGTTGGGGGGAGGGGGGGGGGGGGGGGAGAGGCTTTAGTGGGTGTTTGTGATTTGTGTGTGTGTATGTGTTTCTTTACGATATGTGAATATTTGTGTGTTTTGTGTGTTGGCGTTCTTGCTTACATGTGCGTGTGTACTTTACGATAAGACTGTGTAAGTAAGTGTGTGTTTATGTGTGCAAATTGCGTACGTTCTGTGTAGGTGTGTGTGTATGTATGTAGTTGTAGTAGTAGTAGTAGTAGAGCGTGGCAACACAGGGTCTAGACCAGGGTGAGGCAGGTGGGAGGGAAGGTGTTTTAAGGTCCCATACACACTAAACAACAACAACAACAACAGCAACCTTTTCCTATCATCACAGTCCCACCCTATTTCCTTCTCTATACTCCCTATTTAAAGTTGCCCACAAAACTCCCATACACTCACTAAACAACAACAATAACTAATCAACAACGATTACATCAACCTTTATCTATCATCACAGTGCCACCCTATTTTCCATTATCTTATTTTTCGATATTCCCTCTGTACAGTTACTCACATGATTTTATACACACTCCGTTATTTGTGTATGGTGGCAAAACTGACAAATCTCTCCACCATACCTCTCCCATCACCATCCCGCCTCTCTCCCATCACTAACAAATCCCCCATCATCCCCTCCACCATGCCTCCTCCCCCCAAAGTCAATCCCGAACTCTTTACCATAATCCCTTCATCATCCCATCTTTGTCCCATCTCCCCCCTCTTCCCCACTTTGAGAGATTTTTTGCTTTCTTTTTTTAATCCACTTAAGGCTCTGTTTGCCTTTCAGTTTTCCATGCCTCGGTAGTTTGATGCATATTGTGGGACGTTTGATTTTCGGGTGTATGTTCTTTTGAGTGCTGGGTTTATTTATTTTTTATTTTTATTTTATTCTCTGTTGTATTCTGTCTTGATACATATTGTGAGGCCTTTGATATCCGGGTGTATTTTCTTTAGAGTGTTGTTTTTGTGTGTTAAATACGTCGCTGGTACTGTAAGGGATAATGTCCTTGTCATTTTACCCCGTGGCTCTCCCATGTTAACCCCTTGAAGCTCTGACGCGTTTTAGCGGTGTGTTTTGGCTATCATTAGACGATTTTATGCAGCTTAGGAAGGATCTGTGGGTATTTGAAGGGTAAATGCTATCTCAATCAACCCTCTGACTGCCATATACCCTTCCTAATCTGAATAACATCTTCTAATAATGACCAGAAAACAGAAACAAAATGCGTCTTGGATCTTGAAAGGGTTAAGGGGGCCCACCTCGCATTTTTTTCTCTTTCTCTCCCTCTCTCTTTGGCTTGTATCCGGTCGTCCTCATTCAGCCTACTGTTTTAGGACGTTTACTCCCATCCAGGTGTCAATATTTTCTGGCGAGCGGTAGCGAGCCATCACATATATATTTTTGTTTTGACAGCAAGCTAAATTTGTAAATTTTTCGATAGAAACATGTCTCCGGCGTAGCCGGATTTCTCCATACAATGCTGGCTCGCTATCGCTCGCCAGGAAGAAATCGACACCTAAATGGGAATAAACGTCTTAAATCAGTAGGCTGAATGGGGCCGAAGGGATACAAACCAGAGAAAGAGAGAAAAGGAGAGAAAGATAATAAAAAGCAGGTGACCCCCCTTAAGTCTCCAACCTCCCTCCCTCCTCCTCACTCACGCTCGTCCCCGACCCTCCTCCCCATCACTAGCGACATTTGCATAATTTTCTACTCATGGTTTTCTTGTTATTACCCTCGTTCTCCAGTGTATATTCTCTCTCTCTCTCTCTCTCTCTCTCTCTCTCTCTCTCTCTCTCTCTCTCTCTCTCTCTCTCTCTGCTGCATACGAAAATTAAGTCCTGACCGCATCACATGAATCATAAGGTCTGTGTGGTCAGTATATCTGGGTAAATGTATGTAAATCTCTCTATCTCTCCTTCTTTCAGCCCCATTATCATTACTATGATCATTGTGTACTCCCCCTCATCTTTCTCCCCTCTATACACCCATTTCCCCTCATCTCCCTCTCATCCTCCCCTCCACCCATCATCATCACTATCATTATTATTGTTATCTACTTACACCATCCCCCTCTCCATTCTCCCCACTGTACACCTCCCTCCCCCTCATCTCCCTCTCATCCTCCCCTCCACCCTACATTATCACCATCACTATCATTTTTATCTGTTTACAGCCCCCCCCTCCCCTCCATTCCCTTTTCTTCCCTTTGTCCACCTCCCCCTCTCCCCCTCATCCTCCCCTTCACTATCATCATCACTATCATTATTATCTACTTACCGGTACATCACCCCCCCCCCCCCCTCCATTCCCCTTTCTCCCCTCTGTACATCTCACTCCCCTCCTCCCATCACCATCATCATCACTATCATTATTATCTTACCATTACCATCCCCCTCCACCACCCACCTCTCCTTCAGTCTCCCCTCATCCTCTCCTTCTGCCCACATTATCACCATTACTATCATTATTATCTGCTTACACCATCCCCCTCCCCCACCCCCACCCATCTCTCTTCCATTCTCCCCTATTTCTCCCATAATCCCCCAACCCTTGTATTCTCCTCTCATCCTCATCTCCTTTATTCTCTATTATCATTGTGTATATTATCTAACCCCTCCCTCCTTCCATCTCCCCTCATACCCCTCCCTCCATACTCTCATACCCCTCCCCCTTCCACTCCCTCTATACCGTCATATCCCTCCCCTTCCTTTAGTCTCATCCCTCTCCCCCTCCCCCATACCCCTCCCCTCCCTCCCTCCCTCTATACCCCTTCCCTCCCTTGCTCCCTCTATACCCACATACTCCTCCCCCCATACCCTCATACCCCTCCCCTCCCTCTATACCCACCTACCCCTCCCCCTCTCCTTTCCCTAGTCCCCTCCTTACCCTCATCCCCCTTCCTCCTTCCTTACCTACTCCCCCTCCCTCCTTACACGCATCCCCTCTCCCTCCCTGCTTACCCTCATCCCCCTTCCCCTCCCTCCTTACTCTCATCCTCTACCACTCCCTCCTTACTACCATCCCCTTCTCCCTCCCTCCATACCCTCATTCCCCTCCCTCTTTAAATCGTCCCTCCTTACCCTCCCTCCATACCTCTCCCCCTTCCTTACTTTCACCCCTCCCTCCTCCTCCTCTTGTCTTACCCCTCATAGTCCTTGATTCCCCTCATTCACCCCATTCACCCCTACTGTCTTACTATCATCATCGACTCACCCCACTTCTCCCCTCCAGTCTGATACAGTTCTCTCCTTATGATTTGCATCCTTCCTTTCCCCTCACCTCCTCGCTTCCTTATTTCCACTCGATTGTCCTGCTGTTATTCTTATTATCTACTTATCCTGCCTCCTCACACTATAATTCTCTCTCTCACACACTCTCTCTATCTATCGCCATCCAAACATCCCTCCATCTCCCTCCTCCCATCTTTCTCTATTTACCCCCAATATTTCTCCCATTTCTCTCTTCCCTCTTTCTCATTGCCTCCCCCTCTCCCCGACTGACTCTCCCTTCACCCCATCTATCTCTCACCTCCGGACCGCAAGGTCTGTGTGGTCTGAGTATCTGTGTAACTCTGTGTAACTCTCTGGCCTCACTGTGTCCCCTCAGCCTCTCCCCCTCGCTACACAAGAGTGATGATATCCATCGTAAACTAATTAGGACGCTCTCAATGGCTCGACTAAACAATTATTACACCCATGTTTCCCCTCCCCTTCCCCTCCTTTCCCCTCTGGCTCTTTCGTTCGCTCGCTCTCTAGTGCTCTCTCGCTCTCTGTTACTCGAACTTTCTATTGCACTTTTTCTGACTATATAATGTATCTATGACTGATCCTCTAACTTTGACTCTCTCTCTCTCTCTCTCTCTCTCTAGCAGTTTAGCTGTATGTGACTCTCTAACCCTTTCTGTGACTAATTGATGCTCTCTGATTCGAACGCTCTCTTTGACTCTAGCACTTCACGCGACTCGATGTTTCGTTCTAGGGCTCGGACTCTATATCGGATCTCTCTTTGTATATGTCTACCTGGTTTTATTTCTAACTGAACCAACTAGTTATTTATCTTAACTTACTAAGCTATTAATTTATTTATGTAACTGTATTTATATATGTTTATCTATCTATCCCATTTCTTCCCCTCATTCTCGATTCCTACCCCTCGCTTGATTTCTCTACCCCCAACCTATGTTTTATAATCACCTCTAATTTATTCCGGATCTCCCCCTTTCCCCTCGTTCCTGATTCCCTCATCTCACTCTAATCTCTCTCGCTCGCTCTCTCTCTCTCTCTCTCTCTCTTTCTTTCTTTCTCTCTTTCTTTCTTTCTTTCTTTCTTTCTTTCTTTCTCTCTCTCTCTCTCTGTCTGTCTGTCTGTCTGTCTGTCTGTCTGTCTGTCTGTCTCTCTCACACACAAACGCACACACACTCACTCACTCACTCACTCACACTCACTCTCTCTCTCTTACTCTCTCTTACTCTCTCTCTCTCGCCACTCATTCATGGGTTTACCCTCACTTTCATTCCCATCTGGTTGTATTCTATCCTCTCTCTCTCTCTCTCTCTCTCTCTCTCTCTCTCTCTCTCTCTCTCTCTCTCTCTCTCGCACACACACACACACACACACACACTCTCTCTCTCTCTCTCTTTCTTTCTTTCTTTCTTTCTCCTCATACCCTTCCCCTGAATATGAACAAACGAAGCCAAAGGTCGGCCATTCACTGAACCGTAACCGAATATTTGGGTGCCATTTGTAGCGGCGGCCGGATCTGTTTCTCGCAATGGTCCTACGGTTTTTGTTCGGCCGATTCGTTCATTGCTTTCCCGGCCAGATGTTTTCCATTTCCGCCTGTTTTGGCAATGAAGGTATTGTTGGCAGTTGGAAGTGGCCAGTGTGATTGGTGGAGTTTATTATTTGGGTAATAATGTTGCTCTGGACAGATGGTCTTTTCATAGGAAATTAGTATAATTGTTCATAAACTCTCTTTTGGCCAAAAACGCCTTATTTGATTTATGATATGCACGTGTTTATGTTTGTATGAATTTGTATAATTATGTATAATACTTTATCAGCAAAAAGTAATGTCTATATATTTATTATTGTGTACCGTACATATTCTCTAGATAATTGTAGTTAGTATGATGCTAACCATAACACTAGGGAGTTGCTATAAGTGTATGCTTATTGTGTGTGCATGGCTACTGTATTTACATAAATGTTATTTAATTATAGTTATGTTAATTTATAGTTAAATTTGTTTCTCTTTCTTTTTTCTCTTCTCCTTAGTATCTATTTTGCCAATAATGTTCTACCTTATATTCTGTCCTACCGACCCTTCATTTTCTCCAACCCTTTGTATGAGTTTCCCCTCCCCTTCCGCGTCTCTGTTTAGTCTGTCGTGCCCAATAATCTGGTTGTAATAGTTTATGATTATCTCCTCAGTATTATATACCTGTTCCTCCTACTTCCACCCTCGTTTTCTGTTATTAATTTCTTATATTTTCTATCTCTTTCCAATCGCTAGTCTCCCGTTTTCTATTGTGTTTTTGTCTTATTTTCTCTGTTTCCAATCGCCAGTCTCCCGTTTTCTATTATGCATTTTTCTTATTGTCTATCTTATCTCATCGCCAGTCTCTCGATTTCTATTATTCATTATTCTTATTTTCTATTTTTTCCCAATCGCCAGTCTCCCGTTTTCTATTATCCACATTACTTATTTTCTATCTTTTTCCAATCGCCAGTCTCCTTCTCCTTCCTTTGGCACCTCCTCTATCTCTTGTCTTTTCGCCTGTCCACTGTGTTTACTTGTTTCTCTTGCACTCCTAACCTCTCTTCTTATCTCTTATTTTCTCATCTCTCATTTTCTTATCTCTTTCCACATTCCTATCTCACTCTGGCTATTCCCTCCCCCCCCCGTCCTGTTACTCCTTCCCCCCCCCCCCCCCCCGCATCCTTTAGTCTCGTTATACATTTTTCCCCTTCCCCAACCTTCTTTCCTTGTCTATCTCTTCATTTTCCTTCCATCTCTATCCACCCTCTCGTCCTCCCCCTTATTCCCCTTACCTATCTATCCCCCCCCTCCTCCCCCCTCCCCTCCCCCCCTCCCTCCCCCCCTATCCACTCCTTCCTCCCCTCCCGTTGAGACAATATATCAAAGTTAGGTATCGGACAAGCGGCTTTTGTTGGACCAAATGGGGCAGATCCCACACTGTATGAGCGCGAAAAGGGTGAGTGAGCGGGAGGGGAGCTATGGGAAGGAAGGAAGGAAGGAAGGAAGGAAGGAAGGAAGGTTGGTTGGTTGGTTGGTTGGTTGGTGGGTGGGTGGGTGGGGGGGTGGATGGGTGGAAGGAGGGTGGGAGGATGAAAGAAAGGGAGGAAGGAAGGAAGGAAGAAAGAAAGAAAGAAAGAAAGAAAGGAGGAGTGGTAGGAAGGAAGGGAGGAGAGCAAGTGTACGATGAAGGAGGTGAGGAGGAATGAAGATAGCGAATGGAAAAGAAGGTGAACATTTAAGGAGGGAAGGAAGGAGGGAGGATAGGAAGGCAGACACTGGGAATGAGGGGAGGGTGAAAGGGAGGACGAAGGGAGAAAGAAAAGAAGAAACAATGGGTGTTTGGAAAGAGCGAGACAGGGATTGAGGGAGTAAGGAAGGGCGGAATAAGAAGGACACATACAAAGAATAAAGTAAGTGAAGGAAGGGAGAAAGCGGAGAAGGTAAGAATGAAGGAAGAAGTAGGGGAGAGGACGGGAAAGGAAGGAAGGAAACTGAAGAAGGGAAGGGGAACAGGATAAGGAAAAGGGAAGGAAATAAGTGATAAAAGTAGTGAGACTAGTACATTTGTGAGCACAACTAGCACATAGAATCATAGATGATCATGATGCATTTTGACAGCTGATTCTGGCTATTATTAGACGATTTTACTTAAATTAGAAAGGGTACAGTATATGGGAGTCAGACGTGTTAATTTATATTGTCACTACCCTTTTAATTCGCACAGATCCTTCCTAAGCTGTATACAATCGTCTACTGATAGCCAAAATAAACTGTCAAAATGCGTCATAATTCTCAATGGTTTAGAGTAATATGTGAAACAAGCGATGAACCAGTAGAGATCATTAAGACGATTGGATAGACAATAAAAGTTTATAGTAATGTAAAAAATATATGAAACAGCTAAAGAAGAAAAGAAACAAGCAAATAGAATATATAGGTAAGAAACCAACGAAGAACAAGTTGAATAAGGAGACATAAGGGAAAATTAATAAAGGAAGAAAAAGAAATGTAAGACTAAAGCGAGTTAAGACGACAAATGGAAGAGTGTGAAGACGTAAATCAATAAAGAGGAGGTGCGTGAGTATCAGTAATGAGGAGGTTATCGAAGGAGGAGGAGGAGGAGGAGGAGGAGGAAGAGGAGGAGGAGGAAGCCGAAGAAGAAAAAGGGAAGAAGGTGATGGGAATAGATAGCGATACAATAAAGATGATGGAGACAAGGAAAACATAAAACTACAGAAGGAACACAGACACACAACACAAGTAGGAATAGACGAATGACAAGTGAACTAAAAATGAATATAATAAATCTATAGACACAAGGAGTATGGATAATAAAAGAGGAGCAGGAGAATGAGGCACAGGGAAAATATGATAAAGGGGAGAGATAGTGATAGGATAAAGCTATGATTGAAGGACAGAGGAATGAAGACAAGGGGGAAGGAAAGCAGGGATGAAGACAAGGGGGAAGGAAAGCAGGGATGAAGACAAGGGGGAAGGAAAGCAGGGATGAAGACAAATTAACCTATTAAACAGAACAAATGGAGAGAGGGTGTGTGAACGACATTATATTAAGGGGGAAGGAAGGCATGGCATTTATACAGGTGCACCTATTGAACGTAAATGACAATGAATAAAGTTGAACCTATTGCACGTAAGATTACAATGGATAAACTTGAACTTATGGAACGTGAATTACATTGAATAAAGCTGAACCTATTGCACGTGAATGACAATGGATAAAGTTGAACCTATTGAACATAAATTACAATTAATAAAGTTGAACCTATTGCACGTATATTACAATTAATAAAGTTGAACCTATCGCACGTAAATGACAATGAATACAGTTGAACCTATTGAACGCAAATGACTATGGATACATTTGAACCTATTGAACGTAAATTACAATAAATACAGTACAGTTGAACCTATTGCACGTAAATTACAATGAATAAAGTTGAACCTCTAGAACGTAATTTACAATTGATAAAGTTGAACCTCTCGAACATAAATTACAATGAATACAGTTGAACCTATTGAACGTAAGTATGTGAACAGAAATATAAAACAGCGAACACGACACAAAGGAAGAACCGGTAATGATGGGAATGGGATAATAGATAATCGAAGGAGGAGGAGGGAAGAGGGCGATTGGCCTAGATAGTGATAAGGTAAAGACTGCTGGACTAGAGAGCTAGGTAGTTTGGTTAGATAATGAATGTGGTAGTAGTAGGAGAGAGAGAGAGAGAGAGAGAGAGAGAGAGAGAGAGAGAGAGAATCGAATAAAAACCAAAACAACAGTAGTAAATAATTAAATGAGGAAACACACATAACAGACACAGCAAGAGGGAGGAAGTCTATTGGGCCAGATACCGATAAGATAAGAAGGGGGGGGGGGGCGCTTGGCTGGCAAAGAAAAGATGGTAGTGTAAGATATGAGTGTCCTGTCGTGTAAAGACATGGTGGCTTGATACACAATGGTCTACTAGCAGGCAAGGATGGTTATGTAAGACAGTAATAGTAATGACCTGCACTATAGACAAAGAGTTGCTCAAGTTTGTATATCCTATTATATAGTTTTGTTCAGAAAGGTTAATGTCCTGTGTAGAAAGATGACAATTTTAAAAAGGTGTGTTCTACTGAAAGATAATTTTGTTTTCTATGTGAGTGAGCGAGACAAAAGGCAGAACTGCCTGTAGCGAGTGCCTCCCCAAGATTTGAAAAAGTGACAGGGCCAAAATCAAGGGACGTTCGAGCCAAAATGCCTGGACACACGGAATTTGAAGCAATTGAAGTCATAGGAAGAGGGAAAGACTGATTCTGGGAGAGAGTTCAGAGCTCGGCAGTTGAATTGAAGAAAGTCTGCGAATAACGTTACTGCCATGTACGAAAAGTATGCATCAGTAATATAAAATATCATGTCACACAGAAGTGTATTTATTTTTTTAGAAAACTAATATAGTTATGGAAGATAATTGAGATTTTCTATACATATAGTTGTAGAGGCTATGAATACATAATTAACATCCTGCTTGAAAAGCGATATATTTATAATTTATCAAGTAATGCAACCACACCCGAGAGAGAGAGAGAGAGAGAGAGAGAGAGAGAGAGAGAGAGAGAGAGAGAGTCGGACACTTACAGAACAAGCATCAAGTCGCAAGAAGAAAAAAAACGTAAAAATAAAATATAAACGAAAAAAACAATGTCAGGCAGAAAGGTGTGAGAAAAAATGCAAACAAGAGCAGCAAAGAAAAATGCAAAGACAAGATAAAAGAAGAAGAAGAGGAATGATCGGAGGGGACGGAAAGGGAATAGAGAAAAAGCAAGAGAGGCGATCGAGAGCAGACGAGGGCGAGGGAATTGAGAGATTAAATAGAAGAGGGAGGCACAAGAGAGTAGAGGATGTGTGTGTGTGTGTGTGTGTGTGTGTGTGAGAAAGAGAGACAAAGAGTGAGTGTGTGTGTGTGTGTGTGTGTGTGTGTGTGAGAGAGTGATTATGGGAGAGAGTGTGAGTGATTATGGGAGTGAAAGAGAGAGAGTGAGTGTGTGAGAATACGATTGTATGTGTGAGAGAGAGAGAGAGCAAGCTTATTTAATATGAAATATAAGTATGAGATGACGATATTGCGTAAAATATATTGTTTGTGACTGACAAGAAAACACTTCATTGTAATATTAAAGAAGAAATTATAAAAATAAGTCTGAAAAACCCGGTTGGATTTGTTAATGGCAGGAGGAGAACTATTAACATGGATCGGTAATAGAACACTTACGAGTTTCAGGCTATAAGGAAGTTTGAACTGTAGACATCGATATTTAAGTTGTATAATTGTGTGAAGGTAGCTGATTAATTGATTGATTGATTGATAGGTAAAACAACAACACAAACTGACCATCAAACTGTATAATAGTATATTCCTATCACATCTGGCATCATACTCACATATCCCTGCAGTTCTTCAGGCACCTGGGGAAAGTAAAAGTTTAAATTTGGTATATTGGACTTTAATGTGATTTAGAGAACACAGAGCACTACTTTACAAGGTGTGAGGTTAGAGCCACTTAAGGGGGTTCACCTGCTTTTTTCTTTCTCTCCTTTTCTCTCTTTCTCTGGCTTGTATCCATTCGGCCCCATTCAGCCAACTGTTTTAAGACTGTTGATTTCTTCCTGGCGAGCGATAGCGAGCCAGCATTGTATGGAGAAATCCGGCTTCGCCGGACACATTTTCTATCGAAAAATGGACAAATTTAGCTTGCTGGCAAAACGAAAATATATATATATATGCTGGCTCGCTACCGCTCGCCTGGAAAATATTGACACCTGGATGGGGGTAAACGTCTTAAGAACAGTAGGCTGAATGGGGCCGAATGGATACAAGCCAAAGAGAGAAGGAGAGAAACAGAAAAAAGCGAGGTGGGCTCCCTTAACAATTGTCACCCATAACATCAATGTACCTCCATGTGTGTGAATGTCACCTTCTATAGGCTGTGCTTTCTCCAACGTCCATCATGCAAGTAAATATATACAGTATATAGAGAAATAACTAAATAAATACATAGGCCTATATAAATAAGTAAACAGATCGACAAATAAATAAATAAAGTTAATAGATTTTACCTTAAATAAATAAAGTTAATAGATTTTACCTTAAATAAATAAAGTTAATAGATTTTACCTTAAATAAATAAAGTTAATAGATTTTACCTTAAATAAATAAAGTTAATACATTTTACCTTAAATAAATAAAGTTAATAGATTTTACCTTAAATAAATACTTAATAAATAAATGAAAATATAATAACAAAAGTAAACAAATATGAACTACACTCCCTAAAATGAAATCCAGAAAAGTATACACTATTAGATCGAAGTGCAAGAGTGCGTGGATACGAACAAAATGGAATGATTTGTGTTCAGTTGATAAGAATGACAAAAATCTCTAATAATTCTTAGTACATTCAAGAGCAAACAATGACATGTATTCAAGGTTATGAGAATGACAACAATATCTAAACATTATTATCAGTACATTCAAGAGCAACACAGAATAATATGTGTTCAATGTTATGAGGATGACAAAAATATCTAAATTAATTATAAATACATTCAAGAACAAAATATAAACAAAAGTACAACCAAAGTTACAAATGCTGTGACACCAACGGGAAGGAGGCATTCATTTCATCAGGCTAAAATAAATAGCATCGCCTGGTGGTAGCTTGGATGAAATAGTTGAGGGTTGGAAAAGGTACATTTATTTATTTTGCTAATAAGTGATGTCCCAACTGTCCCTACGTTTGGCTTGCTCTGGACTGTATCAATGTCTGTCAGATGTTGAATAGGGTGGGTAAGTGTAGGAACATGTTTGTATATCTCACTCTAAATGAAGAAATCCTGTTTATATATTGCTGATACATATTATAGAACAAAATATACATAGTGCCGAGACATCACTTATTAGTGCGACTGTACTTTTTGGTATAGAAGGGGTAAACGTCATCGCTTAGTGTTAGCCAGGCTGGGAGAAACAAACATATGCCCGCACTGAAAGGGTTAACACAATGAGTAATGTAACCTGACTGTCAACTCTTATAATTTACATACATGACACGACCGCTCACTCCAACGCGGGTTTGTAATTGACTTATATTCTCTCTCTCTCTCTCTCTCTCTCTCTCTCTCTCTCTCTCTCTCTCTCTCTCTCTCTCTCTCTCTCTCTCTCTCTCTCATTTATGCACTGCATCTCTTTGACGGCCATTTTTCCCTACCAATCCTTTTGACATCATCATCGCTACTGTATGAAAAACCGATTTGTCATTTTTAAAGCTCCATTTTTTGTTTCCTTCCGAGTCGCTCACAGACATATTGTTTTTATAAAGCTTGATATTGTAACAGACCAAGAAAAGCGTTGTTTATGTTTCTGTATTGCGTACACAGACATACGCTCAGACTTTCGGTAATGCGTACACAGATATGCACACAAACGTTTTTTAAAGCGTACACAGACATGCACACAAACGTTCAGTAATGCGTACACATACATACACACGACGTTCAGTAATGCGTACACAGACATACACACAGACGTTCAGTAATGCGTACACAGACATACACACAGACGTTCAGTAATGCGTACACAGACATACACCCAGACGTTCAGTAATGCGTACACATACATGCATACAGACGTTCCTAATGCGTACACAGACATGCACACAGACGTTCAGTAATGCGTACACAGACATGCACATAAACGTTCACTAATACGTACACAGACATGTGCAAAGATGTTCACTATCACGTACACATACATGCGGAAAGACACTCACATGTAGTCGTACACGTACACGGAAGCATGACTGTACGCACCTTGTACATCTGTGTGCGCGTGACACACACACACACACACACACACACACATTGCATAGTTACAATAAGCAAAATGCACACATCATATATTATAGGCATACGCAAAAACAGATTGGACCCGTATCTTCAATTACAAATAGTCACTTTCGGACAACAAGTAATCATGTAATTATATGGTAATATAATAGGAGTTGTTTTTATGGTAATATAATATGAGTTGTTTTTCGAATATTTTCTTCTCATTCAAAACATTCTTACCGGTACTGCTCAGTTGTGGGGTTGGTTCTGAAACAACAACAACAACAACAACAACAGCAACAGCAAGAATAACAACATGA
>CM064483.1:65201197-65273697 GCA_032716605.1 Paralithodes platypus | reverse complement strand
AATTGCTTCGAACACTTAAATTCCATTGCAAAATAAAAAAAAAGAAAAAATAATAAAACAGAAAAGAAAAATAATAATATATATACTATATATATATATATATATATATATATATATATATATATATATATATATATACTGTATATATATTAATAATACATAAATAAATAAACACATTAATTCATTAATAATTTAATTAAATAATTAACACAAATAATGATAATAATAACACTAATTTTAATATGAAGACATCTGTAATACATAATATGTTCAATGTTTCTGTAGTTTAGGCCATTTCCGTTTCATTAAGCATATGTTTTTGTATCACTTGAGTATAGCAAAGTTGTAGTTGTAAAGGTGGAACACGACGTTTGGTAGTGACTGTACAGAGGCGCTAATAAGTCATGTCCCAGCTGTCATTACGTTTGGCTCACTCTGTGCTGTATTAATGTCTGTCAGATGTTGAATAGGGTGGGAAAATGTAGGAAAATGTTGGTATATCTCACTCAAAAAGAAGAAAACAGGTGTAAATATTGCAGATACTAAACAAAACATAATTGGTGCCGAGACATCACTTATTAGGCCGCCTGTACAGAGGAAAAGGAACAGTAAAGACAGCTATTGATCCTGCCGGGGCTGCTTGAGTGTAAACGGTAGATTACGAGGTGTATAGGGGGTCGAGGCTTAGCGTGGAATTGGTTTATGATGTATAGGCAAACCTTACAGTTAATGGGAGGTCAGGGTTTGATACTGTAAGTGTGTGTGAGAGAGAGAGAGAGAGAGAGAGAGAGAGAGCGAGCGAGAGATAATAAGGTGAGACGGCGAGATAGATATATGCTAGAGAGGTTGAGAATGAATGAATGAACGAGAAAGAGACAGATATAGCAAACCATAGTTTTACAGATATACCACACACACACACACACTCTCTCTCTCTCTCACTCTCACTCTCACTCTCTCTCTCTCTCACACTCTCTCTCTCTCTCTCTCTCTCTCTCTCTCTCTCTCTCTCTCTCTCTCTCTCTCTCTCTCTCTCTCTGTTTACCTAGATATAGTGACCACACCCCCACTAGTCACCTGTTGTCGACCATTACTGTTGTTTACTCGACCACACGGTGAAAGGAACGGGCCCTAATACCTTATAGCGCTGTCTTTTCCTTAACCCCTTGAGGATTATGACGCGTGTTTTATAGTTTATTCTAGTTATGATCGAAGGATATGTGGGAATGAAGAGGGTAGAGACTATCGCAATTAACCCTCTGATTTCCATATGCCCTTTATAATCTGAAAACAAAAATGTTAAGTACAAGCGAACATATACTGGTAAGACGCATATTAGTCCTCAGGGGGTTATTATAATGGCTTGTCTATCGTGTTGTGTATATTGTATATTGGTACGCTGTTATATATCTGATAATTAATTTATGTACTGTTTACACATTTTGGTTTCGTATTTCAATATTTATCACATTACTTACTGTATATACACATAGTTGTTCTTGTTAGCAATATAAATTGCGCCAACTGAGAGGGATGACCTAAATTAGATTTTTTTCCTCTCCTGGGTTTTTTGTTTCCGCATGTTCACTAATACACACACACACACACACACACACACACACACAGCCCGTAGCCTAGTAGGTAGAGCTCTCGTCTCACACACGAGGGGTCGGGGGTTCAATCCCCGGCCGGGCGGAGACAAATTGGGCTTGTCTCCTTTCATGTGTTAGCCTCAGTTCACCTAGCTGTAAATAGGTACCTGGAATAAGTGGACGACGTTGTGACGTCCCATCTGGGGTTGGCAAAAATGGCACAAGGCGAGATGGGTATCATATGGTTCACCTAAGCTGATGGCTACCTAAGCCTTCGGGCGAGACGGTACCGTTTATAGTGAGAATGGTACCATACAGATCCACCCTAAGCCTTCGTTTCCGATGTGGCCAATTGGCTAAAAATACAGACTACACACACATCCACAGCCATTCCAACGATACATATAACACCTACACATATAGGAGGCGGGAAATAACGAGCATGCTCACTCCCGCAATACAACTAGAGTAAGTACACACACACACACACACACACACACACACACACACACACACACACATTCCCCCTCCCTTCCCTTCCTTCATTGCACACTAACACACACACACACACTCACACTCACTCACACAAACACAAGATAAACCTCCCCCTATTCACTTAATCCCATACACATAAAAGCAAATACGGGCCGGAACTGGAATCAATACAAGGGGAAATGGATGCAAAAGGAAAATCCATACCAACGGCCGCTCCTCTTCTCTCTTGTTTGACCTGGCGTACAGTACACTTCAATAGTCGTGACCTTAATGGCAGTTCTTAACCCCTTCTGTACTGGCGACGCCTTTCGTATTATATTCGAGCTACATTTAGCGGCGTTTGTCCAGTTTAAGAAGGAGCTATGGTAGTAAAAAGGGTTAAGTGAGATAGTTCGAAGCCTTTTAATTATTTGAGGCCCTTTAAAAACTTAATAATTTCGACGGAAACACCGGCCGAAGGCCGGTTCCTCTAAAATTACTGCTTTGCTGTCGCCCATCAGGAAAAAGTCGACACCTAAATGGCATGAAAGGTCTTTTTATTGACAAATAAATGGTGCGAAAAGTCTTAAAGCAGCTAAACTAATGGGGCGAACATTTGTTTTCTTCAGAACTAATGGGGCTAAATATGAGAGAGAAGGGGGTTCAGAAAACAAACAAACATCCTCTTAGCCCCCGCAAATCCTGCTGGCCAAGTTTAGCCTTCTGCGGGTCTCCCAAAAATATGATCTGAACCGCATATTTTTGGATGAGAAGTTACAAGATGCGTCATACTTATTATTTTTATTATTATTATTATTATTTTTTTTTTGTATTATTATTATTATTATTATTATTATTTTTATTATTATTATTATTATTATTATTATTATTATTATTACCGGTACGTCATTATTATTTAAAACCTATTTGTTGATCATCCAAAACATAGATCTGAAAACGACGGAAGAGTGGTTTTAATCTGCCTAAGAATGTGAATTGTTGGATGTTTTAGGAGAGAATCAACTGCGTGATTGGTTTCGGTAGGTTTCGGAAGTTATAACTTCTACGAGTGGTCAAAGCAGTGGCACGCGGTATGTGTTCACAAAAAGACAAGTGTAGCATGTGTGTACGAGAGAGAGAGAGAGAGAGAGAGAGAGAGAGAGAGAGAGAGAGAGAGAGAGAGAGAGTATGTGTGTTTACTCAGTTACTTGTTCGTCAAGAGGAATCCACGCAATGCGAGCTAAGCTCATTATTAGATCGCGCCTCCTTAACTGGGAATGTATTGCGTGAAATGCATGTTAAGTGTTTTATGTACTGTTGGAATGACTGTGGATGTGTGTGTAGTCTGTATTTAGCCAATTGGCGACATCGGAAACGAAGGCTTAGGGTGGATCTGTATGGTACCATACTCACTATAGACGGTACCGTCTCGCCCGAAGGCTTAGGTAGCCATCAGCTTCGGTGAACCATATGATATCCATCTCGCCTTGTACCATTTTTGCCAACCCCAGATGGGACGTCACAACGTCGTCCACTTATTCCAGGTACCTATTTACAGCTAGGTGAACTGAGGCTAACACATGAAAGGAGACAAGCCCAATTTGTCTCCGCCCGGCCGGAGATTGAACCCCCAACCCCTCGTGTGTGAGACGAGAGCTCTACCTACTAGGCTACGGGCTGTGTGTGTCCGTGTGTATGTGGGTGTTTGTGTGTGTGGGTGTGTCTGTATGGGCGTGTCTGTGTGTGCGTGCGTTTGCCTTGTAAGAAACGTTTGATGTACATAATGCTTCTGAGCGACGGAAACGTGCAACAATCGAAATATGTAATGCGTTTTATGAGCGATCGAAACCTGTGGCGTGTTATCGTGGTGCTTGAAGCCACGTGCAGGCGCTTTGCAGATGAATGTAAGGTTGCCAGCGGTTTACTCAGGACTAAAGCCGGTATCACACGTAAGCTTTTTCCCTCAACACTGGTCTCGCAGCTTATGAGGTTAACATTTAAAATATTGTGGTCACCCAAGTGCAAAATATTCCAGAAATATTGCGATAAAAATGTTGAAGATCATATGTTGACTATAAAACCTCTCTTGGGATACCGGCATAATTTGGTGCGAGTTTTTTTTTCTTCTTTTTTTCTACGTGTATGAAGGAGACAAGAGGCAGGTTGTCCATACCACGTGTCTCCCCCAAAGCCAAAAGAGTGGCAGAGCCATGTTCAAGGGAATACTCGTGTTAAGGTACAGTCGTGGCTATCTATTTTTAACCATCCTGGGATTTCATTATGCAAACATTACATATTGTAGCGATCGGTGTACATAATTATAATAGTAACAAAATAGTGCAATTATCCATCTGTAAATGTATGTTAAAGAACATTTATTCGTAAACAGATGATAATAGTTATAATGGCGTAATGAAAATCGTAGGGGTGTTAAGAACTGATGTCCACGGCTGTATATGGGAAAAGGTTGGTTTATTCTCTACCATCCCATGTTATATTTAGGTTTACTGTCTTATCATCCTACTTAATGGTATACTATGTTATATTTATAGGTCTAATCTCCATCATCCTATTTTATGGTGTAATGCGTTATATTTAGGTTTATGTTATGATATACGGTGTTATATACAGTATATATATATAGGTTTACTCTCCACCATCCTATTTCATGGTATACTGTGTTATATTATTGTTGTTAGTGGGAATGTGTTGAGTTACGTTATAAGTTGTCTGTGGGTTGTACCGTAAAGCCGCCCCAACCAACACACGCCCCCCCCCCCACCCCCGCTCATGTTTACCCACTCTTTCAAAGTTATTGTGCAGTATTGATTTCGTCTTGAGGACCCTAGGCGCACTCTCTCTCTCTCTCGCTCTCGCTCTGTCTCTCGCTCTCGCTCTCTCTCTCTCTCTCTCTCTCGTGCTCTCTCTCTCTCTCTCTCTCTCTCTCTCTCTCTCTCTCTCTCTCTCTCTCTCTCTCTCTCTCTCTCTCTCTCTCTCTCTCTCTCTCTCTCTCTCCTGGTGATGGTGTGTGGTGGTAGGGGCGTTATGTAGGTGTAATGATCTGGGTATGTTGTGGGTGTGGTGTGGATATGTATTGGGTGTGGTGTGGGTATGTTGTGGAGGTAATGATCTGGGTATGTTGTGGGGGTAATGATCTGGGTTTGGTGTGGGTATGTTATGGGGGTAATGATCTGGGTATGTTTTGGGGGTAGTGATCTGGGTATGTTGTGGGTGTGGTGTGGGTATGTTGTGGATGTGGTGTGGGTATGTTGTGGGGGTAATTATCTGGGTATGTTATGGGTGTGGCGTGGGTATGTTGTGGATGTGGTGTGGGTATGTTGTGTGGGTAATGATCTGGGTATGTTGTGGATGTGGTGTGGGTATGTTGTGGGGTAATGATCTGGGTATGTTGTGGGTGTGGCGTGGGTATGTTGTGGATGTGGTGTGGGTATGTTGTGTGGGTAATGATCTGGGTATGTTGTGGCTGTTATGATCTAGGAGGAAACTAAAAGAATATTAAAAATATAATTAAATAAGCAAATAATTACGCATTCTAATAATCATTCTCGTTTATCATTGAACCATTCATCAAGTATTTTATAATTTTTATCTTGGATATTTATTTGTATCTACGTAATTCTTAGAACATTAGATTATTCTAGGACTCACATTTTACTTCGTTAACCCTGACGACGTTTTTTGTATTATTTCAGCTGCATCTATACGATTTTATGAAGCTTAGGAAGGATATATGGTAGCTAAAAGATTAATTGAGATAGTCTGTAGCCTTTGAATTGGTCGACGTATTTCCTAAAATGAGCAAAATCGTCTAATAGTACCCCGAATAAAATGCAAAAAGACGTCCATGGGTATAGAAGGGGTTAAGAAAATAATTCGTAGTTGAGCGTATTCCGAAACCTAATTCACCGTGCAAGAAGTTATTGGCCTTATAGCCCCCGTCCTTCACCTGTTTCACGGACCAATGTTGCACCCTATGCCCTGTTCCAAGTACGTAGGTCATACATCCTGAACCCTAACCTCTGTAACTCGGAAAGGGCAGGTGCAAATAGGCTGAACATTTCCACACCTATTCCCTGGCGGCCCCTTCCCAAATGGTAGACATATTAGCTGGATTAGTCTAGTCGGTTGTGAGTTATAGCGGTTAGTGTTCAAGAGTCGTGGCTTACTTACTTGGAACACCTTAGCCCGGACATTATGGGGGGAGGGTTTAATTTTTGGTCGATTTTTTCTTTAATTTATTTATTCTTTTTCTAGTTTCCTCCCTAAGCCTCCGTCTAACTTTAAAAATACAACCCCATAATCCTCCTTCAAGATATATTTGTACATATTTCGGTAGAAACAAATGCGGGCCACAGGCCGGTCCCTCCTAAATTATAGGCTCGCTATCGCTCGCCAGGAAAAAATCGACACCTAAATGACACGAAAAGTCTTAATATTGACAGGGAAACATGGCGAAAGGTCTTAAAATCACCAAACTAATGGGCTGAACGTCTTAAGATCTGAAAACCAAAGGGGCACAGCATGAGGAAGAAGGGTGTCCATAAAAGCCGAGCCTCTCCCCTTAAGGCAGTATTCCGGAAGTGTTCGTGTGAGCAGGTCAGCGTGCGGAGATCGGTAAAAATAAATGGTAGCGGATCAGCCTCGTCAGACGGCCAGGCACGCGATTACCGAGTGCCGATACGGTGGCCCCCGAAGGCTCCGGAAGCCTCTTCATGTACACAGTTATCTTGAAGGGGTATATAAGCTTGATGGAGGAATATATTAACTAACAAATTTACCCTGCTCCTTTAATTTAGAAGCAGGCAGATCAGAGTGGGGGAGATAAATTGCCGGAATAAGTGTTTTAGGTGTGTATCCCCCCTACGGCAGTGTCAACAGTCGGGCACTCTCCTCGATGTTCACGCTGACGGTCACCGTAGACGCCGGAGCGGAAGTACGGGACAAGGAGAGGGGGGTGTTGGTGTGTGTGTGTGTGTGTGTGTGTGTATGTGTGTGTGTGTGTGTGTGTGAGAGTGAGAGAGTGAGAGGAGCACGTTTCTTCTCGCAATATTTTGAGGCTTGTTCGCATTGGAATCGGATGCTAGACTGAAGGGAGATTATATAATGCGGCTGAATTATGATACAGCTGAGATTTTCAAAGCCGCCAGACTACAATTGCTCCAAATAATTGACGGAAAAATCGCTCGTGTGATTCCGCCTTTGGCTGGCTAAATAAGCTTATGTCAACAAAGCTAAGTGTGCCCGGTAATAGACTCGGTACCTGAAGTCTATGATGGGGCGTAGCGAAGGGGGGATGGTTGGTTTGTCTGACCTCCCCTTCTTCCTCATGTTTAGCCCCATTAGTTTTCAGATTTAAGTTCGCCCTATTACTTTGGCGAGTTTAAGACCTTTCACCCCATTTTTTTGTGAATATTAAGACCTGTCGTACAATTTAGGTGTTGATTATTTTTTGGGCGAGCGATAGCGAGCCTATAATATATATAGTGGTAACCGGTCTGCGGCCAGGACAATTTGTTATCGAAAAATGTACAAATTTATCTTGAGGTGTTTCATTAAGCTTGATGGAAGTCCAGCGAGGAAACTAAACAAAAATAATGAAAGTATAAATTAATAATCAAATAAATACGCCCATCCCACCTTAACCCCCTTCAGACTCATATGTCGGAGAGGGTTAAGTTACTTGAGCGCTGCCTCCAGACTAGAATGGCAGGCGGAAATTATTATGCTTTTAACCAACGTCAAAGTGTGTTCATTTTGGTCAGTGCAAAAAAACAAAATGTAATGTCAACCCGTTTAAGATCCGATTACGCACTTCTTTTCTGTTTTCTGGCTATCATTAAACTATTTTTATACATATTAGAAAGGGTATATGTATATGTAGGGTCAGAGGGTTAATTGAGAAAGTCCTTACCCTTATAATTCCCACAGATCCTTCCTAAACTGTATATAATTGTCTTGATAGCCAGAATAAACTGTCAAAATGCGTCATAATCTTCAAAGGTTTCCTAGCCCTAAAATGCTAATTACCACAATTATGATGGAAAGTGTCCTGACGCCAGTGAACTAAGTGTGTTTGGCCATTCAGCCTCAATAATGCCTTTTAGAGTATCATTTGATTATGGAAAATGTGTTTTGACCTATGCATATATATATATATATATATATATATATATATATATATATATATATATAACTCTTTATATATATATATATATATATCTATATTATATATATATATATATATATATATATATATATATATATATATATATATATATATATATATATATATATATATATATATATATATATATATATATATACTGTATATAATGTTTTTAGTTTTAGTTTCCTCGTTAGAGTCCCATCAAGCTTAAAAATATATACCATGGCATGGATGAGGGAGACATAAGGCAAAACTGCCTGTGACGAGTGCCTCCCCTAAAGTTGAAAGCTTGACCGGGCTAAAATCAAGGAATGTACAAGCCAACATATGTGGACACACGTAGTTTGAAGCAATTTAAGTCATAGGATGAGGGAAAGATGGATGCAAGGAGAGAGTTCCAGAGCTCAGCTCTTGAATAGAAGAAAGATTGGGAATATATTTTCTCTCTTGGGTTGGACAGTTGCACATACTAGAGGTTGGATTGTGTTGCAAGTTGGGTACTACGGGCTCTACGTAGAGAAGATGGTATGCACTGAAAGCTACAAGCTAACGTGGCCAACTGTACATTATAAGACTCCACCGCCGTTATGGTTACTGTACAACATGTTTGTATCCAGAATGTTGAGGCTTGAGGCAACAATAGGGTACATTATACACTCGATAACTAAACATATCCTGCGCTGTTTTTACCGTAACCATCTAATACCGGGTGGAAAACTGTCGGGGGGTCAACATGGCTTAAGTGTTCCCGCTTTACCTGCTATAATAGTCCAGCGTGTGTAAACAAAGTGACAACGTTGGTCCCTCTAACACACACACACACACACACACACACACACACACACACACACACACACACGGGGCTGCTGGGGAGGGGTCGCCGGTCAGTTCGTACACAAGGTCTCTTAAGGGGAGGTTTTTTGTTTGTGCCCTAGACGTCCATCAAGTTTAAAATTAGTCCTCTTAGACCCTCTTTCAGGATACATTTGCAGATATCGAATTGGATATTGAAAGGGTTAAGTTAGGTGCAAGCAAATCGACTGAAAACAGCGGCGGAAGAGACATGTGAAAGAACCAACCACATACCCCACTGTCGATGGTACTAACGTTTTACACCTTTATGGGGGGGGGGGGGTATTGGGGGCGGATATTGAATAGAATCTTGAAAGGGTTAAGTTAGGTGCAAGCGAATCGACTCAAAGCAGTAATGGAAAAGACATGTGAGCGAACCGACCACATACCCCACTGTCGATTGCACTAACGTTTTACACCTTTATGGGGGGGAGGGGTGGGAGAAGGGGCAGATATCGACGAGGTCAACACTACCAAACGTTGCGCACGTGCTAGACTAGAGTGAATATCGATACGGTAAATGTAGGGCGAGGTGGTACGGCGTTACGGTGGCTAATTCCCTGCCGATATCTCCGCTGACACGCCCGTAACCCCTTTCGGTGCGTAGATTTTTTTTTTTAAATTACTGAACCTAAGAAATATCCCACTAACGTGTGCATCGAACTATACCCGCCAGTGGAACCCCGGGACTGACAGACAGACACCCGTAACATCGATACAACAGGAACCCCGATACACCCGCTCCGGGAAATGATACAGCACTCCATCATACACACACACACACACACACACACACACACACACACACACACACACACACACACACACACACACACACCACACACACACACACACACCACACACACAC
Source organism: Paralithodes platypus (assembly GCA_032716605.1). Taxonomy (NCBI): domain Eukaryota; kingdom Metazoa; phylum Arthropoda; class Malacostraca; order Decapoda; family Lithodidae; genus Paralithodes; species Paralithodes platypus. Next base: position 65,263,724 of record CM064483.1, on the reverse strand, counting down.
ACACACACACACACACACACACACACACACACACACCACACACACACACACACACACACACACACACACACACACACACACACACACACACACACACACACACACACACACACACACACACACACACAGCCCGTAGCCAAGAAGGTAGAGCTCTCGTCTCACACACGAGGGGTCGGGGGTTCAATCCCCGGCCGGGCGGAGACAAATTGGGCTTGTCTCCTTTCATGTGTTAGCCTCAGTTCACCTAGCTGTAAATAGGTACCTGGAATAAGTGGACGACTTTGTGACGTCCCATCTGGGGTTGGCAAAAATGGTACAAGGCGAGATGGGTATCATATGGTTCACCTAAGCTGATGGCTACCTAAGCCTTCGGGCGAGACGGTACCGTCTATAGTGAGAATGGTACCATACAGATCCACCCTAAGCCTTCGTTTCCGATGTCGCCAATTGGCTAAATACAGACTACACACACATCCACAGCCATTCCAACAGTACATAAAACACTTAACATGCATTTCTCGCAATACATTCCCAGTTAAGGAGGCGCGATAATAATGAGCTTAGCTCGCATTGCGTGGATTCCCCTTGACGAACAAGTAACTGAGTAACACACACACACACACACACACACACACACACACACACACACACACACACACACACACCGCCAGGATTCTTGTAACTCTAAGGTCACACTACTACTGTACTTCTTCTTCGGAGAAGTTTCATTTTAGCAATATTATCCGGGTTCTTATGGATTATTATTGACAAATATACCCTGTTCCTTATAAGGCTGGTTCACTCCTTACGTTGACATTTGTTGACTTGAGACATTGTTGATAAGAAACATTTAAATGGATGTAGAAGAACTAGATACAGTTTGAGTATAATATATAGATATATATTTTTATTATAAGTAGCGAAGAATTTTCTATTTCCCAAATGTGATTACTGCGTTATGCAACGACTTTAATACCAGTTTTAATATCAAATCACGAGTTTGAAAACAGGAACAGGTATATATTTTCTTCAACTGTCTACAAATCTGCTATATTTGGAGAACTTTTCGCCTACTTACTGTATATGACCCCTCTCTCACTACAGAATCCTTTGTACGATATATCCTAATCGTGGTGCCCTAGACTAATCATGGCCAGGATACGAGTGACATACAGGCTTGAATAGAGTTATGTGAAGCCACAATAATATATTGTAAATCTGTTTGCCTACCTTCCAAGTTCCTACCTTCCTATTTTGCAAAAACGTCATTTCCACATAGTGATTTTGATAAATTATTTTGTCTTTATATTGGTTTGTATATTTGTTTTGGTTTGTGGTTACAATTTATCTTTATATATCAATGTTGCCGTTTCCCTGAGTTCTCACTGCCGTTAGCCTCATCTCCCTTCAATTACGGGCTTATCGGATGTGATATCGGAAGCCGGGCTGGAAGACCAATCTGGAGAAGTGCGCTAGGCCGGCGGCGTTGGAGTGGCAGTGGTAGCTCGTGGCACGCGCGGTAGTCAGTGTGCACGTGCAGCCCACCCAGCCTTACTATAGGAGACAGTGTAGGCCGGTTGATGGAGATTGGATTTTTTTTGTAATCATCATTCAGCTATTAACGCTAGATAAAGAAATTTAATACTCTAATCGCTGCTTCGAGCTTATAGCATATACTGCGTTTTTTGTATTTTTTTTTGTATAATGCGAATGACAGTGTAGTACAGGAATGTGGTTAAGCAAAATTATTAATAATTAATCTATAAATATTGTATATACTTCTCTTATATTATTAAGTATCATACAAATATATTCTGTAATTACGGTATTCATAGTTCCATTCCAGTTTTGTTTTATAATTAATAACTGCAACAGCTCCAATAAAATCCAATACACAAAACACGTGACCGTTACTGAATGGAAGAAGCTCGTTTTCTATTCCCCCGGTGTTGAGATACGCTAAACATCAGATTTGTGTCATAAGTAGTCCGCAACGCTTATCCTTTGTCGATTGTCATATCCAGGGTTACCAAATCAAGTCTGCTAGATAGCAAATGTCTAGCGGGAAAGTAGTTAAATTGGTAACACTACATATACCTTTCTCTCCAAGCTCTCTGTCGCCCTCCTCCCATCTCCCTTGTCAGATTTGCGTGCCAGAAGTTTCATAGGAGGAACCAGCCTCCGCCGGGACCTTTTTCTATCGAAACATTTACAAATTAATGTGGAAGGGAGGTCTAGGGTGTTTTGTTTTAAGCTTGATAAAGGTTAAGCAATGAAACTAAGCAAATACAAATCATAATAATAATAATGATAATAAATATATAAAAATATATATAAAAATAAATAAAAAATATATTAAATTAATGAATAAATAATTAAATAACTAACTGGAGGTGTGCATAAGTGTTGGATGTCTGGGGCTGCGGTGGGCGGTGTGGTGTGTGTTGTGGGCGCGTGGCTACTAACGACATTATTGTTGGTCCGCCACTTACCCAATTACTCCACAAAGCCTCACCCGAAACTGTTGTAGCCGGTATCGATCCCCGGTACCGTATATACTGTATCTCTAAAGCCACGCCGCTGCTGCACTGGTTTCCTCGCCGCTCTTGTGTTTATTAAGGGGACTGGTTATTTTGGGGGTCTATTTCTATTTTGGGGGTCTATTTCTATTTTGGGGGTCTATTTCTATTTATATATTGATGTATTTTTTAGTTTCCTCGCTAGACCTCCATCAAGATTAAAAAAACATTTCCCTAGACCTCCCTTCAAGATGAATATATATATATATATATATATATATATATATATATATATATATATATATATATATATATATATATATATAACAATAAATAAACCCTACCCCCATTAATATCATCCGGTGATTACTATGATACTAGATCATCTCTCCCCCCCCCCCCCCCCCCCTCATTCTCTTAAGTTAATATAATTTTACCTAATTACCTTACCCTAACCTGTCTTATTTTTATGTAATATAATTAAACCAATGGTATATATTTGCTTACTAAGGTACTAAATAAGTTATTATGATATATTTACTATTCTATAACTTATATAACGATATAAATACATATTATCAACGCAAATGAAATATAATATAATATCAAATATACTGTATATATATATTTATTGATTTTATTGGTCATTGTATTAAATCTCCTCAGTAAAGCCGGCAATTATTGGGCTCCACCTTCTTTCATAACACTGGCTTCTCGATAACAATAGAAAACGGAAGCTATCATAAACTCTAGCATACCATTCTAAAGACCACCAACAACAACAAAAACTCCTAGGTAACTGCGCCAGGTTACAGATTAGCAGATTCAGTGCGATGATTTTGGATGCCACGAACACACTATACCACACCACCATTATCCACGTCTCTTATACTACTAACACCACCACCACCACCACCACACTATACCACACCACCACTATCCACGTCTCTTATACTACTAACACCACCACCAATTTAATAAGCGCTTGTAGTGTCTCTCATTCGTATATACGTGTGTTTAGTTCGATATTTACTATGGTAATTTAATCCAAGAGATTTGTCTTACTACAACTTTTGTACCAGTAATTGCAATGTTAATAATATCATTTTCACAATCCTTCATAGACCTTCTCACCATATTAGTATTTTGGAGATTGCTATAGTACTCCTTAAAATTAGACAAAAAAATATAGTTTTTTTCCAGCAATATAAACACACACACACACACACACACATGTGTTAGCCTCAGTTCACCTAGCTGTAAATAGGTACCTGGCATAAGTGGACGACGTTGTGACGTCCCATCTGGGGTTGGCAAAAATGGTACAAGGCGAGATGGGTATCATATGGTTCACCTAAGCTGATGGCACACACACACACACACACACACACACATGTGTTAGCCTCAGTTCACCTAGCTGTAAATAGGTACCTGGAATAAGTGGACGACGTTGTGACGTCCCATCTGGGGTTGGCAAAAATGGTACAAGGCGAGATGGGTATCATATGGTTCACCTAAGCTGATGGCTACCTAAGCCTTCGGGCGAGACGGTACCGTCTATAGTGAGAATGGTACCATACAGATCCACCCTAAGCCTTCGTTTCCGATGTCGCCAATTGGCTAAAAATACAGACTACACTCACATCCACAGCCATTCCAACGATACATATAACACCTACACATATAGGAGGCGGGAAATAACGAGCATGCTCACTCTCGCAATACAACTAGAGTAAGTACAACTAGAGTAAGTACACACACACACACACACACACACACACACACACACACACACACACACACACACACACACACACACACACACACCACATCACGAACTTACTCATTCTTCTCTTGGCGTTGCAACTTCTAGCTTATACTTTTACCTAAACAATACCCTAGTCAACACAAACATAAACATTTCTTAGTACCAGATCCCAATTCGATATATGCCAAATAAACAATAATGGCATAGGCGTTAATTCTTTATATGTGTGTGTGTGTGGGTGTGTTTGTTTTTTAGCAGTTGTGTCGATGGTCCACATATTTGGTTTGGGAAATAAATGACTTACTTTCCACCAAACACAAAAACACCCACCTCTTTGTACCAGATCTGAATTCAGTATGTTCTAAGTGGACAATAGTGACCGTTCCATATTCCTTTTTGTTTGATAAGTGTTGGTGTTGGGTTTTGTGTAGTGACATACATGAATAAACTAAATTCCATCAAACACAAAACACACATCTCTTAGTACCACATCCCAATTCAGAGTATACCAAATGGACTACAATGACAGTGTGATATTTATTTGTATTTATTTATTTATTTATTTTTTCTATGTGGATAAGAGAGACAAAAAGCAGAGCTGCCTGTGCCAAGTGCCTTCACCAGAGTTGAAAGCAGGTCTTTGGGGGCTGTATATCGTAAAATTAAATGTATACACTGAATTCCAGCACAGACAAAACACACGCACACCTTAGTACTACATCCCAAATTCAGTATATATCAAATGGGTTTATAGTGACCGAACTTTTGTTTTTTTTCGTGTTTGGGGTTTGTATTTCGTAAAATAAATAAATACATTCAATTCCAGCAAAGACAAAACACACCCACCTCTTAGTTCCACGTCCCAAATTCAGAGTCTAATAAATGGGTTATAGTGACAGAGCCATATTCCTTTTTGGTTTGGTAAGTGTTGATGTTTGGGGGAGTTGTGTTTCGTAAAATAAATAAATATACTAAATTCCAGCAGCAAAATAAAAAATAACACGCCTTTTAGTACCATATTCCTTTTTGGTTTGATAAATGGTGATGGTTTTTGGAAGGTGGCTGTGTTTCGGAAAATAAATAAAAGTGTGTGCGCGACTCGGTCAAGTAGCGGGGTGTGTGTTTCAGCGCGCGTTAATCTGTGTTGCGAAGCGGAGGTAAATGGATGCTGCCGGGCGCTGATGTCTGCTTGGGGGGTAGGGGAGGGACGGGGGGGGGGGGAGGAGGGAGGAAGGGAGGGTAGTAGAGAAGGATGGAGGGAGAGGCGGAAAGGGAGGGAGAGGAAGGAGGAAAAGGCTGGGTGAGAGGAGGAAAGGGCTGGGTGTTTGAGGAAGGGAGGGAGAGGATGATGGAGGAAGATAAATGAGCAGAGGGAAGGGATGGAGAGGAGGAAGTGAGAGGAAGAAGCAGAAGGAAGGGAGAGAGGAGGAAAGTGCTAGGTGAGGGAGGAAGCAAGAGTGGTAGGGACAGAAGGATGCAGGGAGTGAAGGGAAGGGAGAGAGGAGGGCTAGGTAGGTGAGGGAGAGGGGAAACGTGGGCTGAGGGAGTAAAGAAGGAAGGAAAGGGAGAACGAAGGGTGGTAATGGTGATGGTAATCAGAGAGAGAGAGAGAGAGAGAGAGAGAGAGAGAGAGAGAGAGAGAGAGAGAGAGAGAGAAGCGCGCTACAAATACCTTTATAACAGGTAAGAGTTTTTTTTAACTGTTTCACCTCCCTAAAGTAAACCCCCTCCCCTGGTTCTCTCTCTCTCTCTCTCTCTCTCTCTCTCTCTCTCTCTCTCTCTCTCTCTCTCTCTCTCTCTCTCTCTCTCTCTCTCTCTCTCTCACAGTTACACATCAGATAATTGTTTTTGTACTTTGATAGTATCTGCATGCTTTCGTCTAAATCAAGCATATCTTTAAAATGCTTTGAATTTATGTTCAATATTATTACTTCTTGCTTCCATATTATATACAATGAAAGATTAGGCCTACGGTAGTTTGTACACTCGGTTGCCATAGTATCTAGCCAACTCATAAACCAATCATGGACCCCCTATGTTTTTCTGTGTTCAAATATAACTAACTGGATTAGATTTTGGATAGAACTTGCTTTTCAACAAATACTAGATATAGTTTTGTAGTTGATGTATAGACAAATAGATTCATCAATTCTTTTCCAGAGATATAACTTCCATGATAATAAATTGGTGAAGCCCACAAATATAAATGCTTGGTCTGGAGACTATGGCATCCGAGTGTTCTCGTTTTCATATAAGCATGTGAACAAATATATGAATAATACGAAAGTACTTCTTTCCTCATACATACATACATACATACATACATACATACATACATACATACATACATACATACATACATGCATGCATGCATACATACATACATACATACATACTTCTTCCCTATTAATTTGTCAAAAATTCGCCATTTAATTATGGTAATAAGTGCAGATTAATTATTTATATATGTAATGCAAGACTACACAGAATTATAATATTGACTCTTCAATGCACTCTTGGGAAATGCTTGAATGGAATGAAGCTATGCACACACACTATAAGGAAAACGAATCATCTGTAGCTGTGTGTACGTTAGAGAGAGAGAGAGAGAGAGAGAGAGAGAGAGAGAGAGAGAGAGAGAGAGAGAGAGAGAGAGAGAGAGAGAGAGAGAGAGAGAGAGAGAGAGAGAGAGAGAGAGAGAGAAAGAGAGCAAATTTAGGAGATACACACTAATGCCCGCTCAATCGATATACTGCATACTCCAATGAATTAAACAGTAACAACACTAGAGCACCATACATATAAAGGGGTAAATGTAGCAATCACATACATTAAGGGGAGGTTTTTAGTGTGTTCCCTAGACTTCCATCAATCTTAAAATTACACCCTCTAGACTCCCTTTCAAGATAAATGTGTAAATGTTTCGGTAGAAAAATATCCCGATTCCTCATAAATTACAGGCTCGCTATCGCTCGCCAGGAAAAAATCGACACCTAAATGGCACGAAAGGTCTTAAAATTGACAAACATGGGGCTAAAGTTCGTAAAGTAATCCAACTAATGGGGCGAACGTCTTAAAATTTCAAAAGCAATGGGGCTAAACATGAGGGAGAAAGGGGTCCAGAAAAAAAGTCCCTCAAGTGGAAATCTCCCCTTAATAGGACGCCTCCAAATGATACAGCGAAGTTATAAAGTTGTTTCAGTCTATATTCAATGCTTAAGTAAAATATATCATATATTTTAGATGTAAAAAACAAAATTTATGAGACGAATTCATGTGTTTAGTAATATAATTGCCTGTTAGCCAATAAAACGGCGTTCAATCGCGTTTGTATACAAATATGGATGGTAGGTTCCTGATGTGTGCGCGCGTGTGTGTGTGTGTGTGTGTGTGTGTGTGTGTGTGTGTGTGTGTGTGTGTGTGTGTGTGTGTACTTACTCTAGTTACTTACTCTAGTTGTATTGCGGGAGTGAGCATGCTCGTTATTTCCCGCCTCCTATATGTGTAGGTGTTATATGTATCGTTGGAATGGCTGTGGATGTGTGTGTAGTCTGTATTTTAGCCAATTGGCGACATCGGAAACGAAGGCTTAGGGTGGATCTGTATGGTACCATTCTCACTATAGACGGTACCGTCTCGCCCGAAGGCTTAGGTAGCCATCAGCTTAGGTGAACCATATGATACCCATCTCGCCTTGTACCATTTTTGCCAACCCCAGATGGGACGTCACAACGTCGTCCACTAATTCCAGGTACCTATTTACAGCTAGGTGAACTGAGGCTAACACATGAAAGGAGACAAGCCCAATTTGTCTCCGCCCGGCCGGGGATTGAACCCCCGACCCCTCGTGTGTGAGACGAGAGCTCTACCTACTAGGCTACGGGCTGTGTGTGTGTGTGTGTGTATGTGTGTGTGTGTGTGTGTGTGTGTGTGTGTGGTCAAATAACTGAAATTGACAACATAGGATAATCGATATTATGTATTATTTACACTAGCCTGTCCTGTACTCAATGTTATTGATTTACGGAACACATACACACCCACACACCATCACCATCATTACACACCATTATCACCACAACACCCACAAATTACTCTATCATCACACACCAGCATCACCACCACCACAAGTAACTGTATCATCGCTATAATTTCCTTCAACACACACCACCCACTACCACCATCATCACAACAACCACAAATAGCTCTATCACCACAACCATCACCATCAATACACACCACCATCACCACAAATAGCTATATCACCACTACCATCACCACCAATACACATCACCCACTACCACCATCGCCACAACCACCACAACTAGCTCTCTCATCACTACCACCACCAATAATATACATCACCACCACCACAACAACCACAAATAGCTCTATCATCACTACCACCACCATCAATACACACCACCCAATACCATCACCATAACCACCAACAACTAGTTCTCTCACCACTACCATCACCACCACAACCACAAATACCTCTATCACTAATACTATCACCATCAATGCACCCTACACCACCATCACCACAACTAGCTTTACCACCACTACCATCACCATCAATACTACACATCAACCACTACCACTACTACCAACGCCCATCTCCAATATACTGTGCATCGCCATCAATATCACCAACACATTATCAGTTTTTCATTACTACTACTCGTACGATCACAACTTTTTTTTTCTATGTGAGTGAGGGAGGCAGCTACTACTATCATTACTACTACTACTACTACTACTACTACTACTACTACTACTACCACCACCACCACCACCACCACCACTACTCCTACTACCCACTACTATCACCACCAACATCACCATTAGCACAGTCAACTTCCCTATTAATACTAACCTAAACACCATATGAGGAGGAGCACTTTATTGACGTTTCGCATATAGCTTCACCAGGCCTTCAACATTGGCCTTATGAAGTTATATGCGAAACGTTCTAAATAAAGTGCTCCTCCTCATATGGTTTATAAATACATTATGTCAACTTTTCTGGGTTTATTTTATTATCACAACTAATATTATAAGCCCCAACATATTATCACCTTTACAATGTTATCCACCCCCACTGCATGCTATTACAAATATCACCACCGCTACTGTTAAGCGTATCACAACCAGTATCATGATTAGCACCACTACCACCACCACATGCACCATATTACCACTATCACCACCACCACAACTATCACTCCCTCCACTACTATCACTACCACCACTACAACTACCACCACCACCACCACCACTACAACTACCACCACCACCACCATCGCTACTATCACCAGCACCACCACAACAATCACCACCACCACCACCACCACTACTACTACAACTATCACCACCACCACTATCACTACCACCACCATCACCATCTCCACCACCATCACTACTATCACCACCACTACCACCACCACTACACCATAAATCCGTCCCTCATAACAATTTGGAAAGTTAGTGAAAATATCTCGTTAGTTTTCACCCATTTTTTCCGGTTCCACGAGAGCTGTTGATTCTAATAATTATAATAACAATGACATGGGCAAATTTAATATACCAAACAATTGATAAACTCACTGGAGCGAGCATTAGCGACATTAAGGGGGTACTTCTCGCTTTTTATGGACCCCCTTCTCTTTCATAATTAGCATAATAGTTTTGAAGTTTTAAGATTTTCGTGCCGTTAGTTTGTCGAGTTTAAGACCTTTCGCCCCATTTTGTTGTCAATTTTAAGACCTTTCGTGCCATTTAGGTGTCGATTTGTTCCTGGCGAGCCATAGCGAACCTGTAATTTTCAGAGGAAACGGCCTTCGGCCGTGACATTTTTTACCGAAAAATGTACACATTTATCTTGAAGGGGCCCCCGTCTAGGGGGTGTTTTTTAAAATCTTGATGGAGGTCTAGCGAGGAAACTAAAAAATAAATTAATAACTGAATATATAGACCAAGAACCAAGCACTACCCCCTTAAGTGCCTGGTTCACATGGGTATTTTTTAGGCGTAGACGGGGAAAGATGTTTAGGGTTATACAATCTCTTAAGGCACTTGCATAAATGGTACATAAATCGCAAATAAGTCAAGTAATTTTATGTATTTATTTATTCATATATACTGTATGTTACTATTATTATTATTTTATTTATTTATATATATTTTTTTTATGAAAGGGAAGGCTATTTAGTAGTTACCCGTAAATATATTTACTATTCTTGGTTGCATTATAGCTATGATTTTGTTTCATATATTGTATTTGTGTCCGCTACTGCTATCTTGTAATCTGCATTCATTATTTTCGCTCACCTCTCTTAATCCTTTGAGTACCAGCGACGTCTGTTACATTATATTTTAGCAATATTTAAGCGATATTATGCAGCTTAGAAAGGCTCTGTGTAGTTAAAAGGGATAGTTGAGATGGTTTGAAGCCTTATTATTGTTAGAGGTCCTTTCTAAGCTGAATAAAATAGTCTAATAGTTGCCAGAGTATGAGGAAAAGGACGCCCCTGGTACTGAACGGGTTAATCTGATGCCGACTATATTTACATTATCAGTATGCAAATTACCCCCACACTTTTTATTTCAGCCAAATCTGTCTAAAAATCTATCGTCTAATAGTTGCCAGAACCTAATGAAAAGGATCGGTAGTTAGATGTACTGTAATTAAAGGATCGGTAGTTAGATGTACTGTAATTAGAGGATCGGTAGTTAGATGTACTGTAATTAAAGGATCGGTAGTTAGATGTACTGTAATTAAAGGATCGGTAGTTAGATGTACTGTAATTAGAGGATCGGTAGTTAGATGTACTGTAATTAAAGGATCGGTAGTTAGATGTACTGTAATTAAAAAGTTGTTATTATTATTCGCGCATAATTCAAGTAAAGACGATGTAATTGAATCGATATCAAATATTAAAATTAAAACATTATGGTACCGTTTCTCACACACAGTTTGTTTCCTCTCCGTGATTTAACCCCTTCTGTACCGGCGACGTCTCTTTTGGTTTTATTCTAGCTATATTTAGACGGTTTTGTGCTGTGTAGGAAGGGTCTGTGGTAGTGAAATGGGTTAAGAGAGATACTTCGAAGCCCTTTTATTGCTAGAGGCCCTTTTTATTCTGAACAAAATTGTCTAGTAGTAGCCAGAATATTGTTAACAGGACGGCGCCGGTACAAAACAAAGGTTAGTGAATACAAATATACACTGTGATTGAATTTTGACCTTAGTTTCTTATAAGATAGTTGGATAATAAGATCAATTAACTACTGCGCAATAAAGAACGCTCAACATTCAAACACACTCTTTTTGTTTTCGTTTACAATATCGGGTAGGTGAGATCTCATTAAAGGGTTTGTTTTTCTGGACTCTTTTCTCCCTCGTGTTTAGCCCCATTAGTTTTGAGATTATTAAGACGTCCATTAGTTTGGCGATTTTAACACCTTTCGCCCCCACTTCGTTTGTCAATTTTAAGACCTTTCGTGCTATTTAGGTGTCTATTCTTTTCCTGGCGAACGATATCGAGCCTGTAATTTTAAGAGGAACCGGCCTTCGGCCGGTACATTATTCGGTAGAAAAATGTACACATATACCTTGAAGTGGGGTCTAGGGGATGCTATTTGAAGCTTGATGGAGGTCTAGCGAGGAAGCTAAAACATAAATGATCTAATTAAAAACATAAAATATACAGTATAATATATGTAAAAGCAACTAGCCCTGTATAGCAACTGTGTGTGGTTCCGGAATTGGCCTTGTCGGAGCTAATCCGAAATTTATATAAAACAGTGGCGTTATTATTATATATATATATATATATATATATATATATATATATATATATATATATATATATAATATATATATATATATATATATATATACTGTATATATATATATATATATATACTGTATATACAGTATATATAAACCGCTATATATATATATATATTTTTTTTTTTTTTTTTTTTTTTTTCTTTTTCTTTCGCCAAACGATATTTTCCTCTAAGGGAGTGATTGCCTATTAATGTGGACTTCAAAATATTGATTAAGTACAGTATATGTTTTAAATGTATTGCTACTCTGATTACTTCGTGATTTACATTTTATTTGAAATCTGTTTGTGCATATATGGGCTCCTAGACTGTTGTTTGATTATTTGTTCATTTGTGTGTGGCTACCTTAATGTTATGTTATATATAATTATATATATTGTACACTGATTCTATATATTTCTTTTAAATGTCACCTTGAAATATGTGGATAGATATATGAAATTTTATAATGTTTACATATATTCTTCTACTTGTCTTCATGTGTTGGCTGTGAACAATTTAATTGTCTGTTTCCCAGACGGTAGATAGATGCGGATAGATAGCCAAATAAATAAACGAACGTAGTCAATAGATCAATAAGATACTTTGGTTGTGACTGAGTGTGTGTGTCTGTGTGTGTTAGGTAAGTAAATAGACAAATAGATAAATTTCTACAAAAAGACATACTGTGTTTGTACTTGTATCATGTTGATTTTTTTGCGAGTGTGAGTGCGTGTGTACGCATGGATGTGTTTATGTGTATGTGTGCTCGTGTGTGTGCTTTCGCGCCCACGTGTATGTGTGCGTGTTTTGTTAGGCGATGAAGTTCTTAAATTTTGATGATACTGATTTAATTTGTTTATGTCAGTAAGCTTCTCATAACGATAATGTGTTTGTTTCTGTTTATAGTGTATTGATAATATGTATGTATGCAATATGTACCGATATGTATGCAATATGTATACCAATTGCACATACAGTATAAGAATATCGGTATTTAGATATTCGTACCGTTGTGTAAGGCCTTTTACTTCCATAGTACGTCAGGCTAATATTAACCCTTTGAGTACCAATGACGTGTACTAGGCTATATTATATTCTAGCTATATTTAGACGATATTATGCAGCTTAGGAAGGATCTGCGGTAGTTAATAGGGTGGGTTGAGATATATTGGAGCCTTATTAGTGCTAGAGGTCCTTCCTAAGCTGAATAATATCGTCTAATAGTTGCCAGAATCTGATCAAAATGACGTCCTTGTACTGAACGGGTTAATAAAATAACAGGTTATAATATGTCTATATGAAGTATAATGTTACAGATAGAAATATATGGTTAAGGGGAGGTATTTAGTTTGTTTCCTAGACCTCCATCAAGCTTAAAATTACACCCCCTTGAGTCCCTTTCAAGATAAATTTGTACATTTTTCGGTAGAAAAATTTTCCGGCCGAAGGCCGGTTCCTCTTAAATTACAGGCTCGCTATCGCTCGCCAGGATAAAATCGACACCTGAATTGCACGAAAAGTCTTAATATGGGGTGAAAGTTCTTAAAATCGCTAAACTAATGGGGCAAACTTTTTATAATATCAAAAACAATGGGGCTAAACATGAGGGAGAAAGGGGCCAAGAAAAAAATCCCTCAAGTGGAGATCTCCCCTTAATGCCGTCAAGGGGAAATGTTTACATATGTGCATAGTAACCCCTTCTGTACCGGCCACGTCTTTTGATTGTATTCTAGCTATATTTAGAAGATTTTATGCAGTTTAAGAAGGATCTGTGGTAGTAAAAATGGTTAAGTGAGATAGTTCGAAGCCTGTTAATTGCTGGAGGCCCTTTTGAAACTGAATAATATCGTCAGAATGAGTTTAAAGGAAGGCATCGGTACAGAAGAGGTTTATTAATTTATTTATGTATTTATGTAGTTTCCTCCCTAGACCTCCATCAAGCTTATAATAATACCCTCGATTAGTAATAAGTATTTCTCTATTGCACACTTTACAATACTTCACCTATGATTTTAAAGAACGCCCCGTTCTTAACATTAATCCTCCATTACAAACCCCAATGCATTCGAATAAATTAATGAAAGCATATGGTCCTCCCGGGATTCGAACTCGGGACACCACACCCAGAACATAAGCATGTAAACCTTTACACCATCAACACAGTTATATTTGAATGACCGGGAAATAAGTATTGCGATATTAATTTGGGCAAGCAATAATTATGTTTGATTGCAGTACCTATAAATAATAATGTTTGATCGCAGTGCCTATAAACAAGGTAATGGACATAAAACTATTAGAATTATCATAATCCGAGATAGAGTGTAGATATTCAAGGAAATTATCGCTAAAGAGCTGTTATGATTATCTGCGAGGATTATCGGATGTATGAATAATTTGGACTTGGCTGATGCTCCATTGATTTGTAATAATTAGGGTTCAATTTAGTATAAGTAAATTATAATAATTTAATCCAAAGGGAAAGGATCGCTATGTAGTTTAACATCTCAAACTTTGATAATATTTTAGTGTACAAATTTGGTAGTTTTATATTATTGGTGATGTGTTTTACTTTGGTGTAGGAAAGATATGCTATCAATATTCCATGTGCAGAGCAAATTTGTACGTATAAGTAATATTTATATAAATTATCGTTCAAAAAATAATTTGGAAATGATAGAATAATAGGTTTAGTCCTGTTGTTTGTATTATCGCCTTTTATTGTGCTATATAGTTTATGTATGTCATATTAGTGAATTCCGCGGAAACCAGTATGTACAGTATACTGTTTATATAATCAGTAAATACTTAGTTTAGTATCTTAGTAATTCTATCGAATGAATGGGTTTTTGTTTCTTAGTATAGGCCGCCGTAAAATATATTAGGAGTATAACAAGTACTGTACTGTACATATATCTCTAATTCCGGTTTGCTATATCGTGAGTTTTCTAAACACTCGTGATGTGTATTGTATCCTTCTAATAGTCCCGCTTCGTTAATACAAAAGTCTAATATAAATATACATCAAATAATTTATCTAAAATAAAATAGCGCTTCTCTTTAGATAATATTAGTTATGATTTCCTTGTTAATTTGTCTATAATCAAAATAAAACCGAATATGACCTTGTGTAATATACAGTAGACGTTTAATAAAATCTACGGGGACGTACTGCCATGTTACACATATGAATCGGATAATATATTTTTTGGCCGAAAGCTGTCGCCGCAAAGTGACAAACAGCATGCAAACAATACTGAAGACCTCTTTTATAAGTTCAACAAAACATTGAAGTTGATACAGTGAATGATATAGTGAACGCTGACACCCCCAAACTGTCGCCATACAACCCCCCGCTCCATGATTAAAATTATGTCAACAAAGCAATCAATAAGTGTGCAGAACCGCCGTATATACATGACAAAATAGTATTAAGGGGGGGGGGGGTTCACCGTCTTTGTTTTTATGTTGATCTCCTTTTTCTCTCATTCCCTGGCTTGTATCCATTCGGCTCCATTCAGCCAACTGTTTTAAGACGTTTATCCCCATCCAGGTGTCGATTTCTTGTATGGAGAAATCCGGCTTCGCCGGAGAAATTTTTCCATCGTTTTTTTTTACAAATTTAGCTTGCTGTCAAAACAAAAATATATATATATGCTGGCTCGCTACCTCTCGCCAGGAAAATATTGACACCTGGATGGGGGTAAACGTTTTAAAACAGTAGGCTGAATGGGGCCGAATGGATACAAGCCAAAGAGAGAGGGAGAGAAATAGAAAAACAAAACGAGGTGTGGTCTCCCTTAATAATAATATGTCAGACCGCCGGACACATATTTGACGAGTAAGTTCTTTGATAAAATCGTGAAAGTTGTTTGGTTTGTGCGGAGGTATTACACTAGATTTTTGCAGATTTGTTTCGGGGGAGGATAGAAAAAAACAATTGTAAAAGAAAGTAGTAGCGGATTAAGCCAGCGATCTGGAAATTAGATTGCCTTGGAAAATATGAAGTAGCCATGATTTAATAACGCGATCAGGAAGCAATTGTTACAAATACAATGCTCGTGTTTATTTACAAAGCAGAGTTACTAGTAAGATTACAAAATAAACTCCTGATATTTGAGTGGTTCCCGCTTTTATCTATTTGTTTTTAATCTGTTTTTATGTATTGTGTCTTTCTTTATTTGTGTATTTCCATTGTCTATGTCTTATTATATTTTCTGCCTTTATTCAAGTTCTCGCTGTGTATATATATATATATATATATATATATATATATATATATATATATATATATATATATATATATATATATATATATCGCCCTTGTATTTTGCCAGTTCGTTTTCTTTATATTTGTGTTCTGTATTCGTAATGTTTCTATATGTATGCTATACATATCTCTCTCTCTCTCTCTCTCTATATATATATATATATATATATATATATATATATATATATATATATCCCTAGATCTATTCAATCTCCCTCTCAGTATTATTCCGATTATTCCATCTTCGTTCAGGTCTGTCATTGTATCTATGCTTTCCTCCTGAACGTTTTGTATCTCTTTCTCATTTCTGCGCTTTTCCATTTATTTTGTCTTATGTTCACGCCTCTTTATTTGGTCATCTCTCATTGTATCGGAGTCTATTCCACCTGTTTCCTAGCCTTTGGTCATCTCTCATTGTATCGGAGTCTATTCCACCTGTTTCCTAGCCTTTGGTCATCTCTCATTGTATCGGAGTCTATTCCACCTGTTTCCTAGCCTTTGGTCATCTCTCATTGTATCGGAGTCTATTCCACCTGTTTCCTAGCCTTTTTCATATTTGTATTTCTGATCTCTCATTTATATATTTTCCTCTTCCATTTTCTTTTCTTTGTCTCTGTCTCTTCCTTTTCTTTGCTCATGGCTCGGATTTCTGTATTTCTTTCTTTCCGTATTTTGAGAACTCTTTCCTATGCCTCTTCAATCTTTGTCCATATTTTATCATCTCTATTTCCTAGTTTCCGCATTTCTCTTATAATTATCTCGTCTATGACGCTATACCTCTCCAATCTCTCTCCATAGTGACAAAGCCTTTACCTTAGACGCATGTGCCTTGATTCTGAATAGCTTATACCTCTCTCCCATACTTCTATATTAGTTTGATCTCTATATATTGTCTATGGCATTTTTCCACCTCCTTCCGACTGTTTCCCGATATTGCTTTAGAACGTCTTAATTTCAATCTCTCTTCAAAGTATATGTGTCTCCTCTAAGTTTATGTGTTTCCTCTATCTGTCTCCTCCTCTCTCCTTCCCATAACTCCGCTGTTATCTGCTCTCGAACGGAACCATCAATAAATTAAGTAAGTAAGTAACCGAGACTCTGTGCTGATATTATAGGCCCCGTGCTTCGGCCATGACTTATTGAGCAGATCACCACTCCAGTTTCTTATATTGTCCACTCGAGAATACTAAAGCAAATGTTCCATTGTTCTACCAAGGCAAAAAGGGGGGGGGGGGGCTGTTCTATATACAAAGGCTACTTACTGAAGATGGTGCGGGTTTTATTAATAAGGTCTTGTTGTGATACGCTGGGACATGAGGGTGAGTGTTAATATGACGGACAAAAGCACATCGAAGGCACAGCAAGAGTGAAGATCTAAGATGAAATTAGCACGAATGAAAATTATGAGTATTTAACAAATATACATAACATTTGGTTGGTATGAGATATATTTTAGATTGAGATATGGAGGTGTGAGCTTTTGGTATATTTTAAGCGGAAATATTGAGTTTGTACATGGACAAACTTAGTTTAACAAGTAAATTCTTATGCTTTGGGGGTTAAATATAGAAGAAGAAGAAAAAAATATTGAAAACGTGTAACTATTATACAATACGTATTAAATTCTGTGAATTTTAGGAAAGGGATTGAAATTTAAACTAAATAGTAAATTGCTATGCATTGCAGATGAATATTATTGGAATGAAAATATATTAAGGAGAGTGTAAATTAATTTATAAGCGATTAAAACTATAAGACTCGGAAAACAAAATAATCATACAGCTCAGTGATTAATTGGTGTAAGGAAAACAGGTGTTCCTTTGTGAAGAATGCACATAATTAAATATAAGCAGAATGGAAGATTGATTTATAAAGCAACATTGTAACTTATAATGATTGTTTGATTGATGTAAAGTAACTTGATATTTATTGACGATGATGTTGATGTATGCAGAACTGTAGAATAGCTCCTTGCTAGTTAATTGATCGAGGTAGTTTAATGATTTTGTATAGTGATCAGTTACTGGATGAAAAATAAGTTTGTTCAGTGATGTACACAATTATTTATTATTATCAAGTATTACACATGGATGCAACATTTAATCTGTTCAGTGTTAATGAATGGAGAAGAATACATATATGGTGTTTAAGGAATAATTCATGGATGTTCGATAAATGTACAGTTACTGGCAGTGGGTGGCGATTGAATTAAGGCTGCAACTTATATAGGGTAAACTGAATAAGATCATTAAATAAGATAATTAATACTAAAGCTGTTTAGAACATTATTGGCTGGTTAACGACAGAGTAAGATGGTTAGCGATTAATATAAGGGATGCTGCTTAGAATACTATTGGATCGTTAGCAAACATTGACGGTGGTTATCGATTAAGTTAGAGATGCATAACTTAAAATAAACCCCTTGAAGATCTAAGACGCATTTCATTTATATTTTATAGCTATTATTTGACTACTTTATTTAGATTAGGAAGGGTGTATTAAAGTCAAAGGCATAATTGGGATAGCCTTTACCCTTTTCATTCCTACAGATCCTTCCAAGGCTATATAAAATTACCCTATGATAGCCAGAATACACTGTTAAAAAGCGTCATACCAAGGTGTTAAGCGGTTTTATATATTATTATTTAGGGATGCCAAGACGAAAGTTGATCGTACTTACCGACACAGGTGCGTTGCTCATACACCGCCTCATAGGGTCGGGTGAACGGTAGGTGGGGCTGTAGCGACCGGTGAACGCTGCGGGGCCGTTGCTGGAGATGGGGGCCCCGAGTGGCTTCGAGCTCATCATTTTGTCCGGGGAATACATACTGATTTACCGGGATTTGTGACGGGGAGTGGATATAAAAAACACGGGGGAATGTTCGGGGGATTTGGTGGGTGACTAGCAACACGGTGGGCTGCCCGAGTGTCTTAATAAGTGACTAGCAACACCGCGGTCAATGTCCGGGTGTCTAAATATATGACTAGGATGAATGTCTGAGTAGGTACTTAATAAACGATTCAGCACCTTGGGGGTTAATATTTGGCGTGAATTGCTTGGTGTATAGCAACCTGAAGGGGCTAATGCCTATTTTTAGGGGACTAGTTATTAAATGTCTTAGAGCGCCGCCGACGGGAATGGATCGGCGCGGCAGGGGGTCTTAGCTTTGGGGCTGGGCGGACGACGATTTCCGCAAAGATCGAACTACAACCACGTAACCCTTCTAAAAGTTCCTCTAATATTTTCGCAGTGTTTATAGTAGCTCCCAATATCAACGGGATGCTTAGTAAAAGACTGGGAAGTCTGTATAACGGTAGTTTACGGATACAAACACCTGGGCGACTTACTCGTTCTTTCTCTCTCACATATTCTCCCAACACACCTCTCTCTCTCTCTCTCTTTTCTATCCGGCGCCAATCCCCGAAGGCAGGAGGAACAAACGAACCACTCTAGCCATTAACTTCATATCTCGGCTGCCACTTTTGATCCGCAATTTTCCACGGGGAGAAGGAGGGTCGGGGGGCCCAAGAAAATCCTCTTTCTATCTCCTTTACCTTCTTCTTTCCCTCTCGATTAGACGTCCCTAGCGCGGGGAGCTGAGAGCGGCGACTGATCTGCGGGGGTCTGAGCCTTGCGCTAGATCCCCTTACTGTCAGATTAGTTGCTCTCGCGGCGAAGAAGACACGACGGCGCTATACAGGAGGTGGGGCGGAAGAAGGGGGCGACGAAGGAGGAGTATGAAGGGGTGTCTCGCAGGGGGGTTCTACAGGAGCGGCGGCGGTGGAGGTAAAGGCGTTGGTGGTTATGGTGCTGGTAGTAGAGATAAAGGCGTTGGTTATGGTGCTTGTGGTGGTGGGGGTGCCTCGGCTTGAACTGGCACTCTCGCACACAACATGGCAGACACCAGCATCACTCCTCCGGCATTTTGTTGGATAATTTCCACTCGCGGTTCATTTTGCCGGGTAATCAGAGTCTCTCGCCGGGTTGGTTAATTTTATAGAAATAGTTTCCCAGCGATTTTTAGTTAGTATATTGCAGTTGCGGTGAAAATTCAAATTAGGTAATAATTCACGATAATACCGAATTAATATTACGTTATCGCTTCCGAGTCAGGAACCGAACTTCGCTATGCACTATCAAACGTCCGACTCTCCTTGCACTGTTTACTGTGTGGCCTGCAACCACCACTTGCGCTCCAGTCACTTCCACGTTTGCAAGGAAAATGAAGCTAACGCACCAATGTTTATTGTATTTGTCTATCTATCAGACCACCTGTACCGGCCATTGGGCGTGACGTCACCCTGGGGGGATGCCATACACTTCATTATCTTCCGACTTCACCGATACCACACTTTTCAAAACACCATCTAGAGTGAAACCTACCAATATTTACGTACTGCTTTACTAGATCTTTAGCAAAATTATATGTAATCTGTAACTGTTATATAGCAAACTGGTGTGAAATATGTAATATGGGAGTGTGTGGAGACCGTACTTCCAACCTCCGTGGTGACGTCAGGAGGTATGGATTTGGGAGAGCGCTTGCGCACTTCACTCTGAGCCAGACCCCCGCGCGAGTACCACCCCGCTCACTACCACCGCGGGAATATGGCCGGTCGCTGCTGCCACACTCGCTAACCCTTTCCCTGCCGATAATACACACTCACTATCCCTATTAATCCTTTTCCACCTTACCAGGATGATGCTTAAGGGGGGAGGGTTCGTATGCCTGGACACCCTTCTCCCTCGTGTTTAGCACGATTAGTATGGAGATTTTTAGACGTTCAGCCCATTAGTTTGTCGGGTTTAACACCTTTCGCCCCATGTCATTGTCAATTTCAAGACCTTTCGTGCCATTTAGGTGTAGATTCTTTCCTGGCGAGCGATAGCAAGCCTGTAATTTAAATAGGAATCGGCCTTCGACCGGGACATTTTTCTACCGAAAAATTTACAAAATTATCTTGAAGGGGGTTCTAGCTGGCGTTTTTTTTTTAAAGCTTGATGGAGGTCTAGCGAGGAAACTAAAAAATAAATGAATGAATAAATAAATAGACTAAACAATAATCACTCCCCCCTTAAGGGATTTTTTTCTTGACCCCTTTCTCCCTCATGTTTAGCCCCATTGCTTTTGATATTATAAAACGTTTGCTCCATTAGTTTAGCGATTTTAAGAACTTTCACCCCATATTAAGACCTTTCGTGCAATTCAGGTGTCGATTTTATCCTGGCGAGCGATAGCGAGCCTGTAATTTAAGAGGAACCGGCCTTTGGCCGTGAAATTTTTCTACCGAAAAATGTACAAATTTATCTTGAAAGGGACTCAAGGGGGTGTAATTTTAAGCTTGATGGAGGTCTAGGGAACAAACTAAATACCTCCCCTTAATGCCTTGACTATCGGTGTATTCCAAGAAATATCGGCCAGTATCGTAGTTGACCATTAGGGCCTACCATTGAGATTTAATTGATATTTGTTTACGACTATTTACCCGCTAACACACATTCATTCTGCCTTTGTGTCCGTTACCAGTTCGCCGTGATGATACTTAACCCCTTTTGTACCGGCTACGTCTTTTTAATCTCATTCTAGCTATATTTAGACGATTGTGTGCCGCTTAAGAAGGATCTGTGGTAGTAAAAGAGGTCAAGCGAGATAGTTCGAAGCTCTTCCTAATCATTGTGTTCCAGGAGATAACTTCCGATCCCATATATTTTTATTTTTATATACCGGATATTTTTTTTTTTATTTTTTTTTATTGAACTGAGACTGGTTTGTATATTATATTATTATTATTATTATTATTATTATTATTATTATTATTATTAGCAGTAGTAGTATTCTTAATTTTTCAGGTAATATTCCCTCTTCCCTTTCCTCCATTACCGCTTCACCATCATAATGATTAATTTATTTATTAGCGGTTTATTCCAGTACCGGTAGGTCTCGGCCAATAATCTGTATTGTTTTATTAATTTCACCACAACACCAAACACCTCCAATTAAATTAATGAAAGCATATATGTGACCCACCGGGATTTGCACCTGGGTTATCACACAGATTTTTAAACATGCTAACCATTACACCACCAAGACGGTTTATCAGAGTTTAAACATTCTAACCATTACACCACCAACACGGTTTATCAGAGTTTAAACATTCTAACCATTACACCACCAAGACGGTTTATCAGAGTTTAAACATTCTAACCATTACACCACCAAGACGGTTTATCAGAGTTTAAACATTCTAACCATTACACCACCAAGACGGTTTATCAGAGTTTAAACATTCTAACCATTCCACCACCAAGACGGTTTATCAGAGTTTAAACATTCTAACCATTACACCACCAAGACGGTTTATCAGAGTTTAAACATTCTAACCATTACACCACCAAGACGGTTTATCAGAGTTTAAACATTCTAACCATTACACCACCAAGACGGTTTATCAGAGTTTAAACATTCTAACCATTCCACCACCAAGACGGTTTATCAGAGTTTAAACATTCTAACCATTACACCACCAAGACGGTTTATCAGAGTTTAAACATTCTAACCATTACACCACCAAGACGGTTTATCAGAGTTTAAACATTCTAACCATTACACCACCAAGACGGTTTATCAGAGTTTAAACATTCTAACCATTACACCACCAAGACGGTTTATCAGAGTTTAAACATTCTAACCATTCCACCACCAAGACGGTTTATCAGAGTTTAAACATTCTAACCATTACACCACCAAGACGGTTTATCAGAGTTTAAACATTCTAACCATTACACCACCAAGACGGTTTATCAGAGTTTAAACATTCTAACCATTACACCACCAAGACTTTCCCTTTTATAGTGTTGCTAAATGGATATGGTTTTTGTATATGATTGGTTTTCAGGGTATCAAACGGGAGCAATTTTGTTTGAGTATTTGAATGAATATCAGAAGAAATACAAAACAATTAACAGAAATAGCATTGTTTTGGCCATGTTATCACTTCCAAAGACATAATCTGAACTATAAGCCGCAATACATTCACTGGGTGTATTTATTGGTGTATTTATTTATCTTTTTATATGTACATTTGTTTTAGTTTTCTCCCTAGACCTCCATCAAGCTTAAAAAACACCCCAATACCCCCTTTACAAAATGTGTACATTTTTCGATAGAAAAATGTTTCGGCCGAAGACCGGTTACCACTATATTACAGGCTCGCTATCGCTCGCCAGGAAAACAAATCGACACCATAATTGTACGCAATGTCTTAATATTGACAAAGAACTGGGGTGAAAAGTCTTAAAATAGCCAAACTAATGGGCTAAACATCTTGAAATCTGAAAACTAATGGGACTAAGCATGAGAAAGCAGGGGAGGGGGGGGGGGGGGGGGGGACAGAAAACCCAATTATCCCCCCCCCCCAGAATAAAATAGCATAATATAATAATATAAACAACAAATTAAAATACTGCCCTTCTGATCGTCGTTTTCTAGATCAGGCCCAAGAGCATAATATATCGATCCCTTATTTTGTAATTACACTGATATTGATTACATTATTTGTTTATCAATAGGTTTTGTTTATTGATTACATTATTTGTTTATCAATAGGTTTTGTTTATTTCAGCTATTATTTACTCTCTTTTTCCTCCATTACCAAGAATTTTACCTTGGTGATATCTATTAACCTTTTGAGGACGCAATTGTCCATTTTATTTTGGTTATCAGTAGGCGTATTTATGCAGTTTAGGAAGGATATCTAGGAATTAAAGGGATAAATACTATATATATATATATATATATTAACTCTTTAGTTCCCACAAGTTCACCCTAACCTGTATAAAATCGTCTAATGATAGCCAGAATAAACTGTCAAAATGCGTCATGATCCTCAAAGGGTTAAGGGGACACTGCCTGTTTTTTTGGCCTATAAATTAATTCATTCATAAATTCTTAGTTCCCTCGATAGACATCCCTCAAACTTAGAAAAACATCCCCTATACCCCCCTCAAGATAAATTTGTACATTTTTCGGTAGAATTTTTTTCCCTCAATTACAGGGTCGCTATCGCTCGCCCGGAAAAAATAGACACCTAAATGGCACGATTGGTCTGAAAATTTATAACGAAATGGGACGATAGGTCTTAAAATCGCCAAACAAATGGGCCGAACGTCTAAAAATCTAAACAATAATGGGTCCTGATAGAGGTCTAGGGAACTAACTAAAACCAATATATATATAGGATACCTGTAATTAAAACCAATATATATAGGATACCTGTAATTAAAACCAATATATATATATAGGATACCTGTAATAATAGTAAATAAATATATAGATAAAACAACGTCCCCTTAAGTGCACAGGCCAGGTCAAAAGTCATTGAAACAACTCCACAACTTACAATTAACTTACGACTTAGAATTAACTTACGACTTAGAATTAACTTACGACTTAGAATTAACTTACGACTTAGAATTAACTTACGACTTAGAATTAACTTACAACTTACAATTAACTTACGACTTAGAATTAACTTACGACTTAGAATTAACTTACAACTTACAATTAACTTACGACTTAGAATTAACTTACGACTTAGAATTAACTTACGACTTAGAATTAACTTACGACTTAGAATTAACTTACGACTTAGAATTAACTTACGACTTAGAATTAACTTACAACTTAGAATTAACTTACAACTGAGAATTAACTTACGACATAGAATTAACTTACGACTTAAAATGACTTCTCTCCTCAGCTTTACATTTACTTTACTATTAATGACATCCGAGGGTAGCCGAACTGTAAACTCTTTGTTCTGTTATTTCTTGATATATATAGAGTGTAAAGAAAGAGGGGAAGTTTGGATTCATTTTTTAATTAGTTAATTAATTTATTAACCCTTTGGGTACCAGCGACGTGTATTATATTATATTCTGGCTACATGTTGACGATATTATGCATCTTAAGAAGGATCGGTGGTAGTTTAAAGGGTAGGTCGAGATAGTTTGAAGCCTTATTATTGCTAGATATCCTTCCTAAGCTGAATATTATCGTCTAATCATTGTCGGTATATAATTTATAGGATGTCACTGGTACTGAACGGGTTAATATATTATTATATTTTTGTTTTCTTTTAGTTTTCTTCCCAGACCTCGATCAAGCTTAAACAAAATCTCCCTTTGAGATAAATATATACATTTTCTTGTAGAAAAAGGCCCCGGCCAATGGCCGTTTACTCCTAAATTCCAGGCTTGGTATCTCTCGCCAGGAAATAATCGACACCTAAATGGCACGAAAGGTCTTAAACTCGTCAAACTAAGAGGGTGATTGTCTTAAATTCTCGAAACTGACGTGGCTAAGCATGAAAGAGAAGGGGGTCCAGAAAACTCCCCTTTAGTCGCCGGTTCACATCAGTAAAATCAACTCAATAATCTTACCCTTTCGCGCACAAGGACGCGATGTGCGCCCTTTCTGGGATACTTAAATTTCTTTGTGGCCATCGGGGTGTTTAGTTAGTTACTTCAGCCTCTGCAGTTGTCTTTGAGCGAGCTGTGGGGATAACACTAATTTTGGAGAAGTAACTACGATATTAAGGGGGCGATATTTTATTGATATATATATATACTGTATATATATATTTTATTGATATATATAGCCTATACTGTATATATATATATATATATTTTATTGATATATACTGTATATATATATTTTATTGATATATATATATATATATACTGTATATATATATTTTATTGATATATATATACTGTATATATATATATTTTATTGATATATATAGCCTATACTGTATATATATATATATATATATATATATATATATATATATATATATATATATATTATTGATATATATATACTGTATATATATATTTTATTGATATATTTATATATATATACTGTATATATATATTTTATTGATATATATATACTGTATATATATATTTTTTATTGATATATATAGCCTATACTGTATATATATATATATATATATTATTGATATATATATATACTGTATATATATATTTTAATTATATATATATATACTGTATATATATATTTTAATTATATATATATATACTGTATATATATATTTTATTGATATCTGTATACTGTATATATATATTTTTCTATTATTACTGGTATATATATTTGTTTAAGTTTGCTCCCTAGACCTTTATCAAGCTATACAAATACATCCCAAAGACCCCCTTTCGAGATAAATTTGTACATTTTTCGGTAGAAAAATTTCCCGGCCGAAGGCCGCTTCCCCCTAAATTACAGGCTCGCTATCGCTTGCCAGGAATAAACTCGACACCTAAATGCCTGGAAAGGTCTTAATGTTGACAAAGAAATGGACGAAGCTCTTAACATTTGAAAACTAATTAATGGGGCTAAAGATGGGGCTAAATTACAAATAGAGCCTTCTATTTCTGCATACTAGACGGCAACCCCCAGTGCCTGCCAGGGCTATACCTTGTTCAGAGTAGGTAGGCCAGAAAGAGTCAACCCTAACCTCTGTAACTCAAATTTGGCTAGAGCAAATCGGGCTGTCATTTTCCACAGCTATTCCTGGCTGACCCTTCCTAAATGGGAGAAATATTAGCTGGATTACTTTAGTGGTTTGTAAGTAATAGAGGTTAATGTTGCAGAGGTTTGGCCTACTTACTTGGAACAGGGTATAACAATGTACAGTGGCCCGTTTACTGGCCTATATACTAAGCCGGCGTCGCAAGTATTTTTTCAGCTATTCTTTAACTGCCTTCGTGGTGTAATGCATAAGGTGTTGATATTCGGTGTGAGCGTCCTGGGTTTGAATCCACGGACTGCCACATGTGTTTGTAATATTTCATTAATCGATTTTAGGAGTAGAGTTGGTTGTTGGATAGAACATAATAATTTGTATCGGATTCTGGAAGGTGATATATTTTCTCTTGGTATTTTGGGGGATTTGTGGTACTCAGTATGGTGTTAGATATTATTATTCAAGATTAACCCTTGCAGTACCAGTGCCGTCCATTTCATTTCATTCTGGCTACTATTAGACGATTTTATTCGGTTTAAAAAGGGCCTCCAGCGCTTTCATACATCCCAGACTCTTAAGGTTATAAAATGAGAGAGAGAGAGTGAGTGAGTGAGTGAGTGAGTGATAGAGAAAGACTTCGGGTTAGAGTCTGAGTCCCCAGACTCTCTTTAAAAAAAAAAAAAACACGCCCTCAGAACTCCTTCTAACGAAAACTGTACATTTTTCGACAGGGAATTGTCCCGGCACGTCGGTGGGCTGAAACGTGTGTATAATCGCCAAAACTGTTTACATAATCGGTAAACTAAAGACAGTGTGTGAGTGACGTACGGGTGTAATGTTGGTGATGTATTCTGTGTGTGTGTGGTGAGGGCTGATGCTTAATAATGGCTGGTGAGTGGTGAGTGACGTACGGTAATAATGTTGGTGATATATGCTTTGTGGTTGGTGGTGAGGACTGGGTGAGTGTTGAGGGCTGGTAAGTGGTGAGGGCTGGTGAGGGGCGTAATGTTGGTGATATATGCTGTGTGTGTGGTTGGTGAGGGGTGGTGAGTGGTGAGGGCTGGTGAGTGTTGAGGGCTGGTGAGGGGTTAGGGGCGTAATGTTGGTGATATATGCTGTGTGTGTGGTTGGTGAGGGCTGGTGAGTGGTGAGGGCTGGTAAGGGGCGTAATGTTGGTGATGTATTCTGTGTGTGTTGTTAGTGGTGAGGGTTGGTGAGTGGTGTAATGTTTGTGATGTATTCTGTGTGTGTTGTGAGTGGTGAGTGGTGAGGGCTGGTGAGTGGTGAGGGCTGGTAAGAGGCGTAATGTTGGTGATGTATTCTGTGTGTGTTGTTAGTGGTGAGGGCTGGTGAGTGGTGAGGGTTGGTGAGTGGTGTAATGTTTGTGATGTATTCTGTGTGTGTTGTGAGTGGTAAGGGCTGTTGAGTGGTGAGGGGTGTAATGTTGGTGATGTATTCTGTGTGTGTTGTGAGTGGTAAGGGCTGTTGAGTGGTGAGGGCTGGTGAGTGGTGTAATGTTGGTGATGTATTATGTGTGTGTGGTGAGTGGTGAGTGGTGTAATGTTGGTGATGTATTCTGTGTGTGTGGTGAGTGGTAAGGGCTGGTGAGTGGTGTAATGTTTGTGATGTATTCTGTGTGTGTTGTGAGTGGTAAGGGCTGTTGAGTGGTGAGGGCTGGTGAGTGGTGAGGGATGGGGAGTGGTGTAATGTTGGTGATGTATTCTGTGTGTGTGGTGAGTGGTGAGGGCTGGTGAGTGGTGTAATGTTGGTGACGTATTTTGTGTGTGTGGTGATTGTCCCCGGTGGTCTTGATATCGAGAGACGGGAAGATTATACCGTGCCTATTAAGGGGGAGGTAGTTGTTTTTCATCCCTCACGTTTAGCCCCATTAAATTTGAGGTTTTAAGACGTTCGTTTCATTAGTTTGTTGATTTTAAGACCTCTCGCCCCATTTCTTTATCAATATAGAGACCTTTCGTGCCATATAGGTTTATCCTGGGGGGTGCTATTTTAAGCTTGATGGAGCTCTAGCGACAAAATTAGAATATAAACAATTTATATAAATAACTAGACCAAAATATAACACTATCCCCTTAACCCCTTCTGTACCGACGGCGTCTTATTAATTTTATTCTAGCTCTATTTAGAGGAATCTGTTCAGTTTAAGAAGGATCTGTGGTAGTATAAAGGGTTAAGTGTTATAGTTCGAAGCCTATTAATTGCTGGAGCCCCTTTTGAAACTGATTAAAATCGTCTAATTGTAGCCAACATAAAGTTAAAAGTACGGCACCGGTACTGAAAGGGTTAAGCAATTATTTACCATTTTCGTATTCTATGGAATTATATGTATCCCCATCTGGGTACTCTGCGCCTCTCGGGATGGCTTTCCTATTATGCATCATTATATATTAACTTTGCATACTTATTTGTTATCAATATTTATCATGTACAAGTTTTGAATCGTCTGTATTTTTACCATTGTTTGTCGAAGTTCAATAGCAATATGTGCAATAAAACTAAACATATATCAAAATGTGCAGCGTGCTAGTCTTTTATTTATTATTATTATTGTTCTAATGGTTGTATACTGCGCGTCCTGTATATGTTATTCGTAAATAAGCAATTAGAAACACACTGCAATATTAATCGTAGCTATTTCGGAACTGATCAACAAGAATGTTTAAATTTGCATATACCGGTAGTTCATCCATACAAAGTGTTGCTGTAATTGTAGTATTTAGTTATATATACACAGTATATATATAAATTGTGCATTGTTGTTCGTTAATAAACTTATCGGTATTTTATGAATAACAAAGAAGGATCACACTAAACTATATATAATATTATCAGTAGAATCAATGATATGTAATATTGCAACCGATAGCTGTAAAGTTCAATGTAATAATATGGTGGTAGGAGTAAAGTGATGCATTATCTTTATTTAATAGTAGTACCAAATTGTCTTTTAATTATGTACGCATACGCAACTAGTCTCTTGTAATCTGATTATTTCCCTGTGGTAAATATAGCATAAGCAACTTAGAAAAAATCTATGTGTTTGAGTTCATTTAAATGTATATGAAACACATACACACACACACACACACACACACACACACACATTTACATACACATGTACTCTACATTCCCACACAGTACACCACCAACACACTCTCACACACACACACACACACACAGTACAGCATCAACACAACACACACACACATGCCGATATGCACACAGACTAACCATTTTACATACACATATTCAGGTGTTAAGGAAAATAAGTAACTCTTCAAGCTTGTTTATTTACTTTCATATATTTTCCTTTCAGAGAGCAGAGGACACAAGCAAAGAAAATGGTGTAGTTCGACCCTCATGTACAAGGTAAGTGTGTGTGTGTGTGTGTGTGTGTGTTTATGTGTGTGTGTGTGTGTGTGTGTGTGTGTGTGTGTGTGTGTGTGTGTGTGTGTGTGTGTGTGTGTGTGTGTGTGTTGCTGCTGTACTGTGTGGAAGTGAAGAGTATATGTGTATGTTAAGTGTGTGTGTGTGTGTGTGTGTTTTAAGAGGAACCGTTATTCTCTACTAAAAATGTACCGGTATACATTTATCTTTAAGGAGGGTCTTGGGGGTATACTTTTGTTTAACCTTGAAGGTCTACTGTAGGGAGGGTACTACTGTATAAACATAACCAAAAGATATATAAATGAGCAAATATCTACGCCCATTAAATACGCGACAATTGTAATGATTTATTCATGGCCACCCCGTCTGGCTTACCCTGGCATCTAAGTAATGATCAGGATTATTATGCATATGTAAATTGGCCTTCTATGAATATTGAGGATGTTTTCGGTACCTGGTTATATATTAATAATTACTCCGAGCAGGTGCATTTATTATGGTGAAGTGATGAGAATGGTTGGAGAGGAAAGGGGTGTTGTAGATTGTTGTTGTTGTTAGTTTTTTGTGAGATCGTAAAAATGGTATATGTGGTGATTGTGAATTGTTGTATGTGTTTTTATATTAATTGTATTTATATAGTTAGTTATTATTATTAGTTTTTTTATTCTTTGGTGTTGTGGTGATGATAGGGGTAGTGTGGGTAGTGTGGTGTCAATCTAACTAACCCTTTCACCACCATTACGTAATTGCTTTTGACTCTAACCCTTCGGAAAGTGCAGTATAGGTGGAAACACTCCCCACACATGTGAACAATACTCGATACATGGGTGCACTGTGCCCCTGTACAGAGCAAGAAGCTGAATGTGTGATTTTGGGGGTGAAGAACCCCCGAAGAAGTTTGGTGGTGTTGTGTGGGATGCTGGTAATTGTGCGCGGTGTGTTAATTATGGTATGTTGTGTACTTGGTGATGTGGTGGAAAGTATGGTAGAAGTGGTAAGGTGTGGTGTAGCTGTGTGAAGTATTGGAGGATGTGTGTGGTGTGTTAATTATGGTGTGTTGTGTACTTGGTGATGTGGTGGAAAGTATGGTAGAAGTGGTAAGGTGTGGTGTAGCTGTGTGAAGTATTGGAGGATGTGTGTGGTGTGTTGGGTATGATGTATATTGTTTTTTTGTTTTATGTTGGTGTGGTGGTAACAAAAATCGAAATTGTCTTTTTTGCTTCCGATTAAATATTATAAACCAGTCATCTATTTCATCGGGTTCAAATTGATACCTCCCTGTCGGCTTATGACCTTGTTGGAGCAGACGGTAAATACGGCTGGCTTTGTGTCCCTGTCCTTTCTCGCGGACGGGAACGAATGGGCCGCAGGTTGATCGCCGAGACTCATCTAAATCATCCGGTTAATTTGGTCTGACTATATTGGATGGGCGAGGGTAATTAATGAGGAGAGAGAGAGAGAGAGAGAGAGAGAGAGAGTACAAAGGAGTACAAAGGAAATCAAGCAACAACAGATCTAGTGACCCTTCTAGGTTGCTTGTCCTCCAAAACACTGAGGATCAAGTGTCCAAACAGTGGTTTAGAGTGGGTAAGGGAACATTGGAAAGGGAATTACTGCCCTGGAACTAATGTCCGTGGCAGGATTAGGAAGTTAGTAGAGGACAGATGGGTTAGTAACTGAGGAGGGGATAAAATAAAGTTATTCATTAACAAACGCAGTCAGTCGCGGGTTTGATGAGAGATATTTGTCTAGGCGGAGTTTAAATGAATCAACGGTAATGCAGTCTATAACGTTTCTAAGAGAGAGAGAGAGAGAGAGAGAACACGCAGTGCCTTGTGGAAAAAAAGGGGGAGAGGTAGTATTTGTTGTTCTTTTATATCTGCCTCATTAAATTCTCGTTCTAGTGTTTATTTTTTATTATTTTTACATTTCGCCTAATATATTCCACACTTCCTTCTGAAAAATATGATAGCGCATCGTAACTCCTACCTCTATAACACAAAAACGACTATAGTAATCGAGCTAATGTTTTTACCATTTGGGAAGAGTCAACCAGGGAATTGGTGTGTGGAGATTTACTGCCCATTTGCTCTGGCCTTGTCTGAGTTACAGAGGATAGAGGTCACTATATCTGGCCTACCTATAATGAATGGACTATATTTATCTTGTATATCGGAGGAGATGGAGGATGGTGTAAGTCAAGCGTTGCAAGATAGAGAGATGACTGAAGTACAGGCAAGAGATGTGGTGATGAATAGGAATGAATGGAGAAAGATTGTGAATAGATGAGTGATAATGCGGTCGTAGGGGGTGATGGTCGGGCACCAGTTGGACTAGATAATAGTCCGTCAGGCACCCGGCACGGGGAGCCAGTGTATATATGAAGGGCCATGCCTGGAAGCGATGTGTGCTGGAATTGCGGTGTGTTCCGCTGCGTATCTGCCTGCTGAGACCGGAACCTCCCCGGCAGGTCTAGGACCTGGGAGTATTTTACTGGGGACCCCAAATGGGCCTTTGTCGGGTCTTCTCCTGAACTACCTAGATGTGTGTGAATGTTTATTTTATATTGTTGCTATGTCTCTGTCTCGAGTCGACCACCCTTAGCTATGGGGTATGTGCCTGAATATATACATTATATACATACATACATACATACATACATACATGCATAGCCTACATACCCTACATACATACATACATACATATATAGATATTATCTTGCAAGTGCCTGTTTCCCTTACCCTCTCATTTTTCTTATCGGTCCATTCTCACAGCTGACACACATCTTCCAGCCATTAAGAATTAACATCTCACTCGCCCTCCACTCATTAATTCAGGCCTATGTCGTCCACACTTATCGCCCGGCCGTCAATCAGTCAGAACTCTCACGACACACTTTCATTAATTCACCTTCACTACGAAAGGCCCTTGCTAAGCTGAATCAAATCGTGTGCTGGTAGCTAGGAGGGAGAAAAGGTATCGTGGGTTTACATTTTTGGTTATGGTACTCTGTTCTTAAACTTTACGTAAATATAAACATACAAAATTACGCATACTTACATATATATATATGCAATTATGCATACATATATATATATATATATATATATATATATATATATATATATATATATATATATATATATATATAAACCTTAAAAAAAACACTACCCCCTTAAGATTACCAGTCCAGTAGCAAGACCTCTCCGCCAAACCTCCCCTTAGGAAAAATCGCATACTGTTAGCCAAAATATAATATAAATTGGATGTAACATTGAAGCGGTTTGTCGTCCGCTGCGGCCCACACCTACTGTATACACCGTATAATATAACATTCCAGCGAGCCCTTGGACATGTGCCACCACTTTGTAATTCAACCACATCTTTTGCTTTTTCGAGGTAGCTGTGTTCTCGTCACCCCCATACAACCTGGACACAATGAACCATTTTTAGTTTGTACAGCGTAGTTATAATATGTTGTCCGGTTGTACAGAGGGCCATGCAAACATTAACTGTGGCAAGGTTAACTACACGGTTCCTTTTAAAAATAATTAGGAAGGGGAAAATGAGATTCCTTGTTAATGTTACCGATTAACATCCAAAATTCTCTCTATCTATCTATATACTCAGGCCCAATCCCCACTGTTCCTATTTTTTTTTTTTTTCATATACACCCGTATGATTGATAGACAAATAAACTCATTGTATGAATCCAAGTGCTAACCGTAGCACATTAAATTAACCCTTTGCATAATTGCTTCGCTTTAACGATACCCAAGCTCATATAGGCGTCACACAGGCATATTCCGGCATTTTTACTTGTCAGTATTCACATTTTGACCAATAATGTTAACGACCGAAGTGTATCCCACGGGTCGATTACTTCAGTTCACTCTAGTATGAAGGAGAGTTTATATATATATATATATATATATATATATATATATATATATATATATATATATATATATATATATATATATACACAGTATATACAGTATATATAGTTTTTGTTTTTACCCCTTCTCCCTCATGTTTACCCCCATTAGTTGTGATTTGAAGACGTTCGCCCCATTAGTTTGACGATTTTAAGACCTTTTCCCCCATTTCATTGTCAATATTAAGACCTTCCGTGTCATTTAGGAGTCGATTTCATTTTTTGGCGAGCGATAAGATTTTCGTCCCATTTCATTGTCAATATTAATTAAGACTTTCATGCATTTAAGTGTCGATTTTATTTCATGGCGAGCGATAACGAGCTTGGAGTTTAGGAGGAACCGGCCATGCTGTTTAAGAAGGGCCTAAGTTAACAAGAGGGTTTATTGAAGATCGTATTTACCCAT
Organism: Paralithodes platypus; assembly: GCA_032716605.1. Taxonomy (NCBI): domain Eukaryota; kingdom Metazoa; phylum Arthropoda; class Malacostraca; order Decapoda; family Lithodidae; genus Paralithodes; species Paralithodes platypus. The sequence goes on along the minus strand of CM064483.1, from coordinate 65,229,026 downwards.
TTGATTCCTAGAGTTAGATTAAAAACTAAAGAAAATTATATAATGGTAATCAGAGATGAAATTATATAATGGTAGTGAAGGGATTAAGCTGGAAATATAAACATAAGCTTGAATTATCATAAGCATTAAATAGGATGGCTAAGTAGATTATACACATAGCTAGCTCGATAAACCTTATTGCATATCTGTGTCCCACTTTCGAACCTCTAGCCCATCCGCTCTACATCCATGACTAACACCACAAACCCATCAGCTACATATCCATTACTCACACCCCTTTTACCCACATCACACACACTCAACCCTCCATGCAACTTCCAGACAGCCTTCCTTCCTTCCTGCCACGCCCCTGCCAAGCCTCAGCCATCCATACCTTACTGCAACATTCCACTCTCCATTTTACAAGAGAGAGAGAGAGAGTGAGTGAGAGAGTGTATGTGTATGTGTCGCACCCTTTCTAACCTCATTCCCATTTGATTGCTATACTATACCGAGTTAAGTGAGCCTTAATGTGTAATATCCGTTGTATGTACACTCGAGGAAAAGTTAATCTTTACACTAACACTCTAAACACACATACACAAATACAAACACACACACACACACACACACAAACTCACCTGTCATATATACACACACACACACACACACCGGTACATATCAAAATAGATAGAAAGAGAGACTGAGAATTTCGGAAACAGGGAGAAAGAGGGAGACAGTAAGAGAAATATCCATTGGTGTGTATCTGTCTGTGCACCCATCACCTATACATCCACCTCTCACACACCACTTTTACCCAAACCACTCTCTACGTACCCTCCATGCAACTTATATCCACCCTTCGCAACGCCCTTCTCTTCATATCTCTCCCCTGCACACTCTCACCCAACCTATACGGTCTCTACTGATACATGTCACACTCTCACTTGCAATATTACCATCACGTCTTGCAATATTGGGCCCCTTGTTGCAATGGTCATGTCTCGCCTCATCACCTTTGCAACATATTTTACTCGTCCCCATCCACCGTATGACTCTTTCAATCATATGCCGGGGCCAACATTCATACGCTTTTACTATTTTGTGTTGGCCATATTCCAGCTTATTATTATTTTCTACATCTGCCTCACTTGCACCTGTTTACATACCGAATATTGTCGGGTTATTGTTCAGCTACCTCCATGATTTGTCCTTTTAACCCTTTGAAGATCTTGACGCATGGTGACAGTATATTCTGGCTCTCACTAGACGATTTTATACAGCTTAGGAAGGATCTGTGGGAGTTGAAAGGGTGCAGGCTATCCAAATCAAACCCCCGGACTTCCATATACCCTTCCTAATCTGAATATACACCATCACACACACTACCACAGACACCATCACAAACACCAGCACACCACAATATCACACACCACACCATCACAAACCCCAGCACACCGTCACACACACCAGCACACCATTAAAAAAACACTCCCTCCACTCATCCCAAACCCCTCACACACCCAAACACACACACATCATGACCAAGGCCTCTCCCCATTTTTACCCGCATGATCAAAAGCTGCTTATCTAAATGGTAGCCCGTCCCCCGTCCCCCGTCCCCCGGTAATACATCCCATAATATCAACATCAATCCCTCCACACACCCACCCACCTGCCCTACCATATCAAAGTTCAATTAAAGGCTTTTGGTTTTTGTCGTTTGTGTTGGACATTATTATGGTTTGGGTGTTTGGTTCTCGCTGCGGGCTGGGTTGGGTGGCGGAGGGGCGACATGGCGCTGGTTTTATGTAATGTGGGAATGTTGGGATGGTTTGGTTTCATTTTAATAATCATGATACAAAATTATTATTATTACTATTAATTATTTATATCATCATCATTATCATTATTGTTATTATTAGTGTTGTTATTGTTATTATTTTATTATTATTTTTGTTTTTATTATTATAGATATCACTTATTATTAGCATTAGTATTTATATTATAATTATTATTGTTATTATTGTTATTATTAATAATATTATTTTTTATTTTATTATTATCATTATACATTTTATTATAATTATGTTTGGAATGGGCACAGTGCGCACATGTATCGAGTGTTGTTCGCATGTGTGGGGAGGTTCAACCCATACCGCACTTCTCAAAAGGATAGAGTCAAAACCATTTCGTCTCATCATCTCACCTCTTCTTACTAATTCCCTACAATCTCTCTCTACACGCCGCAATGTTGCATGTCCATCATTGTTCTACCGCTATTACAATAATAAGTGTTCTTCAGAGCTTTATCAGTGTATACCTCTTCCCTTACTAAGATTGGGGGCAACCGCCTCTCAACATACTTCTACCCCTATTCTGTCCAACTCTCTAACCCAAGATTGGACCGATTATCCCAGTCTTTCTTCTACTCAACAAGCAAGATTTGGAACTCTCTCCCTCAATCTGTCTTTCCCTCATCCTATGACTTAAGCTTCAAGCTCCGTTTGTCCATACATTTTGACTCTAACGTGCCTTGAATTTGGGCGTCACTCTTTCAACTTTGGGGGAGGGGGGGAGATACTTGTTACAGGCAGCTTTGCCTATTGTCGCCTTCACTCACATAGAAAACAAAACTAAACAAATCTCTCTCTCTCTCTCTCTCTCTCTCTCTCTCTCTCTCTCTCTCTCTCTCTCTCTCTCTCTCTCTCTCTCTCTCTCTCTCTCTCTCTCTCTCTCTCTCTCTCCAGGATTTGTTTATAGTTCTTGTTTTGCTTTGATGTTGCTGGAAGTGAGGAAACCTCTCATAAATCATACTACCATAAATATAATAACTCTTGTAGAGGCTCAATTAAACCAATTATTCCCAGCATACGTATCCTGTGTTGCATATGTCTTCCAATGAACATAATAATAATAACAAAATATAATAATAATAATAAATATAATAACACACACACACACACACACACACACACACACACACACACACACACAACCTCCTACTCGTCTACACGTACCCAGTGTGTGCTTTGTGGAGTGCCTGGATCAAGTCATGATGCAAGGTAATGGACTCAATGATAATCAAGTTATCAGGTACGATAAAACTATACTGACTCGCACACACGGAGCGACTCGTACTTCGTGTCACTATGTTATTTATACACTTCTCTCTTAGTTCGATCCTGGAGAGGAGCTTTGTATTTATTCAATTATATATACATATATATACGGTATATATATATATATTATTTTATTTCCTACCTATTTTCTCAATCTCGGGACTATAGGCTGTTCAGTAGCCTGTAACTCTTACGAGGCCCCGAGATTATCACTAGCTTTGAGATGTTGCGTTGGGTGCTTCATATGTGTCGCGTTAGATGATCACAGTGGTGCTTCAAGGTTCCTAGACCACCCTTCGAAATTTTTTGGTAGAAAAATTTCCCGATCAAAGACTGGTTCCTCCTAAATTACAGGCTCACTATCGCTTGCCAGGGAAATACTTGACACCTAAATGGTACGAAACATCTTTAAATTGCCAAACTAATTGGGTGAACGTCTTTAAAATGTCAAAGCTAATGGGCCTAAGCATGAAAACAAAGAGGGTCTAGAAGAAAAAAAAAATCCTCTTAACCTAACCCAATCTTTCCTAAAATATTTAAACCTTGCATAACTCTTCAGAAACATGACGCCTGTTTACCGTTGATTCTGTCTAAAGGAGATGATTTTAGCATTTTAATATATATATATATGATCTGTGAGCGACTCGACTTATGAGAACACTGACATTACCTGTGAGCGACTTGACATTTATGAATACACTGAAATGACTTGTGAGCGACTTGACTTATGAGAACACTGAAATTACCTGTGAGCGACTTGACTTCTGGATACACTGAAATGACCTGTGAGCGAGCTGACTTCTGGATACACTGACCAAGCACGGGTACCCAAACACACTTTTCAGTAGCACCCCTTAAATAATGTACACACCTTGACCCCTTCCCCTTCTCTCCCCCCCCCCCCTCCCCTCCTTTATTTCCACGCCCCCTTCCTCATAATCACCCCTTCCCTTTCCCCTCCTCATGCCCTCATCTACAATCACCCCCCCCCCCCATCTCACTCTCACCCCTCCTACCCTCCCCTCCCACAATCCCACCCCATATTCACCCCACCTACAATCACCTCACCCCTCCCTCCTCAACACCCCCATCCACCCTCCCCTCTCACCCCACATTCACTACCACCCACACAGCACCTCTCTTATAAATCAGCTGACCCTTCCATTGCTCCCGTTGACAAATTGATAGTGACGGGAGGGGTCAAGCAAGCTACAGTCTGGGCATTAAGGGGGTGGGTGGTATTTATTAATATATAATTATTATAATATATATAGTATATATATTGTTTTGTTTTCAAGAGATAATATATAGATTAATTAAGTAATTGGTAATTACATTAATGGTACTGATGTCATTATGTTTTAATTACTCTGCAGAACCAATTACTGACTAATTCATCAAGTATAAGATGAAATCTCAAAACCACTAACCCGTCTATTTAACAAATCAATACAAAACAATAAAGTCACCCCAAAAATGGATTTAGGATTGGCTAAGCGAGCGGAAACAACGAGTAGTAATTAACGGCAAAGCTAAATTAGATAAATGTTACAAGCAGTGTACCACAAGGCTCAGTTCTCGGTCCAATTCTATTTTTCATATACAGTATATTAATGATTTTGATGATGAGCTATCATGCAGAATCTCGAAATTTGCTGATGACACAAAAATTGCAAGCAAAGTAAACTCGCCATCGTACATAACAAATATTCAGTATGATCTAGACAAGCTATCTAACTGGGCTCAGACATGGCAGATGAAGTTCAATATACTGTAGATACATGCAAAGTGCTCCGCATTGGAGACGCAAACTATTCGATTGACGGAATTCAACTAGAGAACGTAAATATAGAAGCGGACCTTGGAGTAACTATAACAAATAATTTCAAACCTGTCCAACAAGTCGCTGAAGTTAAAAACAAAATAAAAAAATGATTGGCTTCATTGAAAGATCTTTTGAATATAAATCCGAAAACGTTATACACACTTTATATAATTCATTGGTTCGTCCGCATTTTGAATATTGTGTCCAGTTTTAGTCGCCATACTATATAAAGGACGTTACTAAACTAAAGAGAGTACAACGGAGAGTAGCTAAAATTATTCCCCGACTAAGAAACAAACCGTATGAGGAACGACTAAAAGAGTTAAATCTAGTTACCTTGACAAACCACAGAATACGAGGGGACATAATCCAAGTCTTTAATATTATCAAAGGCCATGACAACATGCATACAAGTAAGTACTTCACATTTGATAACTTAAATTACACAAGAAATAATGGTTACAAAATTGTCGGAAAAGCGTTTCATTCACACGAAGCGAAGCGCTTCTTTTCCACCAAAGTGTTCAACTTATGGAATATATTGCCAAGAAGTGTTGTAGAGTGCCATACAGTCCAAACATTCATATATTGGAATATATTGCCAAGAAGTGTTGTAGAGTGCCATACAGTCCAAACATGCATATATTGCCAAGAAGTGTTGTAGAGTGCCATACAGTCCAAACATTCATATATTGGAATATATTGCCAAGAAGTGTTGTAGAGTGCCATACAGTCCAAACATTCATATATTGGAATATATTGCCAAGAAGTGTTGTAGAGTGCCATACAGTCCAAACATTCATATATTGCATTGACAAATGTCTTGCCATGAACCCACAACTAACTGCGGTTTTGCATGAGTAATGTGACCGTTTTAGTATCGTACATACAGTAGTACTATGATTTAGTTTTCTGACCATAATCTTTTTTGGAGCTGAATCCCTTCAGTTTATTGCTTTGGCAATTTTTTTTTTTTTTTTTACAAGCAGCCTAGTAAGGACCAGTAGGTCTGTTGTTGCTTGCCTTCCTTTGTATTCCTTTGTATCATCAACCATTAGGAATCCAGTGCTAGACAAAGACCTCCCTTAACCTTTTCCATGACACTCGAGGCTTTGCCAGTCTTTGCCATGTGGCCCCTGCAGTTTCTTTTTTTCTTATTTGTTTTTTTCTGTTTCATCTCTCCACACTTGTCTGGTCTATTCCTGTCCCGCTTTCCTTCTCTGGGGGTCCAGTCAGTTAAACCTTTACTCCACCTATTGTCTATTCTTCTTGCTACATGTCCTACCCATCTCCACTTTTGCTCTTATATCCTTTCTAGAATCTCCTTGACTTTGGTTCGCTGTCTTACCCACGGTGCTTTCTTCCTATCTTTAAAAAGTTATTCCAAGCATTGATCTTTCTTGTGGCTATTATTAGTCTAGTATAATGAGATTGGGAAGGGGATATGGAAGTCAGAGGGTTAATTAAGTTATTCTATACCTTCATAATGCCCACAGATTGGGAAGGGGATATGGAAGTCAGAGGGTTAATTAAGTTATTCTATACCTTCATAATGCCCACAGATTGGGAAGGGGATATGGAAGTCAGAGGGTTAATTAAGTTATTCTATACCTTCATAATGCCCACAGATTGGGAAGGGGATATGGAAGTCAGAGGGTTAATTAAGTTATTCTATACCTTCATAATACCCACAGCTCCTTCCTAAACTGTGTAAAATCGTCAAATGATAGCCAGAATAAACTGTCCAAATGCGTCATAATCTTGAAAAGGTTAATGGCTGAAGTTTCTTAATGCATCATAATCTTGAAAAGGTTAATGGCTGAAGTTTCTTAATGTATAGGTGATATTATAGCCAGCTCAACCCCGGTAATGGTGATATTATAGCCAGCTCAACCCCGGTAATGGTGATATTATAGCCAGCTCAACCCCGGTAATGGTGATATTATAGCCAGCTCAACCCCGGTAATGGTGATATTATAGCCAGCTCAACCCCGGTAATGGCACAACTCATCTGTAATGCAACCCTGCCCTAAATCTTACCTTAATTACCAGTTGAGGTGTTGTAGTCCTGAGCGTTGATAATAGCTACTGGAAGAATTGATCCTTGTTGCAATTGTGTCCTAAATCTTTCTTAATTGTAAGCTAATGATGTTGCACTTCTCAACATTGATCATTCTTGGTAGTTACAACATTGATCTCCTTTGTATCTATCTTAAATCTCTGTTAACTGCAACCTATTATTGCACACCTGATGGTTGATAATTGGTAGTTATAGAATTTATCTTTATTGCTTTTGCTATACATTCCCTCATTAATTCCAAGCTAATGTTCACTAATGGTTGATAATAGTTAGTTGCAGAATTGATTATATTGAAATGGTGTTCTAAATCTGTATTAATTACAATCCGTCGTTGTTGTGTTATGGGTTTGACAAATTGAAGTTTATTGCAATTGTATTTTACCAATTGCCAAAAGCCGTAGTCCCCGAGGGGGTGTATTAAACCCGATAATTGCCTATGTAGTTGTTGTAACCCTTAGTGTTCGTGATGGAAGGGCTGTAAGATTAAGGGGGTCACCGGTTTTTTTTTTTCTCTTTTTCTTCTTTTCTCTCTTTCTCTGGTTTGTATCCATTCGGCCCCATTCAGCCAACTGTTTTAATACGTTTATCCCCCTCCAGGTGTCGATTTATTCCTGGCGAGCGATAGCGAGCCAGCATTGTATGGAGAAATCCGGCTTTGCCGGAGAAATATTTTAATCGAAAAATGTAAAAAATTAGCTTGCTGTCAAAACAAATATATATATATCTGCTGGCTCGCTACCACTCGCCAGGAAAATATTGACATCTGGATGGGGGTAAACGTCTTAAAACAGGCTGAATGGGGCCGAATAGGTACAAGCCAAAGAGAGAGGGAGAGAAAGAGAAAAAAAAAGCGAGGTGGGCCCCTTAACTATTTTATCAACTGTGGATGGGCTCCCTGGTTGGTATATTTAATAAGCTTATTGAGTGTTCTTGCTTTAGAAAACCAAAATGTGAATGCTATTAGTGTTGTTTAGCATTGATTTCATGTTAATTATGCATATACCTTGGGATGGATATTAGGCTATTATACTTAGCCTGAGAAATAGTGGCTTAAGGGGAGGTTTTTAGTGTGTTTCCTAGACTTCCATCAAGCTTGAAATTACACCCCCTTGACCCCCTTTCAAGATAAATTTGTACATTTTTCGGTAGAAATATGCCCCGGCCGAAGGCCGATTCCTCTTAAATTACAGGCTCGCTATCGCTCGCTAGGACAAAATCGACACCTAAATGGGACGAAAGGTCTTAAAAGTTACATAAATGGGGTGGAACTTCTTAAAATCGCCAAACTAATGGGGCGAACGTCTTAAAATTAGAAAAGCAATGGGGCTAAAGATGAGGGAGAAAGGAGTAAAGAAAAAATCCCTCAAGTGGAAATCTGACTTTAATAATCCAATAGGGTTGATAGACTCTGACATCCTATTTCAACTAACTAACTAACTAACATGCATATAACCCCTTGATGATTAACTAACATGCATATAACCCCTTGATGATTAACTAACATGCATATAACCCCTTGATGATTAACTAACATGCATATAACCCCTTGATGATTAACTAACATGCATATAACCCCTTGATGATTAACTAACATGCATATAACCCCTTGATGATTAACTAACATGCATATAACCCCTTGACGATTAACTAACATGCATATAACCCCTTGACGATTAACTAACATGCATATAACCCCTTGACGATTAACTAACATGCATATAACCCCTTGACGATTAACTAACATGCATATAACCCCTTGACGATTAACTAACATGCATATAACCCCTTGATGATTAACTAACATGCATAATATATCCCCTTGACGATTAACTAACATGCATATAACCCCTTGACGATTAACTAACATGCATATAACCCCTTGACGATTAACTAACATGCATATAACCCCTTGACGATTAACTAACATGCATATAACCCCTTGACGATTAACTAACATGCATATAACCCCTTGATGATTAACTAACATGCATATAACCCCTTGATGATTAACTAACATGCATATAACCCCTTGATGATTAACTAACATGCATATAACCCCTTGATGATTAACTAACATGCATATAACCCCTTGACGATTAACTAACATGCATATAACCCCTTGACGATTAACTAACATGCATATAACCCCTTGACGACTAACTAACATGCATATAACCCCTTGATGATTTTCCTGCGTTTTGTCCTATTATTCTGGCTATATTTTGACGATTTCATGCAGCTCAATAAAGATCTGTGGCTATTGAAAGGGTAAATACCATCCCAATTAATCCTCTGACTTCCATAAATCATTCCTAATCTGAATAAAATAACCTAATTATAGACAGGAAACTACCGTAATACTTCATCCTATCTTGAAAGGGTTAACAATTAGAAGTGCATGGAAGGTAAATAACCAAACGGGTATTATAACAAAGTACATTACAATACTTTGGTTCTGTATTCAAGGTAAGGAGATCAAAACAAATCTTTCTTAATTACCTCCTTTTCCCTCGGATTAGCCCCATTTGTTTTGAGATTTCAAAACGTTCACTCCATTATTTTGGCGGTTTTAAGACCTTTTGCCCCATTTATTAGCTAAATTTAAGACCTATCGTGCCAGTTAGGTGTCGATTCTATTGATAGCGAGCAAAAGCAAGCCTATAGTTTAGAAGGAAGGGACATTTTTCAACCAAATAATGCACACATTTTATTTCGAAGGGAGCAAACTAAAAAATACAAAACAAAATAATAATAATAATAATAATAATAATATTGTAAGAGCTAATGTTAATGATGTATAAATAATGTTGATGTTACAACCTATTTTCAACCTTGACTTAGCTCTTAACCTCTTCTGTACCGACGACGCCTATTTAATTGGATTCTGCTATATTCAGACGATGCTGTGCAGTTTAACCCTCTCCGACATATGACGCGATTTTGAGCCTATTGGGGATACTTTAAAGCCTTTGTTACCATCAGGGGTATTTAGAAACCGTTAGTTTAGTTACTTCAACCTCTGCAGTTGTCTTTGAGTTAGCTGTGGGCAGAAAACTAATTTTGGAGAGGTAATTATAAGAGTGAGGGAACTCTATTTCTTATTGCTAATCTGGCAACCTCTGCGTCATAAATGCGTGAAAGGGTTAAGAAGGATATCTGCGGTAGTAAAAAGGGATAAGGAAGATAGTTCGAAGCCTGTTAATTGGTGGAGGCCCTTTATAGACTGTATAACATCGTCTAATAGTAGCCAGCATAGAGTTAAAAGGACGTCTCCGGTACTGAAGGGGTTAATCCAGGATAATATATCAAGTGATAAAAATAAGCCATTCATCACCCCATACCATAAATTCACTTAAGGGGAGGTATTTAGTTTGTTCCCTACGTTTTCATCAAGCTTAAAATTACACCCCCTAGACCCCCTTTCAAGATAAATTTGTACATTTTTCGGTAGAAAAATGTCCCGGCCGGAGGCCGGTTGCTCTTAAATTACAGGCTCGCTATCGCTCGCCAGGAAAAAATCGACACCTTAAAGGCACGAAAGGTCTTAAAATTGACAGAAATGGGGCAAAATATCTTAAAATGTCAAAACTACTAGGGCGAACGTCTTAAAATCTCAAAATCAATGGGGCTAAACATGAGGGAGAAAGAGGTTCAGAAAAAAATCCTCCAGGTGGAAATCTCCCCTTAACGCCCACCCTCAAACTGCTGAAGAAGAAGAAACGTGATTATGTGAAATCAATGCTGTTACTACTGTTCCTTAATGTGCTTGTGGTCAGAGCCTCGGTGAGAGTTAATCAATCAGGGTTTAATAATAAGGGGAGTACGAAATTGACCTCCTTTTTATGGTAGTGTTTAAAGTGCCCGGCAGTTATCAACAATTCAGGTGTGGGACTTCTGAACGCTATTAGTGTGGTGATTTTAAGATGCTTCGCCCCATGACTTTAGCGATTTTAAGGCGTTTCGGCTGATTCAGGTGTCGATATTTTCTGTGGGAACGATAGCGAGCCTGCAATTTAGGAGGCCTCGGCCCTTTTTACTCCATTGAAAAATGTAAAGGCCTTTGGCCTTTTTGTTTTTTTGTTTTCTACCAAAAAAATGTTCAGTACAAATTTAGATTAAATTTTTAGTGTACGGGTTAAACTAAAAGAAATGTGATCGAAAATGGTAAAATCTATATCATCCATCAGTAATAGTTAATCCAAAACACTCAACGTCGGATGTTCTTGAGATAATTGAAAAGCGTTCATTACTTACATATTAAATTTGAAGAACAAGGTATGGTAAATGTAAAACCTTATTTAATGAACATTCTGGATCTATATATTGAGTTCTTGAATTCGGTTTAATATTGTTGTAGTACCATCATCATTATCATCACCTTCATCATCATCACTATCATCATCATTATCACCATCATTATCACGATCATCACCCACGTATATGCCCCGGTCAGGGTTCGAACTTAAGACGTCAAAGTTGATGTCGTAAGTTTGAACCCTGGTTGGCGTATAACGATTTATATATGTACGCACGTGAGAGAGATTTACATTTACATAGATTTACATAGATACACTGGCCACACAGATCTTACGATCCCTGCGAGGTGACCAGGACTTAATCCTAATAGAGATAGCAACCCTAAGAGAAAGTGGAAGGAAAGGATAGCAAAGATGAAGAGAGAGAGAGAGAGAGAGAGAGAGACCGAGAAGGAACGAGAGTGAGCAGGACCGAGGAAGTAGTTTAAATACCCTCCCAATGATTGACTCCGGTCCAGTCAATGGCATCCCTGCACCGTACCGTATACACCTTACAATATGCATCCACGGCAGGCATTCCACGCTGGATTGCCAATTATGCTTTACATGAGTTAAGGGAAGATGGTGCCGTTCTTCTGGTCTCCCTTCTTCCTCATGTTTAGCCCCATGAGTTTTCGGATTTTAAGACATTCGCCCCCATTAGTTTGTCGATTTTAAAATATTTCGTCCCATTTCTATGGCAATATCAAGACCTTTCGTGCCATTTAGGTGTCGATTTTTTTCCTGGCGAGCGATAGCGAGCCTGTTATAAGAGCAAACAATTTTTTTTTTTTTTTTTTACAAATTTATCTTGAAGGGGGGGGGGGGGGGTCTAGGGAGTGATTTTTAAGCTTGATGAAGGTCTAGCGAAGAAACTATAAAATAAATGAATATATAAACAAATAGACCCAAATACATAACCTCTGTCCCCTTAAGGGGGGTGACCTGTTTTTGTTCTGTCCTTTTCTATCTTTCTCTGGCTTGTATCCATTTGGCCCCATTCAGCCTACTGTTTTAAGACTTTTATCCCCATCCAGGTGTCAATTTCTTACTGGTGAGCGGTAGCGAGCCAGCATATTTGTTATTTTTGTTAGACAGCAGGCTAAATTTGTACATTTATTTGATAGAAAAATTTCTCCGGCGAAGCCGGATTTCTTCATATAATGCTGGCTCGCTATCGCTCGCCAGGAAGAAATCGACACCTAGATCGGGATAAACGTCTTAAAATAGTTGGCTGAATGGGGCCGAATGGATTCAAGCCAGAGAAAGAGAGAAAAGGACAGAAATAACAAAAAAGCAGGTCACCCCCCTTAACAAAGGCAAGCGTGGCCATATAAATAACAGTAAAAACCAACATGCACTTCCCGGGGCTGGTTAGTGAGGCTTGCTTTCATTACGGCTCTGTTTGACTTGTAACTTATTCAATTGGATCATAATTTTGATTTGTACTCCATTGGCGAACATTAGGCTGGTTTTATGTATCTTAGGATCGACCTGTAGGAATCAGTGGTATGAAACACTTGATTGCCTAACCCACTGCGCTGTTTTGTTTATCATTTCGGGTTAGGCCATCCAAAAGAATAGGTTTCCACCAAGAATACTAACTTTTCACTAAATATTTCTGAATAATTACCATTAGTATGTCTGTCTATGAACTGCTCTAGTCCCTTTTGAGTTTCAGAGAGGTCAAGGATCAAGATTACTGTCAAGTTGGTTGGCGCTACCTACAGTGACTGCGAACACGGCGGTACAAATCGAACACAACTTTTATAATCGTCCGTGAGTAACTGGCCTGGAAGTACCGGTAATAATCAAAGACGAAGGAAGTTATGGTGCCGGGGGGGGGGGGGGGGGGGGGGGGGGGTAAGGGTTAAGGGGGGATTTCCACTTGAGGGATTTTTTTCTTGACCCCTTTCTCCCTCATGTTTAGCCCCATTGCTTTTGATATTATAAAACGTTTGCCCCATTAGTTTAGCGATTTTAAGAACTTTCACCCCATATTAAGACCTTTCGTGCAATTCAGGTGTCGATTTTATCCTGGCGAGCGATAGCGAACCTGTAATTTAAGAGGAACCGGCCTTTGGCCGGGACATTTTCTACCGAAAAATGTACAAATTTATCTTGAAAGGGACTCAAGGGGGTGTAATTTTAAGCTTGATGGAGGTCTAGGGAACAAACTAAATACCTCCCCTTAAAGTTATGGTGCTGGGGGGCTAGGGTTAAGCCGGTAGTGGTTAGTTTTGAGTCTATTTATATTTATTTATGGTTTCCTCGCTAGACCTCCATCATGCTCAAAAATGTAACCTCCTAGACCCACCTTCAAGATTAATTTGTACAATTTTCTGTAGACTAATGTCCCCCTAGAATTACAGGCACGCTATCGTTTGCCAGCCTGGTTAAAATCGACACTTAAATGGCGTGAGAGGTCATTATATCGTCAAGAAAATGGAGGGAAAGGTCTTAAAATCACCAAACTAATGGAACCAACGTCATAAAACCTCAACGCTAATAGGACTAAACCTGAAGGAGAACAAGCAACTATCTCCCCCTCCTTAAGTTATGATATGGGGGGGGGGGGGGGGGGGCTTTGGCGTGGTGGTCATTTACCGGTCGATGTAATCATAAACTACGACACAATGAACGCAACTTGGGGGTAAAAGGTCAAGTTGCCAGGCTAAGTTGACGGGGGGAAGGGGGTAGTTTTGGGTCTACTTATTTATATTTTGGTACGATATTTATTTATTTGTTTCCTCGCTAGACCTCATCAAACTTTAAAAAAAACAAAAAAATCTCCAAGAGATACATTTACACATTTGTCGGTAGGCCGGTTTCTCCTAAATTACACGCTCGCTATCGCTCGCCAGGAAAAGATCGACACCTGAATGGCACGAAAGGTCTTAATATTGACAAAGAAAATGGAGTGAAAGTTCTTAAAATCGCTAAAACTAATTGGGCGAACATCTTAAAATCTCAAAACTTATGGGGCTAAACATGAGGGAGAAGAGTCCATAAAATTACCCTATAGCCCTCCTGAAAAGGCACCTTCACACAGTGTACTTATTTCGGCAACTTTTTAACGGCAAGGCTGTTCAGGTAGCCTCTGTATTAATCCCTTCAGCACGATGACATAGCAATAACCCTCTGAATAACATAGGTCTTTCTTAACCCTTTATCTGCGGGGTGTTTTGGGCTATTTAGGGCATATTCAGGCACTCCTGAATGATAAATCAAGCATCTGCATTATATGAACTGTATTCTGCCGAAAACTAGGCGAAAATAGCTTCAAAATGAGACCAGAACGGGCCTCGTACGTGGCCTGGTTCGTGGCCTGGTTCACCCGCAGCGGTGCCAGTGAAATGCGGGAAACCCGCTATTTGTTAGCACTCGCTCGCTTGGCTACACTGTTGTGAGAGGTAGAGAGAGACCCACGCGAGACACAGTCTACCTCAGTGAGGCGCTCGCTGCTCTGAGGGTCGGAGGTGGGCCCCTCACGCTCCCGCCCACTGACACTCGATTTTTACGGTTTTTACAGGCTCTCAAAGCCTGGAAATTGCTGCAAATTGCCAGGACGTTCCAGAACGTCACCCGCAGCGAAAGGGTTTTAAACTACATGAACTTGTCTACTTTTAGCCAGAATCAAAGGTACACAGGTGATTGTATTAAGCTTAGGAAAGACCTCTTGCAATATTAAGACTTAAAACTATCTCAATCAATCCTTTTACCTGCCATATATCCTTCTTAAGCTGCATAATATCGCCTAAATATAGCTAGAATAAAATATAACGCGTCGCTGGTACTTAGAGGATAAATTTGGGTAGTATGTAATATACCATCTACTATGTGGTATCGTCCTTCTTAATATATGCTGGCTAACGATATGCGAATATATTTAGTTTGTGAAAGACATATTGGAGATGAAGGGTTAATAAATAAATGTGACAAGCAATAGGAAAGGGGGATGAAGAAGCAAGGGAGGGAGGAGGGGTGGGGGTCAATGAAGGGGTACAACCAAATATATACTGTATATATATATATATATATACAGGGTGTCCCAGGAGGAAAGGGCATAACTTTGGGAAATGATAAAACAAGGTATTGTAAGCCTAAAATGTTCTATAACAAAAAGTCCAAATCTCAACCGTTAAAAATATATTGAAGGTTTTATATAGTGTCCTCCCCCGCCTCACTGTAATGGACTCTTCCATGTCAGATAGTTTTCAACTGGTCCAAAGTGAGCTATTATATCAATAATCATTTTGCAACTTACATAATTATATCTTTACAATAACATGGTAAAATAACTGCAGTTAGATGGAGCTGTGGTAGGTACTAGGACAGCTAGGCCACCCTTATGGGGAAATACTTAAGAAAATGCCATATTCGACATGCAATATCTCTTTACTGGTTAAGTTTTGGAATATTTCTTATAAAACATTTTAGGCTTAGCATATTTTGTTGTATCATTTCCCAAAGTTATGCCCTTTCCTCCTGGGACACCCTGTATATATATATATATATATATATATATATATATATATATATATATATATATATGTATAATTATATATATATATATATACTCTCCACGTTTTATAATATATACTCCATGTTCTATAATAATATATACTCCATGTTCTATAATGTATCCTACACGTTCTGTAATATATACTCCACGTTCTATAAAATATACTTCACGTTCTGTAATATATACTCCACCTTCTATAATATATATTCCACCTTCTATAATATATACTGTTCATTCTGTAAAATATACTCCACCTTCTATAACTTCTATAATATATCCTCCACCTTCTATAATATATATTCCACCTTCTATAATATATACTGTTCATTCTGTAAAATATACTCCACCTTCTATAACTTCTATAATATATCCTCCACCTTCTATAATATATACCACTACACCTTCTATAATATATACTGTTCATTCTGTAAAATATACTCCACCTTCTATAACTTCTATAATATATCCTCCACCTTCTATTCTATACACTCAGGCGACTCGGGCAAATAATAACCGCGCCAAGAAAAGAGTTCCGGAAAATTAGGCCAATGAATTACGGGTTGCGTTTGAATACCGATCGTAAATTCGCCTTTCTTCGGGGTTCCGAGTAGGGTCGCTAAACCAAGGGGTCTTTTGAACAACTTCGCCTGTTCATCGGCAGTATAAAGGGGGGATCAGACGGGAAATTTTAGCGTCAATATCCGAAGATCAACATTTTCCGGCAATTTTTCTGGGATCATGTAAATAGTGTGTGTTTGGGTGGGTGTGTGTGTGTGTGTATGTGCGTGTGTGTTTTGCATTGGTATGGGAAACTAGACTGATGATAGATTAATTCAGGCAACATAATATTGTAAAACAAAACAAAAACAGTTAACCTAACAAGCCTTAAGACCATTGTTTGAGGATATAATGTTGAGGGTTAAGCGCTCGTGTGATACTGGCTTTTAACCCTTACAGTACCGGCGACGTCTTTTTGTTTTTATTTCAGCAGCATTTAGACGATTTTATGAAGCTTATGAAGGATATACGGTAGCTAAAAGGATGAATTGAGATAGTCTGTAATCTTGTAACGGGTGGACATCCTTCGTAAACTGAATTAAACAGTCTAATAGATGTTATGGGGTTTAAGAAGTAACTATGTTATTCGCAGGGTTTATTGAGGTTGTAGTTATTTCTTTGAGTCCTACAGATAGATTATAACCTAAATACAATCGTCTAATGGTAGCCAGATAAATAGATGAAAAATACGTCATCGTGCTGAAGGGGTTAGAGTTCAGAAGGGGTCAGCGTTTGGGCCTCAATATGACGTTTTGGGGAATTTTGATAGCTTGCATACATTTGGATTTAGGCATCTTATCCTTTACTCCTATCCTTTACCCATTCTGTACCGGCGACGTCTCTTATATTTTTTCCTAGCTATATTTAGACGATTTTATGCAGCTGAAGAAGGATCTGTGGTAATAAGAAGAAGGGTCTGTGATAGTGAAAAGGGTTAATTTAGATAGTTCCAAGCCTGTTAACTGCTGGAGACTCTTCCGAAAATGAATCAAATCGTCTATTAGTAGCCAGTATAAAATGAACAGGACGGAAGTGGCACTGAACGGGTTAACCCTTTCAACACCGTAACGCCGTTTTACCTTTAATTCTGGCTAAGATTAGATAAGTTTCTGCAGTTTAAGAGATTCCTATGTTTTTGAGAGGGTTTATAGAGCGTATTTACCCATTTGAGTCGGTGAAGTTGACTATAAACTATGGAAAATCGTCTAGTGGTAACCAGAATATGATGACAATTACGTAATGGTGGTGAAGGGGTTAATATCAGTTTGGACTACCTATGTTATGAACCTTAGGTGTTAGTTTTAGCCTCTTCAATCAGATAAAGTTATAAATTAGATAAGTTTAAGTTAGGCTTACGATTAGGTTAGGTCAAGCTAAAGTGAATTCGACTAGATGGGGGCGAAGCGACTCTGAACATCGACGAAAAAAACGAAGAGCGAAAATCCCTCAAACCTCCGCCCCAATGTCCGGTAAATGCTCGTTGGCTTTATTTATCTGGTCTAAGTTTCTTTTGACACCGGCGGGAGCTATATAGATTTCCGATATTCACTAAGCACGATTTATGGCGGATTTTTTTTTTTTTTTTTTTTTTTTTAAATTTCGGGGGATAAATTGTTGTCTCAGTCATCAGGTGAACGGAGTCACGCGAGCGGTTTTGTCTGTTTTTCGTCTTTTTGTTTTTCTTCGTTTTTTTCGTTTTTATTTATAGTTTATAGGTGACGGGTGTAACTCTGCACTGTAAAATATAGAAAGATATATTAAAAGTGATTCAAATAAACTCTGGTATATTGCTATTTATCTACCATCGATTATTTTATTTTATTTTTTTATTTTTTATTTTTTTTCAAATGGGTTTATCCATGGAAGTATATGAGACTGAAGCCGCCCTCTGACCATTTGTAGCCGGACTGTTAACCTCTTCAGTACCATGACGCCTATTTACCTTTGATTCTGGCTATATTTAGATGATTTTATGAAGTTTAAGAAGGATCTTTATTACGATTGAGATCGTATTAACCCCTTAGAGTCCCATGGGTAGATTATAAACTAATACAAATCATCTAATGGTTATCAGTATACGACGAAAATCATCAAATGGTAACCAGTATACGACGAAAATCATCTAATGGTAACCAGTATACGACGAAAATCATCTAATGGTAACCAGTATACGACGAAAATCATCTAATGGTAACCAGTATACGACGAAAATCATCTAATGGTAACCAGTATACGACGAAAATCATCTAATGGTAACCAGTATACGACGAAAATCATCTAATGGTAACCAGTATACGACGAAAATCATCTAATGGTAACCAGTATACGACGAAAATCATCTAATGGTAACCAGTATACGACGAAAATCATCTAATGGTTATCAGTATACGACGAAAATCATCTAATGGTAACCAGTATACGACGAAAATCATCTAATGGTTATCAGTATACGACGAAAATCATCTAATGGTTATCAGTATACGACGAAAATCATCTAATGGTAACCAGTATACGACGAAAATCATCTAATGGTAACCAGTATACGACGAAAATCATCTAATGGTAACCAGTATACGACGAAAATCATCTAATGGTTATCAGTATACGACGAAAATCATCTAATGGTAACCAGTATACGACGAAAATCATCTAATGGTAACCAGTATACGACGAAAATCATCTAATGGTAACCAGTATACGACGAAAATCATCTAATGGTAACCAGTATACGACGAAAATCATCTAATGGTAACCAGTATACGACGAAAATCATCTAATGGTAACCAGTATACGACGAAAATCATCTAATGGTAACCAGTATACGACGAAAATCATCTAATGGTAACCAGTATACGACGAAAATCATCTAATGGTAACCAGTATACGACGAAAATCATCTAATGGTTATCAGTATACGACGAAAATGACGTAATGGTGGTGAAGGGGTTAAAGGGGAGTTTTTTAGTTAGCTCCCTATACCTACATTAAGCTTACATAAATATCCCCAAGACCCTCTTTCGAGATAAATTTGTACATTTTTCGTTAGGAAATTGTCCCGGCCGATGGCTGATTCCTCCTAAATTGCAGCCTCGCTATCGCTCGCCAAGAAAATTTCGACACCTAAATGGCACGAAATATCTTAAAATTAACAAAGACATAGTGTTAAAGTTATTAAAATCGCCAAACTAATGGGTTGAACGTCTTAAAATTTCATAAATATTGGCTCGAAGCATTTTTTTTTTTTTTTTTTTTTTTTTTTTTAAAGAGACAATGAACGGAGGAAGGAAAAACACAGATAAAACAAAAAGGTCCATGTGCCTAAAGGCATCCTCCATTCATAAAATGTTTGTAACAACTGGATTTAAACATTTGTTGATTGTAAGTTTGTGGAAAGCAATTCGAGGGAAGTGAATTCCAAAGAGTAGTAGCTCTGGGGATAAATGAATTCTGATAAGCAGAAGTTCTGCATTGTGGAGGAGAAAGTGTAAATTCATGGGCGCTCTCAGCTGCCCTAGTTCTACGGGGAAAGATGTGGAGAGGCGGCATGAGGGAGAAAGGGGTCCAGAACAAAAAATATATATTTCCCCTTAATATTTTCCAGAATATATTAATAGAAGGCATCTACTGTAAAGATTGATGTATTCTCCCTACGAATGGACATAGCTATAGTCTGTTCCATATAGGTAGTCCAGAAACCGTGATCCCTACACCTCTGTAACTCAAAAAGTGTTAGAGCAAATGGGCTGCAAATATCCACACCTATGCCCTGGCTGACCCTTCCCAAATGGTAGAACTATTAGCTCGATTACTCTAGTCGTTTGTGAGTTATAGAGGTTAATGTTCAACGGTTTTGGCCTACTTATTTGGAATAGGGTATAACCGATTTTATTTATTCTATACCATGGTGTAGGTAATCAATTCCTACAGTGGGGTTGGTGTTGATTTAATCGTTTATCGTGTGATCATCGCTTAATTCAACAGTGGATTTGTTTATTCTCTCTCTCTCTCGCGCTCTCTCTCGCTCTCTCTCTCGCTCTCGCTCTCTCTCTCTCTCTCTCTCTCTCTCTCTCTCTCTCTCTCTCTCTCTCTCTCTCTCTCTCTCTCTCTCTCTCTCAGTTATACAGCGATGGTCCAACAGTGACGGTTGTTTTGTAATGGTTCACTGTGAGGGTTGTTTTGTAAAGATCCTAGCTGTGAGGGTTGTTTTGTAGTGGTTCACTGTGAGGGTTGTATTGTATTGGTTCACTGTGACGGTTGTTTTGTAAAGATCCTAGCTGTGAGGGTTGTTTTGTAGTGGTTCACTGTGAGGGTTGTTTTGTAGTGGTTCACTGTGACGGTTGTTTTGTAATGGTTCTCTGTGACGGTTGTTTTGTAATGATCCTAGCTGTGAGGGTTGTTTTGTAGTGGTTCACTGTGAGGGTTGTTTTGTATTGGTTCACTGTGACGGTTGTTTTGTAATGGTTCTCTGTGACGGTTGTTTTGTAATGGTTCTCCGTGAGAGCTGTTTCGTAATGTTCCTCTGTGACGGTTGTTTTGTAATGGTTCACTGTGAGGGTTGTTTTGTAATGATCCTAGCTGTGAGGGTTGTTTTGTAGTGGTTCACTGAGGGTTGTTTTGCAATGATCCTAGCTGTGAGGGTTGTTTTGTAATGGTTCACTGTGACGGTTGTTTTGTATTGGTTCACTGTGACGGTTGTTTTGTAATGGTTCACTGTGACGGTTGTTTTGTATTGGTTCACTGTGACGGTTGTTTTGTAATGGTTCACTGTGACGGTTGTTTTGTATTGGTTCACTGTGACGGTTGTTTTGTAATGGTTCTCTGTGACGGTTGTTTTGTAATGGTTCACTGTGAATGTTGTTTTGTGATGGTAAACTGTGAGGGTTGTTTTGTAATGGTCCACTGTGAGGGTTGTTTTGTAATGGTTCACTGTGACGGTTGTTTTATAATGTTTCTCTGTGAGGGTTGTTTTGTAATGGGTCTCTGTCCTCAAGCCACGGTCCTTCTGTTGGTTCTTGAGCTTTGTTTGTTTATCATAAAGTGTGGAGTGTGTCGGGCGCCCTCACCCCCCTCCTCCAACTCTCACACACACACACACACACACACAAACACACACACACACTCTCTCTCTCTCTCCCAATATATGTTTGTTGTTAAGTATGTCTTCATCTCTATATATTTGTCGCACTGTGGAAGCATTTGTATATCAGTTATCTATGCCTCTATATATTAGCTAACTATTTATCTATTTACTATATGTCTCGCGTTTACCTTTTTGTTAATTAATCCTTTTAAATATTCATGTCTTTTTATTCTGGTTTGTGTATTTTGGTTCTTGTTTTCTTACATGCCACTTGTTTGCTTTCTGTTTATCATATATTATAGTAGTATGTTTTAGCCTTCCTCTCCTGATTGTCCGTGCTAGGAGTAGGATAATCGTGTGTGTGTGTGTGTGTGTGTGTGTGTGTGTGTGTGTTGGTGTTTGTGCTGAATTAGTTTAGCATAAAAGTATTATCTAGCAACAAGCTACTACAGTATGCTACTAGAGGCTCAGATATGTATAACTTGCTTAGGAAATAATATAAAATGTACATGCCTTTTATAATTATGTACACTACCGTATATAATTATGTACACTACCGTATATAATTATGTACACTACCGTATGTAATTATGTACACTACCGTATATAATTATGTACACCACCGTATATAATTATGTACACTACCGTATATAATTATGTACACTACCGTATATAATTATGTACACTACCGTATACAATTATGTACACTACCGTATATAATTATGTACACTACCGTATATAATTATGTACACTACCGTATATAATTATGTACACTACCGTATATAATTATGTACACTACCGTATATAATTATGTACACTACCGTATATAATTAGAAAAGTAAGTTCATAGAATGTTTGACTCCGATGTTCTTGTAACAACAACAACAACAACAAGATTTACTATAGAGGTAAACATGAGTTAAACCAGTGCCACACGATCTCATTTCCCGGCGATTTCAGATGAGCAAGTTTTTATGGCAACATTTTGGAGCTTTTTTGCACAGGAATCGGAAACTAGAGTTAAGGGGAGATCTCCACTTAAGGGATTTTTTTCTTGACCCCTTTCTCCCTCATGTTTAGCCCCATTGCTTTTGATATTATAAAACTTTTTCCCCATTAGCTTAGCGATTTTAAGAACTTTCACCCCATATTAAGACCTTTCGTGCAATTCAGGTGTCGATTTTATCCTGGCGAGCGATAGCGAGCCTGTAATTTAAGAGGAATCGGCCTTCGGCCGGGACATTTTTCTACCGAAAAATGTACAAATCTATCTTGAAAGGGACTCAAGGGGGTGCAATTTTAAGTTTGATAGAGGTCTAGGGAACAAACTAAATACCTCCCCTTAAGTTTGATTATGTAAGGTGGCTGGTTTCTGATGATACTTATGTTATGAAGCTACCAAGCTACAATTTCCCAGCTTTCCCAGTGTATACCACCTTTACGTAGGGCACGTGGTACCCGTCTTGCAACACAATCCCACCCCTACTCTGTGCAACTCTCCAACCCAAGAGTGAAACGTTACTCTCAGTCTTTCTTCTATTCAACAGCGGAGTTCTGGAACTCTCTCCCAGAATCAGTCTTTCCCTCTTCCTATAACTTAAATTGCTTCAAACTCCGTGTGTCCAGGCATTTTGGCTCGAACGTCCCTTGATTTTGGCCCTGTCACTCTTTCAACTTTGGGGGAGGCACTCGCTATAGGCAGTTCTGCCTTTTGCCTCCCTCACTCACATAGAAAAACAAAATTGCCGTAAGAAATTGACGAAAGAAACTCTTAAATAGGAGATAGGCAAAGCAAGTAAGAGAGAGAGAGAGAGAGAGAGAGAGAGAGAGAGAGAGAATTAAAAGTCAAGCAAAAGAAAACCACACATACATTAATATGCTAAAAGTGCACGTCACATACACTTATAATTAGAATTTGAACCTACTAGATAATTATACTACTACTACTACTACTACTACTACTAATAATAATAATAATAATAATAATAATAATAATAAATATGATGATGAATTAGAGGAAAGCGAAGGACGTCTGCAAAATATTACGAATGAGAGAACATATATATTTATTATTTTCCCACACTTCATCTACTGAGAGAGAAAAGATACAAGCAGTTACAATGTTTACTTTGTATCTCAAAGAATTTGCGGCTTATTCAGGTGAGATACGGTAAATGGAGAGAGAGAGATTATGTCGTGCACTACACTCATTGCAAAGTTTGCACTATATTATCTACGATCTGCTTAACCCCTTCAGTACCGGTGATGTCCTTCTCATTACATTCTAGCAACAGTTAGACGGTTTTACTCAGTTTAGGAAGTATCTCTAGCAATTATAAGGCTTCGAACTATCTCAATCAATCCTTTTAACTACCACAGATCCTTCCTAAGCTGCATACAATCGTCGAAATATAGCTAGAATGAGATACAACAGACGTCGCCGGTACAGAAGGGGTCAAGGGGGAAGGGTATATTATTTGGTCCATTTCTTTGTTTATATATTATTTTTTGAGTTTCCTCCCTAGACCTCCATCAAACTTATAAAAAACATCTCCAATTTCCCCAATATCCCCAAGATCCCCAATATCCCCCTTCACTATAATATATTAAGTACACTGTTCGGTAGAAACATAGGCCGGCCCCTTCAAAAATTACAGGTTTGCTATCGCTTGCCAGGATCGTTCGCCAGGAAACAAATCGACACCTAAATGACACGAGAAGTCTTAATATTGACAAACAAAAGGGGCGAAAGGTCTTAAAATCGCCACAGTAATGGGCCGAATATCTTAAAATCTGAAAACTAATGCGGCTAAGTATGAGGGAGAAGGGGGTCCAGAAAATAAAACAATGTCCCCTTAAGCTGCTCCACTGAAGAAATATGTACAATTTCTGAGGGAACATTTTTCCGGTATAACAGATCTTATACACGATATAGATTCCACACATGGTAGTGCTGTGAACCTCATGCATTTTAACTTCCAGCCATGGATGAGAGAGAGAGAGAGAGAGAGAGAGAGAGAGAGAGAGATGAGTATATTGTATTATTATTTAGTGTTTGGTAGTGATTAAATTGGTTGGGTGGAGTGTTACTTTTGTGTGTGACTATACTGTACGGTCGCGCTAATAAGTCTTGTCCCAGCTGTCATTACGTTTGGCTTGCTCTGTGCTGTATTAATGTCTGTCAGATGTTGAATAGGGTGGGTAAGTGTAGGAACATGTTTGTATATTTCACTCGATATGAAGACATGAAGCTTAGATATTGCCGATACCAATTGTTGATCAAAACATACTTGGTGCCGAGAAATAACTTATTAGCGCGACTGTACATGCAACACTGGGATATACCGTACTGTATAGTGTCCAAGGCCACCTGGGTAATGATGGGTCTCTCTCTCTCTCTCTCACTCTCACTCTCTCTCTCTCTCTCTCTCTCTCTCTCTCTCTCTCTCTCTCTCTCTCTCTCTCTCTCTCTCTCTCTCTCTCTCATTTGAGCATAAATCCAAAGAAGTTATCCTAACCCTTTACAATTCCTTAGTCCGCCCTCTTCTGGAATACTGCGTTCAATCCTGGTGCCCTTATTACCAAAAAGATATAAACAAGCTAGAACGAGTTCAACGTAGAGTTACCAAAATGATACCTAGCCTAAAGAACAAACCATACGAAGAGCGTCTTAGAGAATTAAATCTATTTCCTTTAACCCAGCGCAGATTAAGAGGCGACTTAATTCAAGTGTTTCAAAATCATCAAAGGCATCGACAATATGAACTGTAGTAAGTACTTCACTATCGACCAATCTAATTACACGCGGGGAAACGGTTGCAAAATTATTGGTAAATCTTTTAACTCGCACGAATCTAAGAATTTCTTCTTCAATCGAGTTGTCAACTTGTGGAATGGGCTTCCCCGAGACGTTATAGACTGCAGCACCGTTGATTCATTTAAATTCCGCCTAGACAAATATCTCGCATCAAACCCGCGACTGACTGCGTTTGTAAATGAATAACTTTATCCTCCCCTCAGTTACTAACCCATATGTCCCCTACTAACTTCCTAGTCCTGCCACGTTAGTGGCAGGGCAGTAGTTCCCTTTCCAATGTTCCCTTACCCACTCTAAACCACTGTTTGGACACTTGATCCTCAGTGTTTTGGAGGACAAGCAACCTAGAAGGGTCACTAGACCTGTTGTTGCTTGATTTCCTTTGTACTCCTTTGTACTCTCTCTCTCTCTCTCACCAAGATATTTCAGACTGTCTGCTTGCTAAAAAATTTGCTAATGATAGATTAAAATCCTCACAAAATGACGAAGAACGGGTGAAATTTGTAGAGCTACGACGCAAAGCCAAAACATTAATTAAGCAAAGTAAAAAGACCCTGGAGTTACATGTTGCGAATCAAAGTAAAACAAACCCGAAATAATTCTATAGTTATATCAGAAAGAAAAAAGTAGTTACTTCAACTGTTGGACCGTTAGTCGATGAAAAAGGAGAATACACCAAAGACGAAGTACAAATGAGTAATGCCCTCAATACCTTCTTTGCATCAGTTTTTACAACCGAAGACCTCAGTGATATCCCTACACCATTGCCGATTCAGATTGATAATTCAGATGTTCTAAGTAATATCACCGTTACAGAGAGAGAAGTATTGAATTGTTTAGATAAGCTCAAGGTATATAAAACGCCTGGACCTGATACAATCTCACCTAGAGTTCTAAAGGAAGCTAAGGCTGAGCTCTCCAAACCACTGACATTGCTATTCAATGAATCCTTGCAGTCTGGGACTATGCCTGATCAGTGGAAGCTAGCCAACGTAACACCGATATTAAAAAAAAAGGCAGCAAATCCCTACCCAGTAACTATCGTCCAATTAGCTTAACCTCAATTGTATGTAAAATGCTAGAAACGGTCATAAGAGACAGACTCGTAAATCACTTAGAGGCAAATAACTTACTTAAAGATACTCAACACGGCTTTCGTAAAAAACGTTCCTGTTTAACAAACCTCTTAGACTTCTTCCACGATATCCTCAACCTCTACGATGAGAGTAAAGCTGTAGATATTATATACCTTGATTTACAAAAGGCCTTTGACAAAGTTCCCCACAAACGTTTACTGCTAAAACTAAAAGCGCATGGAATACAAGACTGTGTGTTGAAATGGATAGAAAATTGGCTCAGCGACAGAAAACAAAGAGTAGTCATAAACGGTAAGGCATCTAAATGGACCAATGTAAGTAGCTGGGTACCCCAGGGATCGGTACTAGGACCAATTCTCTTTCTAATTTACATCAACGACATAGATGAGGGTCTCACCTGTACAATCTCAAAATTTGCTGACGATACAAAATTGCAAATAGCGTACTCTTCAAAAGAACAAGTTGACGATATGCAACACAATCTAGATAAATTGTCATGTTGGGCCCAAATTTGGCAAAT
The DNA here is from genome assembly GCA_032716605.1 of Paralithodes platypus. NCBI lineage: Eukaryota > Metazoa > Arthropoda > Malacostraca > Decapoda > Lithodidae > Paralithodes > Paralithodes platypus. Next base: position 65,202,128 of record CM064483.1, on the reverse strand, counting down.
GAGTTTTCAATGCAGATAAATGTAAAGTACTATATATCGGATACCTAAATGAGAAAGCAAACTATTCGATGAATGGCACTCAGCTTAAGAATGTAAACAAAGAAACCGATCTGGGAGTAACCATATCGAGTAACCTAAAACCGAGTCAACAATGTTCAGAAGTTGTTAAGAAGGCAAACAAAATAATTGGCTTTATAGGCAGGTCATTTGAGCATAAATCCAAAGAAGTCATCCTAACCCTTTACAATTCCTTAGTCCGCCCTCTTGTGGAATACTGCGTTCAATCCTGGTGCCCTTATTACCAAAAAGATATAAACAAGCTAGAACGAGTTCAACGTAGAGTTACCAAAATGATACCTAGCCTAAAGAACAAACCATACGAAGAGCGTCTTAGAGAATTAAATCTATTTCCTATAACCCAACGCAGATTAAGAGGTGACTTAATTCAAGTATTCAAAATCATAAAAGGCATCGGCAATATGAACTGTAGTAAGTACTTCACTATCGACCAATCTAATTACACGCGGGGAAACGGTTGCAAAATTATTGGTAATTCTTTTAACTCCCACGAATCTAATAATTTCTTCTTCAATCGAGTTGTCAACTTGTGGAATGGGCTTCCCCGAGACGTTATAGACTGCAGCACCGTTGATTAATTTAAACTCCGCCTAGACAAATATCTGCATCAAACCCGCGACTGACTGCGTTTGTAAATGAATAACTTTATTTTATCCCCCCCTCAGTTACTAACCCATCTGTCCCCTACTAACTTCCTAATCCTGCCACGGACATTAGTTCTAGGGCAGTATGCTCCCTTACCCACTCTAAACCACTGTTTGGACACTTGATCCTCAGTGTTTTGGAGGACAAGCAGCCTAGAAGGGTCACTAGAACTGTTGTTGCTTGATTTCCTTTGTACTCCTTTGTACAC